>CM054159.1:23186156-23221038 GCA_028751875.1 Rapana venosa
ACACCTATACTGTAGTGTATCATGTGCAGGGGGACTTTTCTGTTTATGAATTTTTAAAAAATCCTCTACTGATTTTTTTTCTTGCTTGTAATCGCCGACACTGTTTTTCATTGTTAAGATGGCGTTTTTATTGCAGGCTTGCAACTGATGTAGCCCAGAATAAGTAGTCATTGTATTAGTTGCCTACATCTAGATTCAACCAAAGTTTCATGAGTCAGGTAAAAAGCATTTTTACCAGTCATATCCATATAATTATTATATAACTTACTGTATCAATTGAGGTACACATATTCAGTTCATGTTGAGGCTTACCCATTACATACTAAATGTTTTACAATCAATCAACAAATCGACCAACAAATTGATCAAGCATTCGATCTGTTGGTCACTCAATCACTCAGTTAATCAACAACAGCTGTCATTTGCAGACACTGTCAATGAACAAGATGTAGTCCACCTTTTTGGACTATGCCTAGCCTAGCCGACTTCGAAACAGACATTTCGGGGCGATTACCTAAACTAGTTCGTGCGTTTAAACATTTTGTGGATGACATCCCTTGGTATTTATCATAATATATTTTTACTTGTTTGTTCATTTCATATGAAATACTGAAATCTCATGATACTTTTTTTCTCTTAAGGATGTTTTTGTCGTTGAAAAACGGTTTAAGTAACAGAAAAAGAAAAACACCCGGAAGTGTTGAATTTTCTCGAAAACCCACTGGAAGAACCTCGTTTTGAAAACGGTCACGTGAACAGCCTCGACAAAGAGAAGGATTGGGGAGCGCGTAGGAGACGAAAAAAGCAGCTAGAGGAAAATGCCACAGGTAAACTATAATATGCTACGTTTCTTTTACTTTAATATCATTTTCCAATATTAATAGTAGATTTATATTGAAAAGGCTATGCGAGGAGTTGCGTTGATGATTTGACTATATTGTACATAATTTCTACGCAATTACCACTCGCATTGACCCGGTTTCTTTCCCACAGGGTTCCAAAGCACGTGTTGTGCTATAACATTTTGATTATAAGCTGTGAGTGTGAAGCTTATGTCTCTTCGAGTAATGATGTTGTAATAAGTATAAAAGATATTTCATGGAGAAATTTGCAATGTGTTAAATGGTCTTAGTAGCTGGGTGGTCTGTCTAGTGATGCTGAAAAATCTCTTCACCTAGAAATGGGAGTGTGGGACCCGTCCTTTCTGAAAATGGCCGCCAGTCGAACGTTTTGAAATTTCGTAATACATAATATGCAAATTAGTCTCAAGTGATAGGCCCTAGCTGCCAACCGCCACATTGTTATTTTAAATTGCAGAAATAAATCGCTCCAGGTGAAATGGGAATAGAGTTTTTTCACTACATTGTGTTGGCGTGTGTTATTAGTGTTAATTTTTTTAAAATATAATTTCCAAGATCTTGAACTTAAGTAATTTAGCCTTGATAAGTACAACTAAACTAAGTGGTTTTATTTATAATACACGTTTTATTTATAATTCCATTATTTCGAAGGTAATGGAATTAGTAGGCTAAGCACTCATTTTGGGAAGGCCTTAAATCCTGTTCTGCTTTTCCTAAGAGTAGGTAGGCCATTGTGGGCCGGTGGGAACAGATGACAGTATTCACAAATCCGCATACACACGGGGACTGGATGTAAAAAAAGCTTATTCCATTATCCTCGATATAAAAGAAAGAAGAAAAAAGCACTGTGTGCATGCATGCATGGGGTTTTGTATTATTTAGCATGCTTGAAGCCCCTATGGCTATGCTGCAACTTCCAAGTCTAACCACCAGTTTGTGTCCCCCAAAGGGAAGAGGCAGTGTTGTGTTAAAATAGCCTAAGCCAGTTTGGGTGCTAGTTGCAGTTGTAAACTCAAGGTTTCATAAGCACTTACTGCACAATGAGATTGTTCCACCTTGAGGAAAAATATCTTTTTTTGATGGGCAGTCTAATTTGGACCAGAATTTTTTTTAAATTTCGTAATCTTATTTTGGCAAGTTATTTTAGATCAGTTGAGTCTTGAGAACATGTTATAATTTAATCTTGAGACAAATATAGGATTTGTTGGTGTTGGATTCTCAGCAGCTTTTATTCTGAAAGGTCTGTTTTTGTTGGGATGGTTCTCAGTCTGCATGGAATTTTTTTTTTTAATCATGTCTTGAGGCCTATCAATAGGCCTAAATAATCCATGTTTTTAAATTACCAGTGTGTAGGCTTATATATTTATAAAAAAAGAAGAAAATGCTGAAAAAAGGTTTCGCTAGACTAGATCTTTGAAATAAAGTAAAGAATGTTAAACTTTTCAGCAGTTCTTTTCCCTATCGAGAAAAAAGTCCTTTTTTCAGGTTGTATTCAAAAACGGGTTGTATTCAAATTAAAACGTTGAAAATCTACTTTCACCCTTAAAAGTTGCATGTACTTGTGAAAGAGGTAGTGCAATTCACTCATGCTACTGTATGGGTTGGTTTCAGTTATACGGAGGAGGAGGTAGTGCAATTCACTGATGCTAGTGTATGGATTGGTTTTCAGTTATACGGAGGACGAGGTAGTGCAATTCACATACTGGTGTATGGGTTGGTTTCAGTTATACGGAGGACGAGGTAGTGCAATTCACTGATGCTGGTGTATGGATTGGTTTCAGTTATACGGAGGACGAGGTAGTGCAATTCACTGATGCTACTGTATGGATTGGTTTCAGTTATACGGAGGAGGACGTGGAGGCGGCCGGGGAGGCCGTGATGGCGGTGCACCCACAGACCCCAACTCAGACCAGTTCAGAAAGCTGTTCATTGGGGGTCTGAGCTACGACACCGACGAAAAAAGTCTTCGTGCACACTTTGAAACGTGGGGCGACATTGTGGACTGTATTGTTATGCGGGACCCCAGCTCTAAGAAATCCAGAGGCTTTGGGTTCATCACATACAAGGAAGCAGAGGGTATTGACCAGGCTCAGGCAAACCGACCCCACAAGATAGACGGACGGGAGGTGGAGACAAAGCGTGCCATGCCCAGAGAGGTACAAGTATATTTTATCTTGTGAAGTAGAACATTGTGTAGTTAAGTTCTTTTTTCATTGGAAAGGTATAAATTTTTGTTATTGCTATTAACTTGAAATATTACAGGTAGCTGTATCGGCACAACTGTCAAGAAAGAAAAAGCAAAGAATGACTGTTTTGAGATAGTAAGATAAACATCTAGAAAATGAGAATAAAAGCTTCTACGTTAAAATATAAACTTTATTGCGAGTGGATTTTAGTTTTTGTATGTATTGTGTAGGTGTGGGTTTTTTCCTTTAGTCATTTTTTTCTCTCGTCTATTTGAGTGTGCCTGTATATGTTTTATACAGATGAGAGCTAGTGTTTTTCTTTGTATTTCTAAGAACTGGTAAAAAAACCCAAAAAAAACAGTGAGGGGATAGTTAATTGCAAAGGACAATTTCTACAAGTTAATGAAGAGAGATCAGACTGTAGATTGCCCTGTATTTTTTCCCTCTGTCCCCATTTCTTTTCTGATGTCATTTGTGATCACCCTTTTCCTCCTCCTTTCTTCCACCAGGAAACGGGATCTCAGCAGACAGTGAAGAAAATGTTTGTTGGAGGAATGAAAGATGACACCACTGAAGACATGGTGCGAGAAGTGTTCTCAGAGTACGGGGACATCATGGAAGTCAGCATGATCACAGACAAAGCCTCAGGCAAAACGCGTGGCTTCTGCTTCGTCACCTTCAACGATTATGATCCTGTCGACAAGTGTGTCTGTGAGTATTCAAGTTTTGCATATTTTTTCTTTTTCCCATTTGTATACTTGTGGTTTTCTTTTTTTCTTTTCTTTTCTCAGTTTATATATGGAAAACAGAAAGGCTGTGTATAATAGGAAATCAGATTACAAGTTCAGAAGGAAAAGTTAAAAGAAAAGTTCTTATTTCAAAGGGTGGTGTCTTTTTAAGCAAAAATTACAGAAGAAAATTTATTTTAAGTAAAAGAAAAGATCCTGTTTGAAAAGTGCCATGATGAATTTCTACACCTGAAATTTGACATGAGAATATAGAACCTGGAAAATGATAGGACAAGATAAGGGAGGGTGTGTGTGTGTTTTGGGAAAATTTGTGTATGTATGTAAGTTTTGGGAACTGGTTGGGAAAAGACAGATATTTAGATATTTACCAGAAAATTTTAGTACAGATTCTAGATTCATACGACATGTGGTTTTTGTGCAGTGGTCAAAAGACACAAGCTGAACTCGCGCATGGTGGAAGTGAAGAAGGCTGTGTCCAAAGAGGAGCTGGGAGGATCTGGTGGGGGTGGACGTGGTGGTGGATCAGGTAGAGGAGGTAAGCAGACCGTTTTTACAGATTTCAGAGTAGTAGTTACACAGTGAAGGTGAAAAGTCACAATTAGATGGACATTACCTACAATATTGGTTTGAACACAGACCTTTCTGTACTGACATCGTAGCCTTTGTGACTTTAGTTTCTTGGTTTGCATAGGCCTACTGTATATTCTCACATTGTCAGAATAGTTCGATCTGCTTAGAAATGTACAAAGCAGGACAAATCAGTACATTGGGGAGAATTCAGTAAACAAAGGCACAAAAGTATCTCTTCCAGAGTGTCTAGGTCATTTAAGTCACTAAATAACATTGCAAGTTTCAGGTCTGTTACCAGCTACATCTCGGAACCATCCCATTTTGTTTTGAACAGCCCTTTGGAATAGGTGTTTTAGTTTCAAATATTACATAGGTGCTGTGGGAAAAACAGTTTTTTGTACCCAGTAACAAATTGATGACAGATTTGGATGTCCAGTGAGAAGTGCAGCTTTAAAATCAAAGGACATACTGTGCTTAAGTCTTTCACGCAAGTTCTGTGTAGGCCAAAGCAAAATTGCAGGGTTATAGATAGAAAAGATAAGTTGTCGCCCTCCTCCTTTACTTTACTGTAGTGACCGTAAAAGCTTCTATTATGAAATTGATGTGAACGTTTTTGTTTTAGAATAGGAAACGGTTCTGACAGGTACAGTGTTGTATGGTAGGTCTTTTATCAGGGAAGCGAGGACTGTCATAACATGTGATGATATTGTTTTACGGGGGGGGGGGGGGGGGGGGGGGGGTTGCTGTCCAGGCCTGGGTAAACAAAGATATTTTATTCAATGACTTTCCTGGAAGGGAAAGTATCTGGTCATGAGTTAAATTTTTACTAAGAAGCTGGCATGACTTTCAAGGAGGAAAGAGGTGTTGAATTTGACAATGTGTTGGGCCTAGATTTCAAGTGGTTGTTGTTTTTCTGTATATAAAAGGGGGAAAAAATGATTTACAGGTCATGGAGACTTTGGAGGATATGGCGGTAGAGGTGGAGGAGGTGGCGGTTACAACCAGGGAGGTCAGTCTCTCTCTCTCTCTCTCTCTCTCTCTCTCTCTCTCTCTCTCTCTCTCTCTCTCTCTCTCCCCCTCTCTCTCGCCCTCCCTCTCTCTCTCTCCCTCCCTCCCTCTCTCTCTCCCTCCCTCCCTCTCTCTCTCCCTCCCTCCCTCCCTCCCTCTCCCTCCCTCCCCCACCCCTCTCTTCCTCTCTTCCCAAGCAGTATGGGTTGATATTAGGGTTTTTTAATGTATAGAACAGATGGAACATTCTTATGGTTATTTTTTTATATATAATGATTGCTTGTTTCAGAGTGTTGAACTGCATCTGTAGGGTACAAAACCTGGCACTGTGGCATGATGAAAGATAAACTGAATTTTCCATTAGCTCATGAAGACAGTTGTCCTGATGAATTTTGCTGGCTTGGCTCTTGATGCAAGCATGCAAACTGTCGGACGTGGTTCTCCACCACCTGTACTACCGTATCCACCAAATTTACCATGAAATTATGTATTCAACATGAAGAGGGGGTGCTTTCTTAACCCTTTGCTGGGCATAGCGTCCCAAAACGTCCGAACCTATCCTTGGGCACAACGGCCAAAAACGGCCGGCGTCGTGACCGTCACTTCAGTGCGTTCATACATTCGAAATTCCCGCCAATCTCGCTTCAAATCTCGTCAAAATAGAAGCAACGAGACTGCCCACGTGACTTCCGCATGTACATTGCAAATGGCGGCGGTTGGAATGTGTTTGTGGCAAGTTTTGGAGGAAAAAAATCGCAATTTTTCCCAAGATGGACGCTATCTTCGAATCCGACATGTCCGATCGTTTTTATGGCTTTCATGCCAAAAATATGATGCTGTGAGATGTGTATCCAGGCTCAAATATCGATGTAAGCGATCTGAGTAGTGTGTGCGCTTCTGACTTTGTTGATTGAAGCGAGAAAGACCGGCTTTGACAACAACGAAGTTCGAGACGTAAATCGATCGTCAATCTAACTCGGCCGATGCGCGTTTTGAATTCTGCTCATAGAATTGGGGAACTTATCGCGGATTTCGAGTTTGGCAATGGTTCACAACTTGATATATTTTGTGAATTGATTGCTATTTGGGACTTTTGTTATGGTAGCGGCTCGAACTGTAAAGTTAACATGCATCGCGATCGTCGGCGATCGTTGGCAAACAAAATGGCGACCGTCGGAATGTTTCATGTTTTCGTGCATCATTCATAAAAAAAAAACTAAAAACACAACAGTAGGTTGAAAACTTTTCTTCTGTAATTGTTTCTGAATGTTTTACTTTTTATTTTATCAAAATCCATGCATGCATTCCAAAGCTATTGCAACACTAACTGTGACACATACAAACCGATCAATGACCTTGTGTGTTTATGCATTATAATTCTTTTTAAAAAAAATAACAACAACACACAATAGCAAATAGCAGTTTCTTTATTCATTTCTGCATTTTGCTGTTTTTATTTCATTACAATCCATTAAGCCATTGTGGAGTTATTGCATGTTAAATATACCCACCCACTCAGAGGCCATCCACCTCCATTTTGCTTGCCCAGCAGGATGTGAACAAATGATTTTGCCGTGCCCAGCAAAGGGTTAAGTGTGATGTCGTCAAGTATGTGGTATAAAAGTGAAACTTGTAACGGATATGGATCAGTTATAACTATTTCCAAAAGTTTGGCACGGTTGACATCCCAGGTGTTCTAGGCTTATTCATCAGGATTGGGCAGTGAGGTTAGTACACTCTGGGAAGTGAAGGAGGCCATCGCCACAGTTCTAACAATCATGTGAGGCTAAAATTAGACCTGGAAAAAAAGGAACCTTGACCTTTCCTGACCAAAATGAGAACATAATGTCAAAAGTTGGCACCTATGAAACTGCATATAGGAAAAATTGGTGGGGGGGGGGGGATTTTTGTTTTTGCTCGTTTCTTTTAAGGCAATATTCAGAATATTTTCTTTTCAAGGGTAGTTTATTTCTTGCAGAAATATACTAGTAGCAGAGTCCTAAACAATTTCATCTATCTTTCCTTAGGAATACGAATGTTTAAACAAAAATCAATAGTGGTGGTATGGGAAGATCCTAAGTCATACTTTTCATTATAGTTATTATCAGTTGTAAACATTTCTCAAGTATGTAAGACTACCGAAAGTTAGGGTTTTTTTTTGTTTTTTCCCCTAAGGATTGTTGTTTATTAGTCTTACAGGTGTACAAAAAATTCAAACCAACTCAACTCTTCTACGACCACATTCCGTTTCTCTTACTTACCACTGTATACCAAGTATTTTCTGCAGCGTCCTTCAGTTTCACACCTACTGACTTTAAATAATAAACACAAATCTGCATGAAACTTTCTGTGCTTGAGTAGTTGTGAATAAAAAAACCCATATTTCTTCATTTGACTCTTGTGGAATGCTGTTGTTGTTGGCTACAGTGGTTATGCAATAATTTAAAAAATACGACTATTTCAAGAGGTAAAGATGAAGTAAAATAAAATCAAACATGCAAAATAAATGAACATGTTCAGATAATATTAGAATAATGTGCAATCACACTCACAAACAAGCATACAGGCTGACAAACAGCCATTGAAATCGGGTCACGGTTTGTTCCAATTTTATTTTGCACTTCGTCAGTGACAGAGGGAAAAAAACCCATCATACTACCCACAAGTCACTAGCATCATTTTGCAAGTTTCTGGAACCACAATTTTCAAGAAATTTTTGCACTTTCAACCAGTCACAGTCAAGATCGGCAAGATCATTGATTACACCACTGTCATGGTCATCTTCATCACGCAAATCGCCAATAAACACAGCACATCGATTCCACTCTGCAACTCTTGAATCTCTGTGCAGCTTCTAAGTCCATTTCAGTCCACATAAGTTCAGATTCTGCCGTTATTTTCACAGAAAATCCTCCAAAAAAGTTTGTTGAAGCAGTCGCCATATTGATGCAGCTCCCTCCAAAAATCGTCGCTTCATCCGCCGTAAAATCGAAAAAAATCGACCAACTGAAGCGAAAATTGCAAATGGCGGCAGCTACACTATCTACACTGGGAGCTCACTGCGTAATTCTAAAGCGATAAGGGGTGTGAGACCATGGTCTATAAATAGTGCAAAGGGAGAGGGGATCAAGTAGTAAGAGGGCAGGTCAACCCGCCGACAGTAGTAGGAGAGTTAATGTGTATGTACACAGGCTATGGTGGAGGCCCTGGAGGCGGTTACGGTGGTGGCCCAGGCGGTGGCTATGGCAGCGGTGGGGGTGGCTACGGTCCAGGTGGCGGTGGTGGATATGGGCCAAGTGGTGGCGGGGGTTACGGCGGCGGGGGTTATGGAGGTGGCGGCGGCGGTGGCTATGGTGGAGGACAGGGAGGTAAGTTTTCTGCAGGCTGGAGTTCAACATTGCAGCAGCTGTATAGTTGGCACATTTTTGAAGTCAAGTTTTCTTGAACAAGCTGGTCAACAAACAATTTTTGGTCAAGGATGTGAGTGTGTGTGTGGTATTGATACAAGTGTATTGTTGGGTTCACTTTTTTTTTTAATGTCTAAATTTGAAGTTGAAGAAAAATGGTGGTGCTGTTTAGTTAGGCAGGGCAAGTGTTAGTTTGCTGAAGTCCTGTGAAAGAAATGATTTTGGCAGCATGTGTCATGTCTCTTGTCAATTAGCAATTTGAATTGAACAAAGCACATCAGAGACGCAAAGTTTTTTGGGTTTTAAATTTTTTAAGATAGTTTTCTAAAGAATCCATTCCAATCTGCACACACACACACATTTTCCGAGTGTTTTCAGTTGACGCACTGTCAAGTCTGATACTCTGGTTGCAACAAGTACCAGAACAGGCAGCAATAAAAAGAGGTATAAATATGATGAATATCTTCTTAAAAAAAAGAAATGCTCTGCTTCATTTGAAAGGGGAAAAATGTGGTATGTGCTTGTTTTTGTTGTTGGCTTTTTTTAATACAAGAAATAGAATAATATCGGATTAAGAGCTCAAAGAAAGAACAACCTGCAGGCAGCTTGTGCTGTTACATGCTGATGACCCCAGAAATGTACATTATATTTTTGTGAAGGAGGAGGTAGCAGACAAGGCAGAAACAAGGGGATACCGTATTTTGAATATGAAATGCTTTGAATCCAAGTCCTCTTTTTATTTAAAAGTGTTTTTTTATAGACTTGCTTGAGTGCGAGTAGCTGGTCTGCACAGGGACTGTAGTTGTGGCTGATGGTTTGGAAACTTGTGCAGAATGGAGAGGTTATATGATTTTGAGGTTAATTAAAAAAGCATGGTCTGGGACTGAAAAATGCTTGAAATACAGAATTGAGAGCTACATTATGCAATCTTTAGAAGGGACATGGGGACATAGCGATTGCCTTGTACAGTCTTGCTTGTTTGTAGGCAATTTTTTCGCCTCATTTTCAGTTTGAACCTTGTAAATATTTTCAAATGTTATTGCAAAAAAGAGGATATGAAAAAGTCGCTAAAACGTTCTTGAATTATCCACCAAAACCCAGTAAAGATTTGAGGAGAAAGTATTATTTGTGATTATTCAGTTCATTTTTTTAATTGCATAAAGTATTCCAAAATAAAGTTTTGATATTGCATGTACAATTAGAATTTTTTGTTTTTGAATGAGGAACAGAATTCCTGTAACAACTGATTTGGCAGTTCTGAAGTGTAATAAGTTATCTCTGAATATAACCTTAGGATAATGCATGGTTGTATAATTCCTGGTGATGGTGTCGGTGATGCTACCAGCAGTGGAGAGAGGGGCAGTCATAAGGTGTCAGCGCCGTCACTGGCAGAACCCACTGACACTGACTGTCACCTTGAAGACCCACAGTCGCCGTCAGGCAGTCTGAGACGCCACCAAACCACTAGATCTTTGTGTTCTTCTCCTATGTTTAACCCACTCTTTGCTGAGCACAGCGCCCCAAAACAACCAAGTCTGGCTATGGCCACAACAGCCACTAACATGCAGAGACCTTCGGCACATCTAAATTTTGAAATTCCTGCCAATCTCGCTTCAAATCTTGTGCAAAGTAAAAGCAAGGAGGCTTGCCACTATTTCATTGGCATGCATTTTGCAAATGGCGACGATGGGACTGAGCTTGTGGCAAGTTTTGGTTGGGGAAAAACCGGCAGTTTCTGCTATATTTGCTGAAGATCCAACCCTTCGTAGTGTTCTTTTACTTCAGCACAGGAAATAATGTAAGAGAAATAATAATTTTACTTGAAGAATTGCAGGAAGTGATGAGATATGAAAACCACTTGATTTAACAAGCTTCTCCTCTGTAAAGAGATGTAAGCTTAGACAATCGAACAGTAGAAGACACAACTTGGGACGAGGAGAGGGGAGTCAATGATGATAATAGCAGTGGAGAGAGGGGCAGTCGTAAGGTGTCGGCGCCGTCACTGGCAGAACCCACTGACACTGACTGTCACCTTGAAGACCCACAGTCGCCGTCAGGCAGTCTGAGACGCCACCTAATAATAGTCCTTCCTCCTTTCACCCTTTTTCACTTGCATACTTTTCCTTGCACCGATTTTCTGCTTGGTGCTAATGGGCCCTACCCTGTGGTCACACTCGTGTGTGTGGTGGTGCATTGTTCACCACTTGTCAGTTTGCGTATTCTTTGTAAACAAATCTGTTTGGTTTAGCAAATGCTATTTTTGGACAAATCAATTAAAATTTTATAAGCATTATATGTCGGCAAAAAAAACCTGTTGTGCACAGACCTGAAGGGGGGCTGGAAGTGGTGTGCACATACCGGAAGTGGTGTGCACAGTCCTGAAGTGGTGTGCACAGACCTGAAGTGGTGTGCACAGTCCTGAAGTGGTGTGTACAGTCCTGAAGTGGTGTGCACAGTCCTGAAGTGGTGTGCACAGTCCTGAAGTGGTGTGCACAGTCCTGAAGTGGTGTGTACAGTCCTGAAGTGGTGTGTACAGTCCTGAAGTTGTGTGCACAGTCCTGAAGTGGTGTGCACAGTCCTGAAGTGGTGTGCACAGACCTGAAGTGGTGTGCACAGTCCTGAAGTGGTGTGTACAGTCCTGAAGTGGTGTGCACAGTCCTGAAGTGGTGTGCACAGTCCTGAAGGTCCTGAAGTGGTGTGTACAGTCCTGAAGTGGTGTGTACAGTCCTGAAGTGGTGTGCACAGTCCTGAAGTGGTGTGCACAGTCCTGAAGTGGTGTGCACAGTCCTGAAGTGGTGTGCACAGTCCTGAAGGTCCTGAAGTGGTGTGTACAGTCCTGAAGTGGTGTGCACAGTCCTGAAGTGGTGTGCACAGTCCTGAAGTGGTGTGCACAGTCCTGAAGTGGTGTGCACAGTCCTGAAGTGGTGTGCACAGTCCTGAAGTGGTGTGCACAGACCTGAAGTGGTGTGCACAGACCTGAAGTGGTGTGCACAGTCCTGAAGTGGTGTGCACAGTCCTGAAGTGGTGTGTACAGACCTGAAGGGGGGCTGGAAGTGGTGTGCACAGTCCTGAAGTGGTGTGCACAGTCCTGAAGTGGTGTGCACAGTCCTGAAGTGGTGTGCACAGACCTGAAGTGGTGTGTACAGTCCTGAAGTGGTGTGCACAGTCCTGAAGTGGTGTGTACAGACCTGAAGGGGGGCTGGAAGTGGTGTGCACAGACCTGAAGGGGGGCTGGAAGTGGTGTGTAGGCTAGAAGTGGTGTGCACAGACTGGCACCAAGAGGCCAGTGCTTGATGCCTAATGTACATCCCACACATTGAGGACAGAGTGATAACTAAAACTTATCTTGCCAGATGTATACAGGCAACAGGTAGGAAAAGGTACGGGGCTGGACAGTGCTGCAAAATGTAAAATCTTTACAGTCGGCTTGTAGGGAAGACTGTGGGGCAGTTCGTAAGCGGCAGAAACATCTCTGCTAACAGTATTCACACAGCATTCAGGGGGAGAAAGTTGACCATGGCAGCAGAAATGCTTTAGCAAGCCTTTGGTGTGTAAACCTTCAGAGGGAATGGATGGTGGCTGTTGTTGCAGGTGGCTGGAACAGCGGAGGTGGAGGGTTTGGCCAGAACTACCAGAACAACTACGGAGGGGGAGCCATGAGAGGAGGAGGAGGAGGTGGTGGCTTCTCCCAGAGAGGCTCTGGCCCCTATGGAAGTAAGAACAAAAACATTATTTGACATGTTTTTCAGGGGTTGGGGTTTGGTTTTGGTTTTGTTTTTTTGGGGGGTGAATCATAAATAATAACTTGCTTTTAAAAGTCTTTAAAGATTTGTTTTCAAAAGAGAAAACCGGGAGATTCACCACTCTGTGGAAAAGGACAAAGAGGCTTTTTCAGTAGGTGACGGTACTTTCTTCAAGCAAACTGCAGATACGAAAACAAGAAAAAAGTCGGTGATGCTACCAGCAGTGGAGAGAGGGGCAGTCGTAAGGTGTCAGCGCCGTCACTGGCAGAACCCACTGACGCTGACTTGTCACCTTGAAGACCCACAGTCGCCGTCAGGCAGTCTGAGACTTCGTTAATCATCATTGAATATATTGTGCTTTTGTCAGCCATGTGTTTCAACTTAGTTTTAATGTGGGGGGCATATGCAATATACTTTTGCTTGTAGAAAGCTGTAACCCAAAACTAGATTTAAATTGTAGAAATTGTAATAGTTGGGAGATTTGAGTCAATGCAGTGTTTGTGTCTGTCTGAACACCATCTAGCACTTGAGGTGCTTATTTTTAATTTAGCAGGTTATAAATCATAAAAAACCTTTTTTTTTAAAGCTGTTTTTGTATAACTGGGTTCAATGGCAGCATAACCTAAAGAAAGTTCTGAAGTGGCCTTTGCACTGTGTATGGCTATAAACGGGGAACATGTGATGGAGTGAATCTAACTAGTGCAGTGTTGTTTGAGGATGCCATCAAAACTGGTTCATGTGGTAAGATGTTTCTGCAGCTGGCTATGGCAGTGGAGGTGGTGGTGGTGGCGGTTATGGAGGCGGGGGCTATGGCGGAGGCTACAACCGGCGCTGAAAGACCTGGTATTTTTATCCAGGAGACAAATCTGCTGAGGTAAGTGGTGATTCCTGAGATTTTGCCCCCCAGTCCTCTTGAAACATGTCATGTGAAAAGATTATTTCAATCCATTAATGTTCAGAAGTATCAAAGTAAAGGTGAGGCTGGCAGGGGGCAGATGAAGAACAAGCTCATGAGTAAATGATTAGAAAATGTCTGATCAATAGAGTTCATTATTTGATTCTTTTTGTCAATTTTTTCTCAAGTGCTAAGCGTGTATACCACAGATGATTTATTGTTGTCTGCTGAATCAGAAGTAATGCGCTGAAGTTTTTAAGGAAGTTGTGTTCAGTCATTATCAGTCATTACAAGAAATTGAGATGGTAAATGAAAATGTAAGAGGTTACAGTAAACAATTAGCTAAAGATGATGTAACCAAGGTAAAGGAAGATTTATGTTAACTGTCGTTTTGAGTGTCATCAGATTTATTTTCTTAGTTGTAGTTGAATCTTTTGAGTTAATGCCTTGTGTTTTGCTTGGACTAACGAAGTTGTTCTTGGTTGTATTATTTAGGACAGGAACAGAGAATCGATAGAGAAGCGACAGGCAGGGGGTCAGAGGATTCAGAGCAGTGGCAGCTACCTAGGTACAGGCAGGCAGGCAGTTCTTCCCTAGAAAGCTGGAGCCAGATACTTACTGACTGACCAAGGATTTAAGTGCACTGTATGGAGCTAGAGGTGGAGGAAGGAGGCTGAGGTGCTAAGAGACATTGCATTAGACATAAACTTTAATCTTGCTTCATAATAGACATACACCACACACACACACACACACAGAGATTTTGTTCAGATTTCAGCAACTGTGACACCTTGTTGCTGTTCTTCAATTGTGTGATCAAGAGTTTCACTTTTTTTTTCTATCTCGGTTCTGGACACTTTACACAAGGTAGCTGTAATGATGTGTTTTCAGTCTTCAACAGTGTACTTTTAGTTGGCAAAACTTGTGTCTGTGAATGATCTGCTAGTGCTCACTATGGTGTACTGACCACCGACGTCTATTTTTGGATCTGATCTACTGTTGTAAAATTCTTCTCACTGCGAGGTCTGCAGAAGGCAGCTAAACTGAAGGGTTTGTTTCTTTGTGAAGTCGCAGTTTGTGGTATTACTTTTCTTTCTTTTTTTTTTTCTTTTTTTTAAAAAATTAAGTTGTGTATGTGTACAGAGAGTGGTAGTTGTGAAAACTGGGATTTCTGTTGCTCTTCCTCAGCAGATTTGGTCTACTCTTAAATTAAGTGGGTAGTGTTTTTGTGGTAGAGATTCTGTTCATATTGTGTCAATGTTGTGAAAGAATGAATAAAATACATTGTGGAAATCATTCCATAGTTTCTGTTATGACTTCAGTGTTAGTGTTACTGGTTCAGTCTAGTGATGTTTACTGTTGGTCTGTATGTTTTAACAGTATTTGTGTGTACTGAAATGGTCTTGGTACGTTTAACAGTATCATAGAATGGAAGAGCATATACTGTGGGATAGAACAGATTTTTGTTGTTGTTGCAAACTGACACTGTTGGGAACTTTTTAAAATGATTTGTTTTCAAAGTCTAATACACCAGCTTTCAAAATTATAGGTGCTATACAAAGACCATTTTAGATACCCTGAGTGCTTTGTAGAAGTAAATAGAAGGAATGGGGCAAAAAGTGATTGTTGTTTGTGCGTTAATGTCTGTATAAAATGTCATTCTGTGTTCTAATGTTAACTGTCATTGTCAAAGAAATCATATGTGGATGTTATATTTTGTATTACTTATTAAAAAAATTGCAGTGATTTCAAATGCATTCAAAACATAGCAGACACAGACAGCTCAGCTTCATTTGACATTGGGTCATAAACATGCAAATTTGCAGTACACACACATGCACACACACACTCTGTTGCATTCACACACGTGTTCTGGGTGAGAGGTGGGAAGAAGTCTGCTGTATACATTGCCAGACAGCGAATCCTATTTTCAAACTTTCATGGAAAACTATGTGCTACACACCATGGGAGGAATTTACCAGGACTGTCAGACAGTGTTATCAGCTAAAGGACTAGCTTCCTAGCTAGCTATTGTGTGACAACTAAAGCTGCTAGCTAGCATCATTTGGACAAGCAGGTTGTCTTCGCCAAATAAATCCTGTAACTGGGAATGAACGACAGACAGCTGTAGTCAGGTTACCAGAGCCACCTCACTAGAACATCCAGTTATAGCAGAGGGCAGGTATGGTATGACACTTTTGTTCAGTTGACTTACGGTACGTGTAGATTAACTTATGAAGTTAGTATAGATTGTGTGAAATGACAAGGGTAGCCTAGATTATGTGGAGCAAGGAGGAGACTACAGATTGAGTTAGAATATCAAGGACAGTAAAGCAGATAATATCTGTTAAATTTTATTTGCATCATTAGAAAAGATAACTATCCAAAATTCAGATGTAATGTGAAATATATTTTATAGATTTTATCAAAAAGGTTTCCAAGTTATTAGCATATTTATAGCTAGTAGTTTTTCCAGAGTAGGGAGTGAATGTCCTGAAGTAAAGCAGGAGAGCAGTAGGCCAAAAATCTAGTAATTTATTCATGCATAAGAAAGTTAATATGATGCTTTTCTGTTTTTCGAAGTTCAGCATTGTTATGTGGAATTTTTCCCCTGTGGATTAGAAAGGAGCTGGAGTTGCATATTACGATTGCTAAAGCGGGTAAGAATACGGTGTATGTTTAATCCATGAACCTGACTTGCTACTTCAGATCCAAGCTATTCCTGGCAATTCTTTAACCAACCAGAAAATTAACTTGGAATAACTGACTAGCCCTTCCCTTTTGCTGTAATCATTTCTCATTTTCTCTTTGCTGGATATAGAGGGGCTTTCAAAAAAGGGAAAGAATGTTTTCCAAATAAAAGCATTTTTAACTGAAAAGTAAGGCAGGTTCATGGAAGGACAGATGGTTGAAAAGTGGAAGGTTCTGACTCTGTTCTGCTGTCTCCATGTAGGGCTTGCACAAGCTGCCCAGGAAAAAGAGCTGATGGCTTTTCATACACTCACAGCCCAGAGAAGAAACAGGTGAGTATATTGAAAATACTTGGCTTCTTTTTGTTTGTAAGAATGAAACTATACATATAGTCAGACCAGTTCCTCTTCCTTCTGAAAACTTCTGCTCCCTTAGGTTTTGGGGGTTTTGTTTATTCATAGCATATGAAGCATGATTACAGTCTTCAAGATCAGAGTTGGAAAGCGATACAAATAATGGCTTTCATGGGGCATACCTGTACAATTATCTGTTTTTATGGGGCATACCTGTACAATTATCTGTTTTCATGGGGCATACCTGTACAATTATCTGTTTTTACCTATTGGTGATGGCAAATGGAGGGGGGGGGGGGGGGGGTGTTGAATGATGAAAGAAAAAGTTATTG
Organism: Rapana venosa; assembly: GCA_028751875.1. NCBI lineage: Eukaryota > Metazoa > Mollusca > Gastropoda > Neogastropoda > Muricidae > Rapana > Rapana venosa. The sequence goes on from CM054159.1 coordinate 23,202,951, forward strand.
AAGAAAAGCTTGGAGGGGGAGTAGTTGAAGATGAAAAAGGGGGGGCAATGGTAAAGGTTAAAATTCGGTGAGTTTAGTCAACCTTCCATGCTCATTATGTACCTTCTCTACATTAGAAGAAAAGTCTTCACCAGAAAGTAGGCGAAAAGTGGGTCGCAGCAAATTTGGACCTGTGCAGTAAAAATCAAACAGCAGTTCTGCTGAGGCCAAGTTAACTGAGAAATATTCAGTACAGCCCCCAGTACACAAATTAGAAAATGGCTTCCACTGGGGAGGTATACACGTACACTCTGGCACACGATCACAATTTCTTGAATTGTAGAGTGGAGGAAAGATTACTAGTTATAGATAATACAATTCTTCTGTTTTTTTGGGGTTTTTTTTAATTTTTAAAGAGCAGGGAGACGATGAAAGAGCAATTTTGGGTTTGAATAGAGTGGATTACAGAGGTTGAAAACAATCGCATGGAAAGGCTTGAATATGTAGATAACGGTGAACATTCTGAGTGGGACAATCCCACAATGTTTTATTGACATCAATATGAAATGTTCCTAGAAGAGTCCTCTCAAAGCAATTTTTGGGTGGGTGGCGTAGATAGTGTTATCTAGAGTGTTGCACTCTTGATCTGATGGCCCAGGATCAAGCCACCACAGGCACCCATTGTTAAGTATTTTTCCTCTGGAGTTAACTTGAGTACCGACTCTATTCCCATAAAATTCCTTCAAATAAGACTATAAACTGAGGCCCTGTGTGCAAACACACACACAGAACATCTTGGCATGCACATTATAAACCTGTTTGCCTTTCAGAAGATTAGGCCATTTAGTGGCAGTAAGAACGGGTGACCAAATTTAGAAAACTGCACATATGCGGTTGTCCTGTTTAGACACCATCCCTGAAGTCAGAATGCGGCTACCTTAATTGTGGGTAAAAACAACCACCCCAACTTGAATATGCAAAATCTCACCATTGGTGAACCTCGGAGCTGTTAAAAAAATAAATAAGTCCTGACTGCTTTCTTGTGATAACAGGTGCTGGTGTCCAGTCTACAGAGGACTGATGAGGAGCTGACCCACAGCCGGCAGAGTGGGCAGCAGTGATGCAGTCACCTACAGTCTGATGTAACGGCTTTTTCATAGTTTTTTCTTTGGAAATAAAAGGGGGAAAATGCTGTTGATCGAATCAGACAAGCACTCTGAACAATGTTCAAAATTATAAAGAAATAAACGTGTGGGATCAGAAAAGTGTTACTTGTGTTGAGTGTATGGATGTCTGTTTATATATACAAGTCTTGAGCTTTTGTGGTATTGGTCTTTTTGGGTTAAGAACATTATGTGTGGTGTGTGTCTGGGTGATGCATGTCTGGTAAACTGTATACTGTTATTGTTCTTTGTCTCCTATGTTATTCCCTTCTTGCAAAACAGCACAGTAAATGATTTTTGTATACAACACGCGTTGCTCCAGCATTTACAGCTGCAGAGAATAGAATGTGCCTACACAATTCAGCATCATGGACGATTATTCTTCTGCATTCTCTAGCCATGTTTTGGGCTTTCACAATGGTTAGAAATTATACAGGTTTTTTCTCTAAATTTCAAATTGTATGGTGGAGTTGCGCGAAATGCTTGGAGTATGCCTACTGCATCTATCAAAAAAGCCACTTGGGGTATTATGCTTCACCAATTACGTAACTGGATACACTGGTCAATTCTTGTGTCCATACTGGATATTTACACGTTTCCTCAACTGACCTTGCTCCAACGTGAAGAGTGGAATCTTTAAACATGTTCAGCCTGACAGGAAAAAATAAGAAGCACTCTCTTTCCATGCAGCCATCTCTTCAGCCTCCGTTATGAGTATCAATTTCCAAAAGTGAACGTTTAATAAAAGTGCATGCCAACCCTAATCGACAAGGTGCTGCAGAGATTCAAACCCACAAATCCTGGACCACTAGCTGTCAGAGCCAGTTGTGTTTTAATGGTCAATAATTATGAGAAAACATTAGAAAAATCAAGACGTACGATCCGAAGCACAAGAGAATGATTGTAAAAAGACTGGGCACCACGACATTATCCTTTCCAGAGCACATGAGCATGTAAAATATTTTACTCTTTCTAAATTTGTGTACAAGACGTCAGACAACACTTCAGTGACAAAACCTAAGGTCCCCATCCATCATGCTTATAAAATCCACTTGAAAACAGAATTAAAGGTCATAGCATCAGATTAACAGCTGTCCCTAGCAAAAACCTGAGAAAAGGTCATTTTGATTACTACAATGACAAATTCTTTTATTTTGAGGATAATGATAAGCACCCATGTGCATTTTTACATCCAGTCCCCAGGTAAATGAAGTGTGCAGAGATGTATTTGTCCCTCACAAGGTAATGAAAAAGATGCCTAAAGTAAATTTATATCGACATGTCAGATTAGAAGAACGTAGTAAGCTAACACGCACATGTAACCATACATAAGCACATTTACCAAGTCAAAATTTTTATTTCCAGATGGTACATTGAATAAGCAATGCATTTGCTTTTTTTCCTCAAGCCATCTATCTAGGAACAAAAACAACTTGATCAATATACCTAACTACATTATTACACAACCCATAATAATAAATTAAACAATTAAAAAACGAATACACTGCAGAACTCTTGCACGCATGCATGCACACAAACACTTTCATACATTCACGTGCACACACTTAAATTTACATTAAAAAAAAGATTTTTTTCTTAATCATGAAAAGAACAAATCATAAAAGGTCAAAATTATGTCGGGTTACAATACCATCTGTAAGCAAGCAAGTGGTCCCATGTGTTGGTTGGTCTTTTAAACATTCTCACAATAATTCATCACAAGGCCTGGGCACAAAACTTGAACCATAGAGGTCACAGACATCTGCTACAAAAACAGGCAGCACAGCCCTGGACATGTCAGATGCCTGCCCTTGCACACCCCCACCTCCTCTCTCTCTCTTGTGATCCTCAAATTATTGGAATGATCACATAATTAACGGGTTAATTTGCATGGGAGCCTGGAGCCCTGGCTTTTTATTATGAATAATAATAACGTATGGAATTTATATAGCGCTGAATCTTGCAAAAGAACAAAAAGCGCTTGCATTCAAATCATTTACACTTATGCATTATTCATGAATAAAATAAAAAATATATCAATATTACGCACGCACACATACAGCATGCGTATACACGGTGATGGGGGTAGCCGCTGAAGTGTATGGATAATGTGGAAGGGAAGATTTTAGTGAGGAAATAAATGTGTTTTGAGGCTGGATTTGAAAGTATCTAATGTAGGCTTTTGGAGAAGGGGCAAAGGGAGGTCATTCCAGATGATTATGATAAGAAGCATCCTAAACTGCACCCCTCTTTCTCCTCACCTGTGTGGAATTGTGACTCTCCACTACAAAGCATGTTGTTTTGCACCTTGTGACTCTCCAGTACAAAGTGTGCTGTTTTGCACCTTGTGACTCTCCAGCACAAAGTATGCTATTTTGCACCTTGTGACTCTCCAGTACAAAGCATGTTGTTTTGCACCTTGTGACTCTCCAGTACAAAGCATGTTGTTTTGCACCTTGTGACTCTCCAGTACAAAGTATGCTATTTTGCACTTTGTGACTCTCCACTACAAAGTATGCTGTTTTGCACCTTGTGACTCTCCAGTACAAAGTATGCTATTTTGCACTTTGTGACTCTCCAGTACAAAGTATGCTATTTTGCACTTTGTGACTCTCCAGTACAAAGTATGCTATTTTGCACTTTGTGACTCTCCAGTACAAAGTATGTTGTTTTGCACCTTGTGACTCTCCAGTGCAAAGTATGTTGTTTTGCACCTTGTGACTCTCCAGTACAAAGTGTGTTGTTCTGCATCTATCTGACCCACTTTTCTGCTAGAAGCCATTTTAGGCAGGTGGTTGATTTTGAGATTTCGATTTATTATAAAACTAAGCTTTCTTCTACCTTGTACTACAGTACCAAGGCATAATTTTTGTCTTTTTCTTTAAAATTGTGGAGCTTTTATGTGTTTTTTTGTTCTTTGGCTAGAGGTCCTAGGTTCACCAATGGTGAGATTTTGCATATGTGACCATACCCCCCTTCCTCTCCCAACATGACTTTGGTAGCCGCATTCCGACTTCAGGCATAAAAGTACATTTAAAATTCCCAACTCCCCACTCTGACCACCCAATAGGGTGCAAAATTCAGCAATTTTTTTTTTTTTAATTCAGTATGAAGTTTTTTTGGGGGGGTTGGTTTTACTGCACATTAACCCTTTGCTGTATCTAATAATAATAATGTATGGAATTTATATAGGGCTGAATCTTGTAAAGCAACAAATCAAAGCGCTCAGATGACTTTTTAATTTTTTCTTTTTATTAAATATTTGTGGGTGTATGCCGTTTTTTTAAATTTTATCATGTTCCCACCGGCACACAATGACCTACTCTTTTGAACAGCGGAACAGGATTTAACGTGTGCGCAAGATGTTCTGCATGCGTTCACACACGGGCTTCGGTTTATAGTCTCATCCGAAGGACTTCTGCTGAGGAAAACTGTACCCAGATATTCATTTTAACCCTGGTAAGTCACTTCTGCTTCTCTGGAGCATGGGACCTCCTACCTTTCTTTGCCAGGAGGTCAGCTTCTTTGTTGCTGTGGATGCTGCACTGTGAAAGAACTCACTGGAGGACTGTATGCTCAGTGGACTGCTGCAGGGCAACAAGAGCAGAGGCAAGGGCCGTAAGTTCCTTGTGTGCGCAATACATGTATTTGGATTGACACACTGACAACAAACTTGCTCATTATTTGACTTGCCAGGCTGCAATAATCCCTACAGAGTTTAACAATTGTTGGCAGGAATTGAATCTGTTGTTTCAAGATTCGCAGAGTTAAAGATGAACTTTTCCACTGTGGGGATGCCAGGGGCCTGTCAGTATCATTCCCGCACCTTCTGCAACTTCTTTGCTAGGAATTCCCTCTTTTCTATCCCTCTCTTTGTTTTGACCTTGTTCTTTTTCTTCCTGTCTATTTTGTGCCTGAATGTTGGTCCATTCTTCTGCCCTTTTTTTCCAGAAAGACTTAAAAAGAACAATTCTCTCCACAAGCCAAATTAAGAAACACTGGGCCGGACTTGCCAGGCGTTTAACGGCAGCACATCTATTTTCGCCCTTATGATAGACAATATTGCAGAGCGATCAACGATGAAGAAGAAGAAATTATTACATATATTCTTCAAAACTGTACCCACAAAACCCTTAAGTACCAACCAAATTTAGCTCATGATAGTAAATGCTATCATTAAGTACTTAACTACTGGTGTTTTGTTTTGTTTTTTAATTTGTTTTATTTTATTTTGAGGTTAATTGAATAAGCACTCATGTGCTGGGGTTTTTTTTTAACATCCAGTCCCCGTATGCATGGGAACAGGATAGCTCAGTGGTCTGAGCACTGGTCGAGCGTGGTTACCACTTGGATGGGTGCCCGTTTGCGTGCCTTGGCTTTAGTACAGTCCCCCAGTTCACCCAGCTGTAAATGGGTACCTGCCCTTTTTAGGGTCAGGGAAGGTAAAGCAGCGAGGGAGAGGAGATGGGCTCCGCCCTCAATATGCTGACCCCTAGAAAAGTGAGATCACTGATGCCTCGCACCCCTACGACCTTGTGGGTTATGGGACACCTTTACCTAGACTAGTCCTCAGAAAGAAAAAAAATCTGAGCACATTACCCCTCTCTTGCGATCTCTCCACTGGCTGCCTGTGCCACAAAAAATACACTATAAAATCAGTACTTTCTGTTACAAATGCCTCCACAAAACAGCACCCTCCTACCTCTGTGAATGTCTTCACCTGTACTCTCCTCATTCCCTTCGCTGTGCTGCAGATTCCCTGTGCTTACGAATACCTAGATTCAGCCAGTCCACCGTCAGCCGTCGCTCTTTCTCTGTTTCTGGTCCATTCATTCGGAATGGCCTCCCTATCTCTCTTTGTCAAAGGCCTGCTTGTGACACTTTTAAATCGGGCCTCAAGACATTTGTTTCAAACCTAAGATTTTCCTCTCCTGGTTCATTTCATAGCTCTCCCTGCTTTTCAACAGCCAAAAATCCCATCACCCTGCCAAAGTGTATAACCTCTGTGTATGTGTGTGTGTGTGTCAAAGTCAAAGTCAAAGTCAAAATTTTATTTCCAGATGGTACATTGAATAAGCAAAATACTTGCTTTTTTCGTCAAGCCATCTAAGAAAGGAAAAAACCAAAAAGAAAACAACAAAAAACAAAACAAACAACAACAACAACCCCCCTCCCCCCCCCCCCAAAAAAAAAAAAAAAAAAAGATATACAAACAATATACCAAATCTTATTGAAAAGGAAATTATAAAGATAAAGATGACAATGATGACGATGGCGATATCAATAAACAATGACAACTACTACTGCCAGAAATATCAATGAAGACGATGATTAGATGGGTGCCCGTTTGCGTGCCTTGGCTTTAGTACAGTCCCCCAGTTCACCCGGCTGAAAATGGGTACCTGCCCTTTTTAGGGTCAGGAAGGTAAATGACGATGAAACTACTAATCAAAAGCATTACAGCAGATCATGTTTCAATATCCAACACAATCCCTACATAAATACACACATACATATATAACTACACACACACACACACACTACAAGATACAATTTCAAAAATCTTTCAAATAAGATTTTTTTTTTTTAAAGTGTGTGTGTGTGTGTGTGTGCATTTGGACTTGTTAAAACTATTACTTGCTAGTGGTTGCATGACTGTGTTAGAACGAGTTGAGTGCAAGCCCTTTGATTTGTCTGTTTTGTTCAGATACTTGAGTTCATGATTTTTGTAAATGTGTATGTTTCCTAATTAAAGTTCATGAACAGACTAAACTCTGAAGCCATGGATGTTTGGGGGGGGGGGGGGGGGGGGGGGGGGGTGTCTTTTTTAGGGAGGTGAAGGGGTGATTTTATTTTTTTTTTGGGGGGGGGGGGGTTAGATTCATAAGAGGCTATGCAACTTCAAGCAAAGTTAGAATAAATAAAGTGTTTATTTCTTCTAAGTATAAGTGTAAAAGTTAGTGTGGCAAAGAAAACCATTTTAATCTAAATTCCGTTTTTATCCCTTTCATACACGTTTTGAAATGCCAGAGGAAAAGCAGGGGAAGGAACAAACAAACGCATTAAGGAGCGAAATGCTGGTTACTTCCCTTGTTACATGGACGCTTTATCAAGTTGAGTGAAGTTTTACCTCATACAAAATTAATGATAGTTAAATCAGAATTATTAGCAAAGACTTAAGTCATAGAGCTGTTGCAAAATAAAGGCACATAAAAATCGAATATCATATGATGAAAAAAAAAAGGGAAGTGGGGGAGCGGGATAAATGACTTAAGTGTTAAAAAGACAACCATAGCCATCAAGCTCAATTTTAACAAGATTATTATTTTATTTTTTTATTTTTTTAAAAATTTATTTAAAAATTTTTTTTTTAAATTTATTTATTTATTTTTTTTTTTTAGGGGGGGGGGGGGGGGGAGAAATATAACAATACGGCTTAGTGTCGCACATGGAAGAATTGCATTGATCCCTCAAACTGATAACAAAAACGTTGTAGTCTGATAGCTTGAGACAGCCGAAAAATGCTATTTAAATTTGTAAGACTGCCTATCAACGCAACTAAGGTTGACAGGGACCAGTGCATCTGCTTACAAAACATCACATTCTCCCACCAGCAAGCAAAGCAATACCAGAGAGAGAGAGAGAGAGAGAGAGAGAGAGAGAGAGAGAGAGAGAGAGAGAGAGAGAGAGAGAGAGAAGAGAAGAGAAGTTATGAAGCTAACAAACACCTATTTTCATGTTATTATTCTTTCAAGCCCCCTGAAATTTATATATTATCATTATGATTTTGTTGTTGATGATGATGATGATGATGATGGTGATGATGATGATGATGATGATGATGATGAAGGCGGTGGATGCTGCAATCGGTGCAACAACCTTTATTGTCATTTAAAAAAAAAAAAGCTAATGCAATTATTGTTATCATTGACTTTGTTGTTGTCGCTATCATTAATACTAACATTCGAAGATTGAATGTCGGAGGAATTTTGTCCTTCTTTTATCCTTAGGAGGTAAAAATTGGCCCATTTGTTCTTCTCCATCCTTTCTCTTCTTTCATCTTCTCTCCTTTCCTACCCTTGAACTTCTGTTGTTTTTTTTTCTGTATGTCTGTTTTTCTTTGTTTCTTTCGTTCGTCTTCTTTTCTTTCCCACTGTCTTCAAGAGAAAAAACCCCAACTTGTCAAGCTTACTGAAATCCTGAGTTAAAATTGTGTTCTTCGTGATAAAATATGGACGATATGATATAAGCTAGTTACGATAATTATGGCTATCGCGTGGAGAAAACCTAGTTAACGGCTAACCTCGACCCCACCACCGTCATGTCCCCGACATGAATGTCCAGGGCTAGAGTCTTGGAACTGGTCAGCAGTTCAAACACTTACCTCAGCATCCATCACCAGCAATGAAGGATTCAAAGTGATGAGCAGTCCCCTGAAGGACAGCAAAGACAATGCCAGATCAGCAGCAGTGTGCAGACTGAAATGCCCAGGGTCCGATGTCAAACAGTCTGAAAGGTTAGGGTCTTGATGATCGACAGTTGGACCCAGCAGTTTGAGGGGCCTGCATCTGTGCTTACTCGGCTGTCTCTTCAGTGACTGGCAATGGAAACTGCTGGCTGTAGACAGCGCTAGATGTACATCACTTATGTCCCACCAATAATCTGCATCTGCGTCAAGGGAAGATAATTTGGAAATTGTAATGGCATGTTTGAGTCAGAACAATGTAATCATTACAAGGAAGTCATGAGTTAACATGCCACAACACCCAGTCTTGTGTATTCTCCTTCTGGCTCTTGTCAGTGTTAAACTAAGCCAGTGAATCATTATATGTTGATTTCACTATTTTATGTTCTTTATATCCTGAATTTGTTTTACACTGAATTACACTTTAATGCTTACAGGATGTCTTTAACGAAAACTTAACAACAACAAACAAAAGGATTTCTTTAATGAAAACTAAACAACAACAACAAAAACCCATTTGCTAGTGTTATTTACTACAGAAATAATGAGGACATGAGCAGGACCATGTACTGAGAAAGAACAACAACAACAACAACAACAACAACAACAACAACAGACGAGAAACCAACCAACCAACCAAAAGAGAAAAAAAAAAGCTTGACCTAAATGTGCTTGCAAAGAAAGTCAGCGCTACCGCCACACAATACAAACCTTCCCCCTTCCCTAAACAGCCTCCGTTCAGCAGACTACAACACTCTCCATTTCACCTGCCAATACCTCCAATCGATACAGGCAGCCCCACTCACTCCCTAAGTACTCCACTGCTACTGTGTATAAACCACCGCCATATTGTGTTTGCTTCAGGACTGCTTTGTGATGAAAATATTGCTGAGAGGCAGACACACTGACAGAGTAACTTTCTACCAGAGAATAAGATGTCGCTCACAGGAGAGCTGGAAGTATATGTATAATTATGCTGGAATGCCACAATAAGAGACATCATGCAATGACTGAGTGGTGATGTAGGCATTCATAAATCCCTCACTTGTCTACTTTACCAGGATGATTTTGATGACCAAAAGCCTAAGCAGTCCAATGACACAAACGAATTGATGGTGACGTCAGTGAAACTGTAGGACTGATTACATTTTGTGACATACTAATCTAATGGGGGGGGGGGGGGGGGGGGGGGGGCAGGACAACTCAGTGGTCAGAGCACTCCCTTTCCCTAACCTGGCTTGATGCTCTGTTTATTCAATGTACCATCTGGAAAAAAAGTTTGACTTTACTTTGACTTTACCTAAGGTTAAGCAGCATTGAGCGTGGTTACCAAGTGGATGAGCGCACCTTGGCTTCAGTAGGCGCCCCTACAGTCCCCCAGTTCAGCCAGCTGTAAATGGGTACCTGCCTCTTTAGGGTCAGGGAAGGTAAAGCAGCCAGGGAGAGGAGATGGATGCCGCCCTCAATATGCTGGCCCCTTGAGAAGCTGAGGTCTCTGATAACTCACTTCCCAACATTCAAATAGGTTATGGGACACCTTTACCTTTAATGTAATGGACATTTTGCATACATGAGTATTTATGAACAATTGATTTTGAGCAGTGGTACAAGTGAGTCAGTTTCCTTTCCCTTTGGTTCTTACCTGTAAACAAAGAAATGGCAGTGAATCATATAATTATGTTAAATGACTGTGCCTTTATTTATAATTTCTTAGCTTAAATCTGTAAAATTTTACTTTGAACACCAGTCTCTAATGCTTTAATGATTGTGGTTAACAGAATTTTAAAGTCTGTGTTGGTGCTATGAATTACTCAAATCTCACATTAATTAGGCCAACACCAAAAGACACATACACACACACACGCATGCATGCACGCACACACACATACCACACACACACACACACACACACACACGTGGCTCCTGTGTGTTTGAAAAGAAAATCAGCCAACAGCCACACAATGTAAACCAGCCTTCCCCCTTTCTTAAACAGCCCTCGATTCAACGCACGACCACCCTCTGCCTGACACCTGCCAATACCCCCAATACATGAAGGCAGTCTAGTCCCACTCACTGCCGATTATTCTCCAGTAAATAAACCATCGCCATATTGCATTTGCTGCAGGACTGCTTTGGTATGAAAATATGGCTGCCAGTCAATCGATGTGGGATGGAAGTTTGAGGAGGAACGTGCAAGTTCTCAACAGGCTAAGAGTGATGGATGGAGGCTTAATGGAGCAGCCCCCAGACAGTCCTTATTATAGTTCTCCTCTGCCTGGCTGGAAGTTGGGTTACAGACTGCAGCCAACATTCCATGGAAGAGTAGACTCCTACAGGCTGATGGTATGGATGGTGCAAAGTTAGGTCTTTGTATGGACCTGAGGTTTTACTAATGTTTTGATTGTATATGCCTTGTAAAACACATATCTGGCAAGACTAGTGGTCAATTGTGATGTAGCATCAATGAAAACCTAATCATGCATATCCTGAATGGTGCATGAAATTGTAAACAGGATGTTTAATTCCTACCATTGTAGTTCAAAACTGACAAAGCTGTAAAGGCAATCTTAGAGCCTTTCCTGTTTTTAGGAGATATTGTTTTAAATCTTTAAAGTAAATGTCGGTGTTTATCCTATAATTATTTTTGAAAATTTTTCTTTTCAGAATTAAAAAGCTTATGGTTGAAACATTACCCGCTACAGCCAACCTTTTAAAAGCCCAAAACCCTCCTAAGTTGAACAACAACAGAAACCAACCCCCTTACCTTTTTAAACCTCCCCCTTTTAAAAAAAAGGTCAACAGGTCAAGGTCCACTGGGTTCTTGCCAAAGTTTTTGGTTTAAATTTAAAAGAACGGGATGGGTTTTGTTTTTTTCAGAACGCACTCTTCCCCAGATCATTTTCGCTAGGGGCTCTTGTGATGACTGGGACCCATTTTATTTTCTTCCATGTTGCTCAAAATTTAGGACCTGAACAACATACGGTGTCCACTCTGGGGGATTGGGGGTCTAGAGGTGAGACAAAACCCAAAAGCGAGAATGGGGGGTTTGCTCCTCTTTAAACCCAAACGTTCCCCCCGCCCCGGGTTTGGCTTGGTTTTCGTCCTTGGATGAAAACAAACTGATTTTTGGCCCCACGCATTCTACACCTAAGAGAACAAAGAGGGGGTTTTTTGGTAGTGTCATGCTTGTTTTAAAACAAAGCAAACCACGAACACAATAAAAAACTACCCAAAAACCAACCTTTTAAACCCCCCAACAAACGAAAAAAACCCCAAAAAAAATCAAAAAACCAACACCCCCAACCGACACCAACGCACAAAAAACCCCCCCCCCCCCCCCCCCCCCCCCCCCCCCCCCCCTTTCCCCCCCCCCCCCCCAAGGGAAACCCCCCCCCCCCCCCCCAAACCCCCCCCCCCACCCCCCTTACCCCAAAAACCCCCCCCCCCCCCCCCCCCCCCCCGGGGGGGCCCCCCCACCCCCCCCCCCAAAACCCCCCCCCCCCCCCCCCGGGGGGGGGCCCCCCCCCCCCCCCCCCCCCCCCACCCCCCCCCCCGGGTTCCCCCCCCCCCACAAAAAAAAAAACCCCCCCCCCCCCCCAAAAAACCCCCCCCCCCCCCCAAAAGGGGAAAACCCCCCCCCCCCCCCAAAAAAAATCCAAATTTTCTTTTTTTCCCCCCCCCCCCCCCTTTTTTTTTTCCCCCCCCCCCCCCCCCCCCCCCCCCCTTTTTTTTTCCCCCCCCCCCCAAAACCCCCCCCCCCCCCCCCCCCCCCCAAACCCCCAAACCCCCAAAAACCCCCCCCGGGCCCCCCCAACCCCCTCCCCCCCCCCCCCCCCCCCCCCCTTTTAAATTTGGGTTGAAAAAAAAAAATTTTTGCAATACCTCCAACCAAAGAAAGCAGTCCTGCTGACTTCAACTGTCCATTACTCTTCAGTTAATAAACCACCCCCATTTTATACCTGCTGCTGTATGAAAATGTGGCTGCCTAAGCCATCAATGAAGGATCAGGATTTGAGGGGGAAGGTGCAAGCTCTCACTAGGCGGACAGTGATGGATGGAGGCTGAATGGAGCAGCCTGCAGACAGCCAGCCCTGATTCCAGTCCTCTGCTGTCTGGCCGGAAGTTGGCTTACAGTCTGCAGCCATGCTGGAAAGAGAAGCACAGGAAGGGATTTTCTGGCCTGGAGGTAGAGAAGCTATGGTTGACAAACAGAGGGGTTTTCAGTGTGGTAGTCAAGTCTAGTTAAGTCAAAACCACTTTAGTCATCCCATGAAGGGCAGAAAGTTTCTGTATAAAACTGTGTTATAGGCTTCTGTTTCATGTGTGTTTTTATTGGGAATAAAAGTCACATAGATTTTACTTCTTTGGTTTTCATTTGTTTCCTTATCACTGAAGGATAATTCCATGTGTTCTATACCATATAATTATGTCAGTGACAGATGCTTTACTGTGATATAATCTTTGTGCCTCTGAAGGTTTGAACACATGCTACTTTTATTTCCTATCATCCAAACCAGAGGCTATATCACTGGCCTACCCTTCCACAAAAGGTGAGTAGCCAGAGTTTGAACACAAGTGAAACATGATGTGTGCGAATTCATATCTGAAACCTCACTTTAATATCTAACACCAAAGCATTAGCTGTAACCAGAGGTCATGTATTTGAAGGCACATGTTATATCATCCACACATGCAAAGGTCATCTTTCTTTAAAAAAAGCAACAACAAAAAACCAATCACCACACTTTAGTCTACTGATGTGGATGATTCACTGATAGGCCTTCCCAGCATGTGCCCAAAGTTTAACTAGTAGGCCTACAGGGGTTTACTGAGCGAGTGATTTAATTTTTAAATTTTTTAAAACTTTGTTATACCGAGGATAAAAGAATAGCCACTTATGTGCTTTTTTACAGTGAGAGCAACAATGGGCGAAGCATCAGTGAAGTGGTTGATGGTGCTGCAGCAGAAATGGAAATGTAGGTGCATTCCTGGGAGGGGGTGTCTGGAAATGAAGATGCTGAATTTGAGTTAGTAAAAATGACAAACTCATAAGGGCTTTGTAACTTCACCTACTTCACCTTCACCTATCTCATAGTCCTGTAGACCGTGGGGGCACCACTGAAGATTTTGCAACCAGCTTCCCCCACTCCCTGCCGTCCTCTGCTTCCTGCAGCAAATCGTTCCACTCAAGGCCAATCTACTATCTGATCTTGTCTTCTCACTGTTTCTCTGTCTGCCTCTTCATCTCCCTCCTTGTACTGTTTTCTGTAGGCCAGTCATATTTATTACCATTTAAATGATTTGTCTTTAACCTTTACAAGTTGTCACTGCACATGGCTAATGCTAGGTTATAAAATTGAAAGTACTTTTCTTTCAATGAAAGGAAAAATAAACTTTTTAAAATCTGTTATTCTCTTTGTCTGCTACAAATCTAGCTAACAACATTGTTGCTAGGGTATAAAGTTTAAGCTCCAAAAGAGCATCCACACCAAGAAGAAATCTGTATAAAATATTACTGGCCTATATATTCTAGTCATAAAACCAGCCACCAGCCTTACAATACAAAATGCCCCCTTTCCTAAGCAGCCCTTTATTCAACACACAACCACACTCTCCATTACACAGGTCCTGCCAATTCCTCCAATCGATAAAGACAGTCCTGTTCCCTGCTGATTATTCTCCCATGACTTGAATAAACTGCCGCCATCTTATATTTGCTGCAGGACTGCTTTGGTATGAAACTATGGCTGCCATTCAATTGATGTGCGATGGGGGTTTGAGGAGGAAGGTGCAAGCTCTCAATAGGCAGACAGTGATGGATGGAGGCTTAATGGAGCAGCCTCCAGACAGTCCTTATATAGTTCTCCTCTGCCTGGCTGGAAGTTGGGTTACAGACTGCAGCCAACCTTCCATGGAAGAGTAGACCCTTTCAGGCTGATGGTATGGATGGTGCAAAGTTAGGTCTTTGTATGGACCTGAGATTTTACTGATGTTTTGATTGTATATGCCTGGTGAATCACATATCTGGCAAGACTAGTTGTCAACTGTGATGTAGCATCAATGAAAACCTAATCATACATATCCTGAAGGGTGTATGAAATTGTAAACAGGATGTTTAATTCCTACAATTGTCATTCAAAACTGACAAAGCTGTAAAGGCAATCTTAGAGCCTTTCCTGTTTTTAGGAGATATTGTTCTTAATCATTTAAGTAAATGTCTGGTGTTTATCATTATAATTATTCTTTGTAATCTTCTTTTCTAGAATTAGAAAAGTCTTATGGTTGTAATCATTACCCGCTACAGCTCAAACCTTTGCAAGAGCCCTTAAACCTCCTTAAGTTGTAACAACAACAACAACAACCAACTCCCTTACCTTGTTAACCTCCCCCTTTTAAAAAAAAGGTCACCATGGTACAATGGTCAGCACGTAGGGTTACTTGCTCAAAGGTTGTTGGATTGAATTATATGAGAGCTGGATGGTGTTTTTTTTGTTTTTTTGTTGTTGTTTTTTTTTTTTTTGGGGGGGGGGGGGGGGTTCAGAATCAGGCCAGCTCTTTCCCAGAGTCAGTTTGCTATGGGCTCATTGTGATGACTGGGACTCCATGGTTGAGTTTCATCCATGTTGCTCAAACTTTAATTACCTGAACAACATTGCTGGTGTCCATATCTGGTGGATTGGTGATCTAGAGGTGAGACACAAGCCTACAAAGCAAGAACTGTGGGTTTGCTCCCTCTTTGAACCAAAACCTTTCCCTCCATCCCCTAACCCCGGAGTGGTGGTCTTGGTTTCAGTCCTTTGGATGAAAAAATAAACTGAGGTCTTGTGTACCACACGCATTCATCACACATAAGAGAACGTCAGTAGGAGGCTTATTTGGTAGTGTCATGCTTGTTTTAATTGAAAGCAGGTACCACTTAACACAAAAGAAATAACCAACCAACCAACCGTCTATACAAACCAAACAAACAACACAAAAACAAAAAACCACAAACACTTCAAACAAACCAACACCAAACCCAAAATGACACCAACCCGCAGCAACAGCCCCCCCCCCCCCCCCCCCCCCCTATTATCTGAACCAAATCCTACACAAGGTCAACCAACAGACACGCAGACCCTAACTTTCTTTCCCTTTTGCGCATGGTCCATTCAGCAAATAAAACAACAACACTCTCTCACATTGCCAATACCTCCAACAAGAAACATCCGCTGACTTCAACGTCCATTACTCTTCAGTGAATAACACCTCCATTTATACCGCTCGTGAAAATGTGGTGCCTAAGCCATCAATGAAGGACAGATTTGAGGGAAAGTGCAAGCTCTCACTAGGCGGACAGTGATGGATGGAGGCTGAATGGAGCAGCCTGCAGACAGCCAGCCCTGATTCCAGTCCTCTGCTGCCTGGCCGGAAGTTGGCTTACAGTCTGCAGCCATGCTGGGAAGAGAAGCACAGGAAGTGATTTTCTGGCCTGGAGGTAGAGAAGCTATGGTTGACAGAGCAGAGGGGTTTTCAGTGTGGTAGTCAAGTCAAGTCAAGTCAAAAACACTTTAATCATCCCATGAAGGGCAATTACAAGGTCTATCAGAAAGTTTCTGTATATAAATGTGTTATAGGCCTCTGTTTCATGTGTGTTTTTATTGGGAAAAAAAGTCACATAGATTTTACTTCTTTGGTTTTCATTTGTTTCCTTACCACTGAACGATAATTCCATGTCTTTTATACCATATATGTCAGTGACAGATGCTTTACTATGATTTAATCCTTGTGCCTCTGAAGGTTTGAACACATGCTACTTTTATTTCCTATCATCCAAACCAGAGGCCATATTAACTGGCCTACCCATCCACAAAAGATGAATAGCCAGAGTTTGAACACAAGTGAAACGTAATGTGTGCAAATTCATATCTGAAACCTCACTTTAATATCTCACACCAAAGCATTAGCTTTAACCAGAGCTCCTGTATTTGAAGGCACATGCTATATCATCCACACATGCAAAGATCATCTTTCGTAAAAACAACAACAAAACCCAATCACCAGACTTTAGGCTAATGATAAGGATGATTGACTGATAGGTCTTCCCAGCATGTACCCAAAGTTTTACTAGTAGGCCTACAGGGGTTTACTCAGCGAGTGATTTAATTTGTAAATTTTTAAAAATTTGTTATACCGAGGATAAAAGAATACCCACTTATGTGCTTTTTTACAGTGAGAGCAACAGTGGGTGAAGCATCAGTGAAGTGGTTGATGGTGCTGCAGCAGAAATGGAAATGTAGGTGCATTCCTGGGAGGGGGTGACTGGAAATGAAGATGCTGAATTTGAGTTTGTAAAATTGACGAAGTCATAAGGGCTTTGCAACCTCACCTTCTTCACCTTCACCTACACCATAGTCCTGTAGACCGTGGCGGCACCACTGAAGATTTTGCAACCAGCTTCCCCCACTCCCTGCCATCCTCTGCTTCCTGCAGCAAATCGTTCCACTCAAGGCCAGTCCACTCTCTGATCTTGTCTTCTCACTGTTTTCTCTGTCTGCCCCTTCATCTCCCTCCTTGTACTGTTCTCTGTAGGACAGTCCAATTTATTACCGTTTAAATGATTTGTCTTTAACCTTAACAAGTTGTCACTGCACATGGCTAATGCTAGGTTATAAAATTGAAAGTAGTTTTCTTTCAATGAAAGCAAAAATCAACTTTTTAAAGTCTGTTATTCTCTTTGTCTGTTAAAAATCTAGCTAACACCCTTGTTGCTGGGGTATAATAATAATAATAATAATAATAATAAATGGAACTTATATAGCGCTGTATCTTGCACAGACAAATCAAAGCGCTTGCACTCAACTCATTCTTACACAGTCATGCAACCAATAGCAAGTAATAGTTCTAACAGTCCAAATGCACACACACACACACACAATACACACACACAAAAAAACACACACACACACCACACACACAAAAAAACAACAAAACAAAACACACACACACCACACACACACACCCACAACACAGGTTATCCCCTATTGGCCAAATGAGGAAACTTTGCTGTTGAAAAGCAGGGGTAAACTTTGAATGAAACAGGAGAGGGAAAATTTTTAAGGGTTTGAAACAAATATGTCTTGAGGCCAGAATTAAAAGTGTCACAAGAAGGTCTTTGGCGAAGAGAGATAGGGAGGCCATTCCAAATCGATGGACCAGAAAACAGAGAAAGAGCGACGGCCAACAGTGGACGGTTGAAAACTAGGTATTTGTAAACACAAGGAATCTGCAGCAGAGCGAAGGGAACGAGAAGGGTGTACAGGTGGAGACTTCACAGAGGTAGGAGGGTGCTGTTTGTGGAGACAATTTGTTTAAAAAGGGTACTGATCTTATAGTTTATTCTTGTGGCACAGGCAGGGCCCGTGGAGAGATCGCAAGAGAGGGTAAGGTTGATTTTTTTTTAGGGCGGGGGGGAGGGGGATAATTTTTGGTTAAAGGGGTG
>CM054159.1:23221538-23231538 GCA_028751875.1 Rapana venosa
TTTTCCTTTCGTGTTGTTTGCTTGTTTGCTTCTCGTTGTTTTTGGTGTAACTGCCATTGACTTGACTCAAATTACATAGTAACTTACATTGCTCCGAAGAGACCCACAGTCAATCGCAAGAACAGCATTGCACTGGACCCCAGAAGGAAGGAGAAAGAAAGGAAGACCAAAAGCAACGTGGAGAAGAACTGTAGAAAGTGAGATGAAGGCCATGCAGCACTCTTGGGGATCAGTGACTATGTTGGCCCAGAATAGGCAGGAGTGGAAGCGCTTTGTTGCTGCCCTACACACCGCTGGGTGTAATGGCTAATGATGATGATGATGATTACATTGCATAGTTCAAGGTTTCAAAGATAAAGTAGAATTCCTGTATGAATGTAACTGCTGAAGATAAGACTTTGTCCACATGGAATATGCTTTTACAAAATTGTCATGGGACTGGGACATTATTTTATCATTACCAATAATTCTGTTGTTCTTGAAGTCTGGACCTTCTTTGTTCAGAACTATTGGCAATTCTTCACACACAGTGCATGCCTGTACAAAGCTTTTGACTTTTGATGGTTAGTGTATGTTTGCATTCCCTTGTTTTCTTTCTATTGCCATCAGCTAATGTTTTTCTCTGTGTAAGTAGAATATTTTTTAGAACCTCAATAGTTAGCGGCGCAAATGCTTTGCAGCATTCGATATCTTTTGAGGCACTTATATTCATTTTTAGTTCAGTTGGTAAAGTGATATTCATATCATCAAATGAAATAAGTATAGTCTATTCATGTTGTTTATGGCAACCGAAAGGTCCTTAAGAGAGCTAGAATAACAACGAGCAAGCACAGACGGGGACTGGATGTAAAAAAGCACATGAGTGCTTATTCCATTATCCTCGATATAAAAAAAAATCTGAAATCTGATCTCTGATCTGAACGGACGGACGGACGGACAGACAGACTTAAACACACATACACACACATACACACACATACACACATATATACAAACATACACACACGCACGCACGCAGGCACGCACGCACCCACCCACATACACACACGCACACCCACCGAAACACACGCACACACACACACACACACACACACACACACACACACACACACACACACACACACACACACACACACACACACACACACACACACACACACACACACACACAGTTGCCTGACCAATTGAGTGGTCAAAAGGGGTAGGGAACGTAGAAGGGGGGGGGGGGAGGCTGGACATCAGCAGCAGACTTTGAGAGTTATCCCCATTCCCCCTCTTCGCCAGGTCTGGAACAACAACCGATCTGTCACTGTGTAGTTTACTTTGATCTAAGAATAAAGAAAAGAAAGAAAGAAAGAAAGAAAACAAAAAGTGAAAACTGTATCCAGCAGAAACAGTACCACTGCATCACATTCTTTTTTTTGTATTGGTCTGTCAATACTTTTCTTTGTGAAACCGATAATATTGTCTTCAATTGGACATTTTAGCAAAAAGGGAAATACTTGCATATTTTCTCGTCTATTGTCAGTCTCTATGTCTCTGTCTTTGATCCTGACTGTCTGTCTATCTGCTGGTTCCTCTCTCTCTCTCTAAAACGTATAAAACTGCTACCACGCTCCTCCCTTCTTCCATCTCTCTCCGCTCCCTCCCAATCCAACAAACACTGTTTCTCCATTTCTTTATCAGTCTCTCCCTGTCTTTCTCTTGTTCCCCAACACAGAAACCCACGGACTCAGTCCTATCGTACCACTCACACAGCACACAGAACCAGTCCTATCCTATTCTTTCACTCACAGAACACACAGAACCAGTCCTATCCTATTATTCCACTCTCAGAACACACAGAACCAGTCCTATCCTATTCTTCCACTCAGAACACACAGAACCAGTCCTATCCTATTCTTCCACTCACACAGCACACATAACCAGTCCTATTCTATTCTTCCACTCACACAACACACAGAACCAGTCCTTTCCTATTCTTCCACTCACACAACACACAGAACCAGTCCTATCCTATTCTTCCACTCACAGAACACACAGAACCAGTCCTATACTATTCTTCCACTCACAGAACACACAGAACCAGTCCTATCCTATTATTCCACTCTCAGAACACACAGAACCAGTCCTATCCTATTCTTCCACTCAGAACACACAGAACCAGTCCTATCCTATTCTTCCACTCACAGAACACACAGAACCAGTCCTGTCCTATTCTTCCACTCACACAGCACACAGAACCAGTCCTATCCTATTCTTCTACTCACACAGCACACAGAACCAGTCCTATCCTACCACTCACACGGCACACAGAACCAGTCCTATCCTATTCTTCCACTCACAGAACACACAGAACCAGTCCTGTCCTATTCTTCCACTCACACAACACACAGAACCAGTCCTGTCCTATTCTTCCACTCACACAACACACAGAACCAGTCCTGTCCTATTCTTCCACTCACACAGCACACAGAACCAGTCCTATCCTATTCTACAGTGCAGACAACACACAGAGACAGTTCTATCCCACCACTCCCAGAATCAGTCCTATCCTATCCTACCACTGACAGAACCGGCCACAAAGGAACACAAAAGGCAACATAACCAAGAACAGCACGTGAAACTCCTAACGTAATAAGATCGCGGGCCCCATCCATCATAACGTCACTGGTGTCGCGCAAGCTGGAGGCACAGCCAAATTGAAACAAAGCTCCAGAGACCTCACGTACCTCTTGTCCCATAGGAGAGGGGCCTCTGAGGGGGGGAGGGGGGTAGGGACCAAGGGTAGAGGTTGTGTAACCTCATTCCGGCCTTGAGGACTTGACAATCACAGGCTCATCCATTATCTGGTCAATTCTCTGTAATGGATCGGGGCTAGGTCCTTCTTTGGGGTGTGGAGGGTCTCTGGGTGTTTGTGAGATGGTCTTGCAGCGTGTGGAAGAACTTTTGAGCCCTCTGTCCTCCACTGCCCACATTCCCTTCCATCTGTATTCTCTATCTTTCCTCTCCCCATTTTCTCCTTCTCTCCTTCTTCTGTCTTTGGTTTATATCAAATAATTTTTTTCCTATTGTGTTGAAATGTATGTACAAGCATATACAAGTTAAGACAAGATAGTCTGATGTAATGTCCCCTTTTTACACACTTACAAATTGTGATGAATGAGAACATTAAACGCATGCAGAAAATGAACAGGAAAATCATTTTGGAGAAAAATGACCGCCCCATCCTCATCCTTGGTTTGTCTGTTTGAGGAGGCAGGCATACGAGGTGAAATGCTGAGCTATCTTATCTAGAGTTAAATCACATGAAACACATTACGATCCTACTGTCTTTTCGTTCTTCAGTTCATTGCACTTAATTGCTGGTTTACAACGCAGTAACTAAGCATGTTCAGGTCCTGCCTATTTCAAACTGTCTCGGTTGGCAGCCTTTATTTCCTCTGTACTAACATTCACTTTCTTTTTTTTCCCCCCAGAAAGTCAGAAAGACGTAAAAAGAGCAAAAAATCAAAAAAAAAACGAAACCCAGATTGATAGCAACATCGTTTCAGTCATTTTTTTCGTTAATCATAACATAATACGTCAAAATGAAAGGGACTCTTTTCTCTCTACACTGGCAAGACTAAGGACGCAGCAGACTTGTGGGAGACTCTCACTGAAAGGACAAGACATAAGTCAAGCATACATAGCGTTTTGTGAGTTCAGCTTTAGGCCATTGCCATCATGACCAGAGGGATGGGATAGTTCAGTCGGCAGATCACTTGCTCTTCTATTATTATTATTATTATTATTTTATATCGAGGTTAATGGAATGAGCACTTATTTTCTTTTTTACATTCAGTCCCCCTGTGTTTGCGGTTTTGTAAATTCTGTCATCTGTTCCCACCGGCACACGATGGTCTACTCTTACGAAAAGCGGAACAGGATTTAACGTGTGCGCAAGATATTCTGCGTGCGTTCGCACACGGGGCCTCGGTTTATAGTCTCATCCGAAGGACTTTTGGGGAGAGTGGAGTCTGCACTGATGTTTAACTCCAGGGGAAAATATCCCCCTTGAACGGGAATCGAACCCGGGTCGTCAGATTGCGAGCGCAATGTTCTGACCACTAGGCTATCCAGTCTTCCCCTAGCTAAGCACCTTTGAGCATGTTTACCTCTTGGATGGGTGCCATTCAGTTCCCAGGCAAAGCAGCGAGGGAGAGGAGATGGGCGCCGCCCTCAACATGCTGGCCAAATGGCGGGTTGAGGTCTTTGACACCCTGCTACCTCACCAGAGCATAGGTAAATGCGAACACCTTTACCTTTATACTTACCATTACAAGTTAGCGGGTTAGGGGGCCTTTACTCTTCTGGTTGATGGCTTGCGGCTGTTCATTTATAACCATCTGTGAAATGGTTACTGTAGGTGCTGGCCCTTAATGACACAATTGTAATAGGCTGCATCCTCCTCCTCATCATATGAGAGAGACAGAGACAAGAGATAGAGAGAGGAGAACAAAAAAGAAAAAGGGGGAAAAACAGAGGAGAAAAATAAAGAAAAAGAGAAGCAGAAGAAGATGAAGAAAGAAAGATTAAAAGCCTTCATAATCACTCACATAATTAACCAATAAAGAACTATTGTTGGCATCATTACAAAATACCATTGAATCAAGCCTCCACTCCTGTAGTAACAGTCACTTCACTCCACCCAGCCTGTCTTGCACCCGTACCCTGGTTTTCAGGCAGCACGTGCAACAACTCGGCGTGTCCCCCCCCCCCTCCCCCCTCTCCCTGACTTGTCACCATGATGGAGGAGGCGCTGTGTCCTCTGTGAAACCTCCTTCCTGCAAGCAGGGGAGAGAACTTTAGGGAGCTAGCTAGGATATCATCACGTCATCAGAGAAATGAGACAATTCGTCTTCTTGAGCAGAGTTGAAGAAAAAAGAATAGTTGGGGGGAGGGTGTGGGTGGGGTGGGATGGGGTGGGGTTAGGGGGTGGGGGAAAGCATATGAAGAAATGGGTTATCAGTGAGTTTGCAGACAAGGATTGTTATCTGTTGTGTGTGTGTGTGTGTGTGTGTGTGTGTGTGTGTGTGTGTGTGTGTGTGTGTGTATGTGTGTGTGCTTACTATGAATGAAAACAATCTTCATATAATTACGTTGGTTCAAAGCAACATATTTTTTGTTGAAATTGTTATTATTGTCCTCCTTGTTCTTCTTTGGCTAGAACTCTGGGGTTAAGATGGGTGAGATTTTGCATAGCATGCGACCGTTTTTACCAACTATTAAGGCAGCCACAATATGACTTAGGGAAAAGCAACGTTTGGATGTATATATACTTTGGCACTGAAGTTTCATTCTTGACTGACAAAGCTTTTCTCAAGCTCAAGTTGGGGCAAGTAAGCAAAGTAAGCGTCATCAGGTATAGTGGATACTTTAACAGAGCTGCGTGGTTTATATGGTTCATTTGCAGCCCATTCTCTTCTCTGTTTCTGTGAGTTTTACAGCACGGTTAAAGAGTGTATACAGAACAGAATGATAGCAGTGTACTGCATTGCCATGCCTGGTCTTTTCATACACCTGCAGTCGAATCTGTTGTCTGTTGGCAAAGCCTTGATACTCATCCCCTTTTTCCTGGATAAGCTGTGGCCTAGTATTCCTTCAGTTTATCCCCGTTAGACCATTCAGCAACAGAGGTCATGCGAGTGCTTCAATATAGCAGGCAGCCACTCATTCAGCTTGTTCTTTTGGAAAAAAAACCTACCCTACAAAAACAAAAACAGAGCCAAGACATGAGTACTGCGTGGGTATTTTTTTCTGTGTATTTGTCGTACTACTTTGCAAACCTTTGTCGGATCAGGAAATATGCCAGGATACCTTGAATCTGATGCTTCATATCTGATTACGAAGAGCATCTCTCTCTCTCTCTCTCTCTCTCTCTCCTCTCTCTCTCTCTCTCTCTCTCTCTCTGTCAGTCTGTCTCTCTGTCTCTGTATGTGTGTGTGTCTGTCTCTCTCCCTCTGTCTGTCTGTCTCTCTATGTCTCTATGTCTGTCTCTCACTTTCTCTCTGTCTCTGTCTGTTGTTTCCCTGTCTCTCTGTCCCTGTATCTCTCTCTGTCCCTGTATCTCTCTCTCCTCCAGGATTGACAAAAGCAGCTCTAAATGGTATTCTTGCCCTCTTTCATCTCTCACCCTACATATTCCTTTCTGTCCCTCTTTCTCTGTACATCTCCAAGTCTTTCTCTCTTTCTCAACAAAAGCACATAACACACAGAAATAGGTCTATCCTATCACTCACACAACACACAGAATCAGGTCTATCCTATCACTCACACGGCACACAGAATCAGGTCTATCCTATCACTCACACAACACACAGAATCAGGCCTATCCTATCACTCACACGGCACACAGAATCAGGTCTATCTTATCACTCACACAACACACAGAATCAGTCCTATCCTATCACTCACACAACACACAGAATTAGTCCTATACTATACTACAACTCACACAACACACAGAATCGGGCATGTCCTATTTTATCACTCACACAACATACAGAATGGGGACGGGATAACCTAGTGGTTAGAACATTGCGCTCGCAATCTGATGACCCAGGTTCGATTCTCGTTCAAGGGGATGTTTTCCCTTGGAGTTAACATCAGTGAAGACTCCACTCTCCCCAAAAGGCCTTCGGATGAGACTATAAACTGAGGTCCCGTGTGCGAACGCACGCAGAACATCTTGCGCACATGTTAAATCCTGTTCCGCTTTTCAGAAGAATAGGCCATTGTGGGAACAGGTGACAGAATTTACAAAACTGCATACACACGGGGATTGGATGTAGAAAAGCACATAAGTGCTTATTCCATTATCCTCGATATACAAGAATTATAAATTAAAAAAAAAGAATCAGTCCTACACTGCCACTCTCACAACACACAAAATCAGTCCTATCCTATCCTTTCCTACTCCTCCCAGAACCGGGCACAAAGGAACACAAAAGGCAACATAACCAAGAACAGCACGTGAAACTCCTAACGTAATAAGATCGCGGGCCCCATCCATCATAACGTCACTGGTGTCGCGCAAGCTGGAGGCACAGCCAAATTGAAACAAAGCTCCAGAGACCTCACGTACCTCTTGTCCCATAGGAGAGGGGCCCTGAGGGGGGAGGGGGGGAGGGACCAAGGGTAGAGGTTGTGTAACCTCATTCCGGCCTTGAGGACTTGACAATCACAGGCTCATCCATTATCTGGTCAATTCTCTGTAATGGATCGGGGCTAGGTCCTTCTTTGGGGTGTGGAGGGTCTCAGGGTGGTTGTCAGATGGCCTGGACGGGTGTTTCGGCATGTGGAAGAACCTTTGAGCCCTCTGTCCTCCATTGTCTTCACCTCTACCCCTCTCCCCTCCCCCCCCCTTCCCCTTGCCTCACTGGCTTTCCTCCCCTTGTCTTCTTTCCCTCCCCTTGTCATTCCTTCCTTCTCCTGTCCTTTAGTCTTTGATTTTTATTTTCGAAGATACTAGGTGCAGTGTTGAAACTGGGTAGTTTCGAGTTTACTCACATAGAAAGCATGTAGAGACTGCAGGCTTTGTTTTTCTTATGCTTTGTTGTTGTTGTTTTTATAGGGTTTTAGTGCTGTTTTTGTTTGTTTTGTTTATTTTGTTCCCATGTAGTGATTGAAACAAATGACAAACCAATAAGTATATAAGACAGGTAGGCTTGCTCAAGCCTTTATTATGTCATCGTTGAAGACAATTTCTTTCATGACCCTGGGTATCTTGGTGTCGTCCATATCATTGGTCATAGTTGGCATATTCTACTTCGAAAGTCATGGGTAGTTTTTCAACATACGTGCACGATATGTAAGGGAAATTGGTTTATGAAAGTCACGTCTGATGGATTTGCAGGGGGGATTAAATCGGAACTACTGGTAATTCTTGAGGAGGGAGGGGGAGGGAGATGCTCCTGAAACGGATACCTCTGTGGAGACTCTAATGTTGAACTTGGATCCTCAGCTACCTCAGATTATGACAGGCTTGCCTCCAACTTTGCCAGGCAACACGCTTGTAACTCGTATCTTACACCTTTGCATAGTTAAAGCTGAAGAAAGTGTGTGTGTGTGTGTGTGTGTGTGTGTGTGTGTGTGTGTGTGTGTGTGTGGTGTGTGTGTGTGTGTGTGTGTGTGTGTGTGTGTGTGTGTGAGTGACACATTACCCTCACGTGTTGTTTCCGGAGTATTGGATCATGTATGAACTTCTGCACATGTATGTCAGTGCAGTTCTATGAAAATTCTGATTTAGGAAATCCAATTACAAAACGTCTCTTTATCTATTTGCTTGTTTAACTGTTCATTTATTTATTCTCTTTGTGTGATATCCATCAAATTATTTACTTAATTAATTTTTCGACATTTCCAAGGGGATTTATTTAGTTTAAAAGAGATTTATTAATTTCTTCCCTCATGAAAGAATTCCTTTTTTTTTCTAACATTATTACGAAACTGATTTGAGAAAACGAACTTGTAATTTGCCTTTGATAAATGACCATGTCTAAATCCGCGAGTTTTATTTTGTTAACATATCCTAAATTAACTTTTTGACATCAGCCTATCAACTCGAAATCAGCTGATCAACGAGAAGACCTCACTGATGTGTCCTCTGCTGTCGGCTGGGCTTCAACATCATTAAATCAATGAACTGAAATTGTATCCCAATGACGCCCCAGCCACCTGTCTCTTTGCCTCCTCAAAACACACACACACGCGCGCGCGCGCGCGCACACACGGACGCACGCACGCACGCACGCACAATGTTCAATTGTTCTGTGTTTTTGTTCTATTTGCGTTTCTTTTCCAAGTTTTTGCAGCATATTGTTTGTATTGTTTGGAATCAGAATTTTGACACACACGCACAAACTTTAAATACCAACACTTATCTCTTAGCAATCAAGCCCTCATCTTATTACTCCCCCTCCCCCTCTCGTCTAATATCCGTAAAATCGAAGACACACACGGACGCGCGCGCGCACATGAACGTACGCACGCACACACGCGCGCACACACACACACACACGCGCGCACACACAGACAGACAGACACACACACACACACACACACACACACACACACACACACACACACACACACACACACACACACACAGACATACACCACACACACACACACACACACACACACACACACACACACACACACACACACACACACACACACACACACACACACACAGACATACACACACACACACACACACACACACACACACACACACACACACACACACACATACACACACACACACACACACACACACACGGCTTGAGTTCTTGCCACCACCTAGGCACCGCTTCAAGAGGATTTTTTTGCTCTCTAGAGTTAACATCAGTACAGAATCCACTCCCTAGAAAGTTCTTCGGATGAACAGAACATAAACCGAGGTCCCGTGTATCTTTGCAGGTCTGCCCGCTGGCCTCAACCGACACATTCCGACT
Source organism: Rapana venosa (assembly GCA_028751875.1). Taxonomy (NCBI): domain Eukaryota; kingdom Metazoa; phylum Mollusca; class Gastropoda; order Neogastropoda; family Muricidae; genus Rapana; species Rapana venosa. The sequence goes on from CM054159.1 coordinate 23,231,039, forward strand.
TCACAGCAGCTTATCTCATTGTACAGGTTGCATGCTGGGTATGTTCGAGTTTCATTAACCCACCGAATGCTGGCACGAACTACGAAATCTTTTTAACAAGCATATTTGAACCTGAAACACACACACACACACACACACACACACACACACACACACACTCACACACACACACACAACACACACACACACACACACACACACACACACACATACACACACACACCACACACACATACACACACACACACAACACACACACATACACACACACACACACACACACAACCACACACACACACACACACACACACACACACACACACACACACACACACACACACACACACACACACACACACACACACACACACACAAAATCTTGCGCACATGTTCAAACCCCATGCAGATTTCGTAGAAGAGTAGGCTGACCACCTATGGCTGGTGGCATAGATGACACAACATACCCAGCATGCATCCTGATACCCGAAGAGGCATAGACT
>CM054159.1:23239038-23241538 GCA_028751875.1 Rapana venosa
GGTTTTGTAAATTTTGTCATCTGTTCCCACCGGCACATAATGTCCTACTCTTTCGAACAGCGGAACAGGATTTAACGTGTGCGCAAGATGTTCTGCATGCTTTCGCACACGGGGCCTCGGTTTATAGTCTCATCTGAAGGACCAGTTAACACAGCCAGTTAACATAGCCTCCAGAATGACGAGCCAGTTAACATAACCTTCAGTTTGACGAACCAATTAACACAGCCTTTAAAATGACAAACCAGTGAACACAGCCTTCAGAATGGCCAATTAGTTAGCATACCTTTAGAATGGCAAACCCAATAACATAGCCTTCAGAATGATAAACTAGCTAACATAGCCTTCAGAATGACGAACAGTTAACATAGCTTTTAGAATCGCAAACCAGTTAACACAGCATTCAGAAGACGTACCAGTTAACATAGCCTTCAAAATGACGAGCCAATTAACATAGCCTTCAGACCAGCCGCCATGGCGCAGTGGTTAGCGCCTTGGGTTACGGACTGGAAGGTCGCGGGTTCGATTCCCATAAGAGTCATAGGGATTTTTCGGACTCCGGCCGGCTCCTACCCAGAGTGAGTGTGCTGTGGGCTCAGTGGGAAGACTGGGACCACACAGTCGAGCTTCATCCACTTAACGGATGCGAGTTTGAGAGTGTTGCTCAAATTACCTGACCAACACTGCAGGTGTCTGTATCTCTCGGGCCCGGTTGACGCCGGGATATATTATGATAGTAAGCGTAGAGTACAACCCTGTCAAGTAGTCTCAAAGCATATGCACTTCCACAGCAGCATCATTACGTCATCCTCATTGTCATTAATCATCATGCATTAAAAAAAAAAAATTGCCTCTGATTCGGTGGTCCCGGTTTCTCTGGTCTCATGGTGACATCAGATTCGGTTTGCCCATACACTTCTGTGCCTGTGGTGAGTTTGTGTCAAAGCCTTTGGGGTTGGAGGTTCGCGGGGGACGGTCGTTGGAGGGACGTTGTGGTGGTTGCCACCTGGGGTGGGCAACTCACTCAGTCTGGCTCCGCGACTGAGCTAATACTGTCGTTAGTAGGGGGCTTAGTAGGTGGTGTCCTGCGTATGTTAGCTCAGAACAGGCACCACTGAACACCACCAAAGTGACCCAGCAGCAGTGCAGGGCCCCTCTGGCTGGTGGCCCCACGGCGGCCTGATAGTGATGGGCTCCCTGTGGACTTCCGACCCTGAGGATGAGACATAACAAATCTGGGTGTGGTTGTGGCGGGGAGATTGGAATGAGCGGCGTGGGAACAGTAGGACGGGGGTCGTCAGAAGATGAGGCAGCAAAAAAAACACAAAAAAACCAAAACAAACATAGCCTTCAGAATGATGAGGAGCTTAAAACAGTCTTCCACATGATGAACCTGTTAACACAACCTTTAGAATGACTAACGAGTTAACATAGCCTTCAGAATGACGGGCCACTTAACACAACCTTTAGAATGAACAACAGTTAACATAGCTTTTAGAATGGCGAACCAGTTAACACAGCCTTTAGAATGACGAACCAGCTGACATAGCCTTCAGAATGACGGGCCACTTAACACAACCTTTAGAATGATCAACAGTTAACATAGCCTATAAAATGACCAACAATGTACCATAGCCTTCAGGCTGACGAACCAGTTAACACAACATTGAGAATAATGAACCAGTTAACACAGCCTTTAGGATGACGATCCAGTTAGCATAGCCTTTAGAATGACGAACCATTTAACACAGCTTTCAGAATGACGAACCATTTAACATATCTGTTTCAATGACCAACCTGTTAACACAACCTTCAGAATGACGAACCAGTTTACGAAGCCTTCAGAATGACGAACCAGTTAACATAGCCTGTAGAATGACCGACAAGTTATCCTAGACTTTAAAATGACGAACCAGTTACTATAGTCTTTAGAAGGACAAACCAGTTAACATAGCCTTCATAATGCCGAACCAGTTAACACAGCCTTTAGATAGACGAACCAGTTAATATAGCTTTTAGAATGACAAACCAGTTAAAACAACCTTTTAATTGACGAACCAGTTAACACAGCCTTTAGAAAGACAAACCATTTAACATAGCCTTCAGAATGACGAACCAGTTAACATAGCCTTCAGAATGACGAACCAGTTAACATAGCCTTCAGAATGACGAACCAGTTAACAGCTTTTAGAATTGTGAACCAGTTAACAGAGCCTTCAGAATTACGTATCAGTTAACTTAGCCTCCAGAATGACGAGTCACTTAACATAGCTTTCAGAATGATGAAACAGTTAACAAAGTCTTTAGAATGACGAATCAGTTAACATAGCCTTTAGAATGACTAACCAGTTAACACAGCCTTCAGAATGACGGGCCAGTTAACACAGCCTTCAGAATGACGAACCAGTTATTATAGCCTTTAGAATGAGAAACCAGTTAACATAGTTTTTAGAATGTATTTTATCTATGTTTATATCTATGTATGTATGTTCGTGTGTGAGTA
>CM054159.1:23246538-23249038 GCA_028751875.1 Rapana venosa
GGGGACCAGCGCTCTTATAATATGTTGAGAACATTATTCTAGTTATCCTGGTAATTATCCTAGTATGCTTGTTGTGAACCAAAGAGTTATGTTTACCCTGCAAAGGGGAATTATTGAAACGACATTTTTTTCTGAAAATGGTTTGTCTAAGAACAGTGGAGTTTTCTCCACTCTTGCAGTTTAGCCTTAGCTTGATCAGCTAAAAGGGTTCTATTGTCGTTTTGTTCTGTATGGTGATGGTTGTAGTAAGCAGAAAACCGGAACGAAGGAATGAATGACTTATCTAACATCTTTCCACAACAGTGACATTTGAGGGGGAAAATAGGTTAAAAAGAAATAGATATATGGAAACAAAAATAACAACATAAATTTGCAGGAATCTATGGACATTTGAATGATGTCAACAAGATTCAACTTTGCTATACAAAATGTCCTTAGCATCATTGAATGTTTTGAAGAAAAAGGTCTGTACAATTCGTCTGGTATTCAGCAGCGAATATAAAGTTTATACAATACAAATTCGGCACAGAAGTTTATCATTATCAAGTATCGGACATTAAAGCCCTCTGGGTTATCTCCCTGTAAAGGTGAATCGACCAATGGAAGAATTATATTTTGGGGGAAAATGGCGCCCCAAATCGAGTACATAATGTTATTTATTTGCCAAATTTCCCAAAACTTTTGAAACCATGACACTTCAGACCAATGAACGCAGTATTGTAACGCAGCAACCCAATGCGTAGTGATATCAACCAAGCGCGCACTTCGTCAGGGAATATACAGACGTCTAAGTAAGTGGTGCAAAGTCAGAAACAATACACGGACTAGATTTTCACAATACTGGTAAAAATAAACGAGTACCAGGGGGAGGAGACAGTGGGGGAAAAGTTGATAAAGGGGTGGGGGTGGGAGTAGGAAGGGTTTGATTCAGGTAAGGGTGAGGGTTAGGGCACAACAGAAAACAACAACAAAAAGAAACAAACTTCCAAAGCATTCCCACTCCCCTTAAAAGATAACAACCACAGACAGACAGACAAACAGACAACAACACACACAACACACACACACACACACACACACACACACACAACACACACACACACACACACACACACACACACACCTATTCGTCTTGATTGTATCACTCAAAAGGAAAAGACGTTAAATCGAATAACGAATACACATTCATATTCTTCATATATTCTTTTGTCTACTTTATTTTCAGCCCAACCCATTTCACATTCTAACATCATCATCATCATCATCATCATCATCATCATCATCATCATCATCATCATCATCATCATCATCATCACCATCATCATCATCATCTCTCTCTCTCTCTCTCCCTCCCTCTCTCTCTCTCTCTCTTTCTCTCTCTCTGCGAATGCATATCAACTGAATCCGCCCTCTTTATAAAGCTACTGTAGGTAGGCCTTTGTATTATAATAAAAATGACAGCCACCTATTCACAGTACATGTTCTGCCCTGATAAACAAAATGTTTTAAGACTGTTTTTCTGTACAAGGTAATTGTCGTGCCTTGTATAGAAAAACACCAAAAAACCAGCCTATGTGCTGAGCAATCAAAAAACAAAACCACCAACAACCAACCAAACAAAAACAAGTAGAATGTGTTTAAAATAATTGTCGTGTCTTTTGGAAAAAAAAACACACACAAAATCAGCCAATGGGTTTAGAAACAACAACAAACAAACAAACAAAAAACACACACAAAAGAAACAACAACAACAACAACAACCCCCCCCCCCCCCCCCCAACAACAAAAAACCCCAACCAAACCCCAACCAAACCAACAACAACAAAAAAACAACAACCCAAAAACCAAGGTCAACAAGTCTTATCAAATTATAGACTTTTTATAAACTATTTTAAAAACTACTTTATTCCATTCTTTGTTTCTCTACTTATTTAAAAAGAATCACCAATACCTTGTGATAAACGTGACAATCATAATCAGACAGTTTCGAAAATTACATTTAAACTTTACAACACGGTTTTGTTATGTGTGTTCTTTGCAGTGAATGATACAGATAAATAAAAGACAGGTATTATGTTATACGATCACAAAAATTAAAGAAACACAAAAAAGTGCATATTAGGATATCTTTAGCTTATCATCCAAACAAATTAAAAGCATACTATTTTACAAACTTTCTTTAAACTAAACGTCATGTATTGCGTCCATACAAACCCACTGATTTCAAATTTTATTTGCTTATATTTTATTTTTATGAGTCCTTAGAAGACAGTGCTTATTCTCTCTCAAAATGCAAAATATAATGAGTCAACATCCTGCGTGATTCTGATTTTAATTTAAGGCGCTACGCTTGCCAGAATCTATTAGCAAGTTTTTAGACGACTTGCACGTTCCATAGCACTACCTGTTTGCGTTGATGGTATGGCAAACATTTGTGTCAAAACTAAAAAAAAATGCTTCTGCGGAACTTTTTGTTTGTTTTGAATTTTGTTTTTGTTTT
>CM054159.1:23254038-23259038 GCA_028751875.1 Rapana venosa
ACACACACACACACACACACACACACACACACACACACCTGATGCTAATTTGCTAATTTGTTCGGGTAAGAATCTGTGAAGAAGGTAGGTGGCTGTGTTCTGTTGTCTGTAGCGCTGTCATAATGATGGGTTTTGATGTGGCAGTGTGCTTTGAGAACTTGCCTGTCGCTGTCTGATCTGGCACTGGCTGTCTGTCCATTTCTCCTCAGTTTCTGTTTTAGTGTATCCTGAAGTGTAGCGCGGCCCCGTGCTGTGCTTTTGGTTCATGTCACTTTCTTGTTTGTTTGTTTGGGTGGTTTTTATATATATAATATATATATATATATATAATATATATATAATCATTATCATTCTTCTTCTTCTTCTTGATAATAATATCATTATTATTGCAGTAGTAGTAGTATAAATAATCAACACCATTTTCATCATCATCATTGCTATCATCATGATTGAGATTGTTCTTTAATTTGGTTAACCTGACGAAGATTTTATTTATATATAAAAAGTCTTGATGCTCCTTTGTTTAGATAAAAATCAGTGAAGAAGCAAAAATTCCTTTACTTTACCTTTATTGTAGGTGTTTATCATTTAAAGTGTTGTATCCAATTTCGCAATGGCTTCTTGTATTTTTGTACTTATTCTTTCCTCGGTTTTCTTTTGTGTATTAGAAAACGTACTGCAATCAGACTTTTCTCTTATTTTTGTTATCCTCTCTCTTATTTTTTGTTTTCCTTTTGCGGTTTTTTTAATTTATTGATTTTTTCTTTAATTTTTTTTTCTTTCAACAGTCTCGGGGTTTGGTCTGTAACTTAAGTGACTTAACGAAGACATGCAATTATTGGTTTAACCAGAAATGTTGGAGTAAAATAAACAACGAGCATAATTTTACCAGGATTAACAATAATTTCCAGTATTGTTTTGCATCTTCTCTCTTCAACCAGTATCCCCAAAAATACGGGCATCACAATTATACTACAATAATTATTACTTTGTGGTACCAAAGACAGAGGAAGACAACGCACAAAATACACAGACAGTCTGAATAGCTACGCAACGAGGAAAGAATCCCCCAACAATGAACTCATCAGGAGAACTGACAACAGAGAAGAATGGAAGGCCATGATCGCCGATGTCTGCAACAGACCTGGCACATGAAGAAGAAGAATTATTATTATTTAGGGGGGAAACATGAAAAAGTAACTTACGGTTCCTCTTAGAATTTCTATAGCTTCATCTCTGGCAGGTTTGAAAGAAGAACTGGGTATACCAGTTTCAATCCAGTCCAATCTAATCTTTACAGACCGGCTAACCACGGAGGCCATATCAGGGGCTCAGAACTCTCCATGTAAAAACAATAAGATAATATAACTCGAAGTGAACAAATCAAAACAACAAAGACGTGGATCTTAGAGATAGATATACACCATAGTGGACAGAAATTACTTTCTTTCTGTTGATTTTATCTGACTTCTCTTTCTTTCTTCCATTTCTCCCGCCTTCTCTCTCTCTCTCTCTCTCTCTCTCTCTCTCTCTCTCTCTCTCTCTCTCTCTCTCTCTCTCTCTCTCTCTCTCTCTCTCTCTCTCTCTCTCTCTCCCCTCTCTCTCTCCCTCTCTCTCTCTCCCTCCCTCCGTGTCCTCTCCCCACTGCCCCCCCCCCACACACACACACACGCACGCACGCACGCGCACACACGGACAAGCAGAGTTGCATACACACACGCACGCACGCACACACACGGACAAGCAGAAGTACATACACGCACGCACGCACGCACGCACGCACACACACAGGGACAAGCAGAACTGCATGCATGTACGCACAACTTACCAACAACAACAAAATGAAAAGGAGATATGGAAAAAACACTGATTCACTATCACACAAAACAGATCGGCCTATCATTGTATCGCACACTATGTGCTTCTTGATTTATCATGTTAACCACACACAAAAACCATCAGAAAAAAAATCAAAATCGAGGGAACAAATATATATGTATACTCTCTCTCTCTCTCACACCCACACATATCCACACCCACACCCACATATATTATTATATAAGGATTAAAGGGAAAACGTGTATTCAAGTTCCCCTATTCCGTAACACATAAACAAATATAAACATTCAGTGGAAAGTGAACAAATCACTTTTTTTTTCAATTAAAAAAACAAACAAAACCATCAATCCGTCACAAAATCATGTCACGAATTTAGAGCAACAAGAACACGTTTATGACTGGTAGCAAAATAAATAACCATCTTCCTCCAGAAACGGACGAGAAAATTAAAAAAAACAAAAAACGAACAAAAGCAAGTAAAAAGGTTGGCAGTACATGGAAACTGAAAAAAAAAACCACCACACAGACCACAGCACCACATTTGCACAAAATAGTGACGGGTAGATGAAAACAGAGAAAGTTTACAATAGAAACGACGGTAGTAGGAATTTCCTCTGACTGAAAGAGTATTCCCTTTCAAAAGGGTCAGTTTTTCTTTCTTGCTTTGCGGGCAAAACCAACCGCTGTGCTTTCAACATGATTCAAACCCCACACGCTGACTTGACTGAAATGCTTCAAGTGAGAAGATCACCTTCCACAGTCGTTTGTTTTGTTTGTTTGTTTCGCATTCCATGTGCGTTGGGTTTTGACTTAGTTTTGCCGAAATGAGATTAGAACTTCTCTTTTCCAAGTTTGCAAGTCAACAACGTATCAGTGTATGCTGCTTCACAGAATGCAGTCTTAAGTCTCCAGGCGACAGATCCACCAATGAAGAATTCCCACCAGCCATTTTAACAGGCTGGTTTTCTTTCTTTCCTTTTTTTCTTCTTTTTTTCTTTTTTAAACAGCAAAAAGTCACAAATTCTCTCTGACAAGCGTAAAAGTTTTCACAACTCTGTAATGACCTCCATTCGACCTTCACCTCGCCTCGTGACATAGCGCCAGCCCGGACATACTCCCCAGACCTTCCAGTCCCGGCGGCAAGGCGCCTGCGCAGTGATCGGGGGTACTTCCGCTTCCGGCGCTTCCTCCGCTGCTGAGGGACTTCTCGAACTGGATCTCGCGCATGCGCTTCTTCTGCTTCATGCGGCGGTTCTGGAACCAGATCTTGACCTGGGTCTCGTTCAGTCCCAGGGCGGCGGCGATTTCGATGCGTCGCGCGCGTGTGAGGTACTTGTTGAAGTGGAACTCCTTCTCCAGCTCCGTCAGCTGCTTGTTGGTGAAGTTGGTGCGCCCTGACCCCGGGGCTACCGCGCCCCCGCCCGCGCCCGCGCCCGCCTGCTGCGCGCCCGTGCCTGCTGCCGCCGCTTGACCGTTGGCTGCCGCGCCCGGGGAGCCGCCGTTCTGGGCGCTGTACTGGTAGTCGCTGGATTTCGTCACTGCACACAGACACCATCACAGCCCGTCAAGTGTCGTGAAAAAATCAACGTCAGAAGCTTTCGTGTGGCGCTGCCCTTAAAGCGCCTGACAAGTCAGGCAGGCTCTAGCGCATCCGACTTTATTTATTTATTTATTTATTTATTTATTCTTTTATATCGAGGATAATGGAATAAGCACTCATGTGCTTTTTTTTTTTTTACATCCAGTCACCATGTGTATGCGGTTTTGTAAATTTTGTCATCTGTTCCCACCGGCACACAATGGCCTACTCTTACGAAAGGCGGAACATGATTGAACGTGCGCGCAAGATGTTCTGGGTGTGAGAGTGGGTGTGACTTTGGGTGTGAGAGTGAATTGTTATCTTTTGTAAGTCTTTCTGGAGGTGGGGGGGGGGGGGGGGGGGGATGGCAGGAGAATGGACCAAGAAGGCAGAAAAATAAGCAAGAAGGAGGGGGACAGGAAGAAAAAGGAACAAAGCAGAAACAAAGAGAGGAGTAGAGAAGAGGGAATTAATAATAATAATAATAATGATAATAATAATAATAACAATAATAATAATAATAAAAAAAAATAATAATAATAATGTCTGGAACTTATATAGCGCTGAATCTTGTAAAGCAACAAATCAAAGCGCTCAGATGACTTTAATTTTTTTTTTTATAACGAGGATAATGGAATAAGCACTCATGTGCTTTTTTTTTTTTTTACATCCATTCCCCGTGTGTATGCGGTTTTGTCAATTTTGTCATCTGTTCCCACCGGCACACAATGGCCTACTCTTTCGAAAAGCGGAACAGGATTTAACGTGTGCGCAAGATGTTCTGCATGCGTTTGCACACGGGTCCTCGGTTTATAGTCTCATCCGAAGGACTTCCTGGTAAAGAATTTCCAGAAGGGGGGGGGGGGGGGGGGGGGGGGTATTAATACTGACAAGTTCCCCTGCATCCCTACAGAGGATTACTTTAAAAGTCAAGTATGTTCTTTCATGCCAGAAGGCCCATAGAGCCGGAGCTTATCCCGGTTTCTGTAGCGTTAAGCGAACTGATGATTTTTCACCACCCCTGTGACAGGACGCTAGTCTGTCGCCAGATACTTCCCCAGCAGAGCTGGTACCCGCTTGTACACCTGGGTGGAGTGAGGAAAATAGGAGTACAGTGTCTTTCCCAAGGACACAACACCGAGCCGAGCGGGGATCGAACCCGCGACCTCTGGATCACGAGTTGACCGCCTAAACCACTCGACCACGGTGCCTCCGAGGATTACTTTGCTGCAGTTCATTTCTACGGGTGTCCAATAGCTTCAGTGTGACCAACATCTACATTATCCATGAAACTGGCCCTGAAATGGGAACAGTGATAAGTCTGTTGATCTTTCTGCAGCATACTCTGATTTGAACAAGGGAAAAGTGAGAGTGTTGCAACAGTCTGCTACGCAGGGTTAGGATTCTTGCTACCGAGAACTAACCGTCAAACCGGCAAATCATTATTTTGACATCTAGACTAAAATGACCATCACAGACAGATGTTCACATCAGAAACCTCTGCTAGTTTTCATAGAACACAACCAGCTAAGTCCGTTTTAGTGAAGTTTGGGAGGAAATAATAATTATCAGAAACCTCTCT
>CM054159.1:23264038-23289038 GCA_028751875.1 Rapana venosa
GAGAGAGAGAGAGAGAGGAGAGAGAGAGAGAGGGGGGGGGGGGGGGGGAAGTGATTTGAACACGACTTGGGTCGATTTCTTTGGCGAGAGTTGAGAGATTCCCTGGAATGATCACACAGTGGACAGCAAGCGATAGTTCATGTGAGAACGCTTGAATACTTGGTTTCTTGTTCAAGCGCGCGCTTCTAGCTTGCTTGGTGAAGAGAAACGTATTGAAACATCACATCATGGAGCGCTCAGTTTAGGATTAAACTAATCCCGTATCCCCACCCCCAACCCCACTCCCACACCCACCCCTTTACATTTCATTTTAACCTCCCCTGGGGGTCAAAATTGGCTACCACCCTGATCTGTGTTGGCGTTAATTTTATTACTGATTAATAAATTCAGGGTTTTCACCAAGGGCAAAGGCATATTTCATATTAGCCATTGCGCTGCTGGTATCTTTTTAATTTGCTTTTCTTTTTAAAGGAGAAAGAGAGAAAGAGGAGGGAGGGAGAGAGAGGGGGAGGGAGAGAGAGAGGGGGGAAGAGAGAAGAGAGAGAGAGAGAGAGAGAGAGAGAGGAGCAGAGAGAGAGAGAGAGAGACAGACAGACAGACAAGAGAGATAGAGACAGAGACAAAGTCACAAAGACAGAGACAAGCACAGACAATGACAAAGACAAAGGTTTTTAATTGCCCATACAGCATTGAGACAGACACAAGAGATAGAGAAAAGACAGAGAGAGAGAGAGACAGAGACTAGACAGAGATAAGAGACAGACAGAGAGACAGACAGAGAGACAGAGACAAACAAAGATACAGACAGACACAGCTACAGTCACACAGAGAAAGAATCACAGAGACAGCAGACAGAGAGAGACAGAGACAGACAGAGAGACAGAGACAGATAGATAGAGACAAACAGACACAGAGATACAGACACAGTTACACAGAGACAGAGAGAGAGACAGAGAGATGAATAGATGAACACAGGCTGAGCCTACTGATGGAATGATGGAATGGACGCAGAATCCCCAATTTTGGTCTCCTAACCACCTAATGAAATTTTAATCCTAACTGGGTGGGTTCCATCCCTAGTCCCCCTCCCCTCTCCCTCCCCCTCCCCCCAGCCACCCGCCACCCTCCAAACCCCCCTACTACCCGTAGTACCCCCTCAGCGGTGCTAATTATTCGTGCTTTTTAAAAATAAAAAAAAATCTCCCCCTGCTCAATTACTCTCGCACAATTAGATGCCGCGGAATCGCTTCACGAAATGATCGAACGGTCTCTTACTCCTGTGTCAGCTCTCTCTCTCTGTCTCTCTCTCTCTCTCTCTCTCTCTCTGTCTCTCTCTCTCTCTCTCTCGCTCTCTCTCTCTCTCTCTCTCTCTCTCTCGCTCTCTCTCTCTCTCTCTCTCTCTCTGTCTCTCTCTCTCTTACTCTCTCTCTCTGTGTCTCCCTTTCTCCCTCTCTTTCTCTCACTCGCTCGAGTGCTCGCTCGCTTTCTCTCTCTCACTCTACTCTCTGCGCAGGACAGGAAATCACGGGGAAATCTGCACGTGCGAGGAACGAGCCGTGATTGGCTAGGGGGTCACGGAAGAAGGCGCTTGGTGGGATATCCTGTAGCCTTTGTAAGGATTTGAGTGGGGGAGATAGAGCGCTGCATGCAACAGCGTTGGATGCTTGTAGTTGCGTTGTATTGTTGTTGTTGTTGTTGTTGTTGTGCGTTCCTCAGTTTTACACTCTGGGGGTCACCCAGAATGTGCACTCTGACTCCCTCATCACTCATATAAAAGATTTTTTTTTTTAAATCCCACCTACCTGGACATCCCTGTGAGATTGAAATTGCCACACCGAATGAAAAGTTTCGGGTGTAAGACTGTTTTTAAGTACTTCGCCAAATAGGCAGCCATACTCTGACTTCAGAGGATTTTTTTCTTATTTAAAGGAGAGTGCAGGTTGTTGTTATGTTAAGAGCTTGTCTTGGCTGAAGACAGTCTCAACACAACATGTTACTACATAACAAACAACATTTTAGTGTAGGATTAGCAGACAATAACTGACACAGCTTTTGGCCTAAGCCACGTGTTGTATTGTATTGTTTTGTGTTGTACTGTGTTGCATTGTGCTGTGTTGTATTGTATTGCATTGCTGTATGTTGTGCTGTGTTGTATTGTATTGCATTGTACTGTGTTGTGCTGTGTTGTATTGTATTGCATTGTATTGATGTGTGTTGTGCTGTGTTGTATTGTATTGTATTGTATTGCTGTGTGTTGTGCTGTGTTGTTCTGTATTGCATTGCTGTGTGTTGTGCTGTGTTGCATTGTGTTGTATTGTATTGCATTGCTGTGTGTTGTGCTGTGTTGTATTGTATTGCATTGTACTGTGTTGCATTGTGCTGTGTTGTATTGTATTGCATTGCTGTGTGTTGTGCTGTGTTGTGTTGTATTGCATTGTACTGTGTTGCATTGTGTTGTGTTGTATTGCATTGCTGTGTGTTGTGCTGTGTTGTTCTGTATTGCATTGCTGTGTGTTGTGCTGTGTTGTGTTGTATTGTACTGTAGTATAATATAATTATTGCATTGCATGCTGTTGTATTGTGCTGTGTTGTTTTGCTTCGTGGATGGCGGCGGTGCCGTCCCAAGACTAGGGTTGACGTGTCATGGATCTCCAAGACAGTCTGTCTGGGGCCAGTCTCATACACTCAGCCAGCCTACTGCCTACTGTCCAGTCTGTGACATCCTCTGTTCATTGACGTCTTGGTCTTCTACTGTCTACCTCTCTTTCCTTCCACTCTCCCTGTCAGCACTGTTTTAGGTAGACAACCATGTCTCCTTAAAATTGTGTGACCCCCCCCCCCCCCCCCCCCCCCCCCCCCAAATGAGAACTAAGACATTTGGCTGTTTTTCGGTAGTTGTTTTCCCATTCCTAGTGACATGAGGACTTGTTCGTTTGGTATTTGGTGTTTTCAGAAAATGTTGTCCATTTTTGTGTGTGTTCAGATTTTCCAGGCTTCTGTCTTTCTCACTGTTTCTTTGTCAAAATGCTCTCATGTTTCAGCTCCAGAGAGGACAATCGGAAATATGTAGCGTTTCACTCATCCTATTCTTAGACTAAATGATAGTATGTCTTCGTGTTACATACAGCAATGTTACTGTAGGTTCTCTCCAGTGGGCTACAAACGCCTTATGAAAGAAACCTTACTTATCAGCTACAAACTAGTCTGATGTTGATTCTGTGGCAACTGGTCGTAGGTCTGTTAACCGTTCTATTGCTGCACGTGTTGCAAAATTAATGTGATCTGGGTTATTGGCTCCCATCCTGCGTGTTAGTCTGACAGTGAATTGTCTGGTGTCTGGGTGTACGTCTGTTGAGTCTGTCTCAACTACTTGCCTGTCTACAAACTCTATCGTATGTTCGTGTCTGTTGATGAACGTGTCTGCTTGTCTTTCCTTGTTGACTCTATCGGGTCTGCTTGTCTGTCTGTTGACTCTATCATGTCTTCTTGTCTGTTCTGTCGACGCAGTCATGCTTGCTTGTCTGTCTGTTGACTCAGTGGTGTATGCTTGTCTGTCTGTTGACTCTTTGTTTCTGTCGCACCTGTTTGTCTATCCATCTGAGTCTGGCGCATCTGTCTTTTGGTTCTGTTGCATCTGTCTGTCAATTGAACCTGCATCTACTTGTGTTCTAATGACTCCATCGCATTTTGCTTCTTTAAGAGTTCTATAATATCCTTCCATTTCTTTTAATGATTTTGTCGCGTCCGTTTATCTCTGATGACTGTGTCGCATCTGTTTATCTCTGCTGACTGTGTCACATCTGTTTATCTCTGCTGACTGTGTCACATCTGTTTATCTCTGATGACTGTGTCACATCTGTTTATCTCTGATGACTGTGTCACATCTGTTTATCTCTGATGACTCTGTCACATCTGTTTATCTCTGATGGCTCTGTCACATCTGTTTATCTCTGCTGACTGTCACATCTGTTTATCTCTGCTGACTGTGTCACATCTGTTTATCTCTGATGACTGTGTCACATCTGTTTATCTCTGATGACTGTGTCACATCTGTTTATCTCTGATGACTGTGTCACATCCGTTTATCTCTGATGACTGTGTCACATCTGTTTATCTCTGATGACTGTGTCACATCTGTTTATCTCTGATGGCTCTGTCACATCTGTTTATCTCTGCTGACTATGTCACATCTTTATCTCTGCTGCACTGTGTCACATCTGTTTATCTCTGATGACTGTGTCACATCTGTTTTCTCTCTGATGACTGTGTCACATCTGTTTATCTCTGATGACTGTGTCACATCTGTTTATCTCTGATGACTGTGTCACATCTGTTTATCTCTGATGACTGTGTCACATCTGTTTATCTCTGATGACTGTGTCACATATGTTTATCTCTGATGACTGTGTCACATCTGTTTATCTCTGCTCACTATGTTACATCCCTTTATCTCTGCTCACTATGTTACATTATCCCTTTATCTCTGCTCACTATGTTACATCCCTTTATCTCTGCTCACTATGTTACATTATCCCTTTATCTCTGCTCACTATGTTACATCCCTTTATCTCTGCTGACTATGTTACATCCCTTTATCTCTGCTGACTATGTTACATCCCTTTATCCCTGCTCAATATGTTGCATTATCCCTTTATCTCTGCTCACTATGTTGCATTATCCCTTTATCACTGCTCACTATGTTGCATTATCCCTTTACCTCTGCTCACTATGTTGCATTATCCCTTTATCTCTGCTCACTATGTTACATTATCCCTTTATCTCTGCTCACTATGTTACATTATCCCTTTATCTCTGCTCACTCTGTTACATCATCCCTTTATCTCTGCTCACTCTGTTACATTATCCCTTTATCTCTGCTCACTATGCTACATCTCTTTATCGCTGCTCACTGTGTTACATCCCTTTATCTCTGCTCACTGTGTTACATCCCTTTATCTCTGCTCACTGTGTTACATCCCTTTATCTCTGCTCACTCTGTTACATCCCTTTATCTCTGCTCACTGTTACATCCCTTTATCTCTCCTCACCATGTTACATTATCCCTTTATCTCTGCTCACTCTGTTACATCCCTTTATCTCTGCTCACTGTTACATCCCTTTATCTCTGCTCACTGTTACATCCCTTTATCTCTGCTCTCTCTGTTACATCCCTTTATCTCTGCTCACTCTGTTACATCTCTTTATCTCTGCTCTCTCTGTTACATCTCTTTATCGCTGCTCACTGTGTTACATCCCTTTATCGCTGCTCACTCTGTTACATGCATCCGTTTATCAATCTAGTGACACTTTCGTATTTCTTCATCTCTGTACTGGGTCTGTCACATCCACTTTATCTGTCTGTTGACTCTGTCATGTACGTGTATATATCTGCGTTGACTTAGTTCCTTCCGTGTGTCCCTCTCCTGACTCTCTGCATTGGCATCTAGTCTGTATGTTGGCTTTCATGGCAGTTGCTTGTCTGTCGCTGAAGGGATTGTGATCACATCTGTGAGTATGTATGTTCAATGATTTTGTTGGGAGGCGCTCTATATGACTGTGTGTTAACTCTGTCATATCTCTTTTTGTCTGTTGTTTTAGCTGCAAGTCTTTGTGTAAATAGCCTGTCCCTTGGATTCTGAGTGCTTTTATTTCGTTGTGGTGGTGGTGGTGGTGTGTGGTTGTGGGGGGGGGGGTAGTGTGTGTGTGTGTGTGTATGTGTGTGTGTGTGTGTGTGAGTGTGAGTGTGTGTGTGAGTGTGTATGTGAGTGTATATTAAGAGAGAGAGAGATAGGGGGGTGGGTGGGTAGACAGACAGACAGATAGATAGATATATAGATAGAAAGATAGATAGATAGATAGATAGATAGACATAAAGATATATAGACAGATAGATAGGTATAATATAATATATATATATATATAAAATATATATATATATAGAGAGAGAGAGAGAGAGAGAGAGAGAGAGAGAGAGAGAGAGAGAGAGAGAAAAGAGAGAGAGAGAGACAAGAAGACAGAAAGACAGACAGACAGACACAGAGGGAGACCAACAAAACCCCAGTAACCTCACCAGCAAAACCATACCCAACGAACCCAACCCCCCAGTAACAACATCTACTACTAGCGAAAAAACCTCAATAATTTGAACCACCACCAACCCTAGCTAACATAATATAATAACTATCAACCCCCCTAAGGTAACTTAAAACTACTACCGAAACTTCGCAAGGTAACTCTGCCTACCCACCCCACCCCTAAATGATATCAACACCCACTTCCTCCTGCCCCTGAGGAAACTACTAGCCTACCGATACTTTGTAAGTAACTCTACCCACCCACCCCTCCACCCCTAAAAATAGTACCAATACCCTGGGGGAAAAAAAGACAACACAAAGCCTACCACAGGGACCACGCAAACAAGCAAGCAAGTGAGCAAGCAAGCCAGCAAGTGAGCAAATGAGTAAGGAAGCAAGCAAGCAATCGAGCAAGCAAGGAAGAAGGAAGCAAGCAAAGCTAGCAAGCGAGCAAGCAAGTGAGCAAGGAAGCGAGCAATCAAGGAAGCACTCAAGCAAGGAAGAAGGAAGCAAGCAAGGAAGCAATGAAGGAAGCAAGCGAGCGAGGAAGCAAGCATGGAAACGAGCAAGCAAATGAGCAAGCAATGAAGCAAGCAAGCGAGCGAGCAAATGCGCAAGCAAGCAAGTTTATTTATTTTATTTACTTACTTTATTCTTTTATATCGAGGATAATTGAAAAAAGCACTTATTTGCTTTTTTTCACATTCAGTCCCCCGTGTATATGCGTTTTTTAAAAAAAACCAACATTTTGTCATCTGTTCCCAACCGGCACACAATGCCTACTCTTACGAAAAGCGGAACAGGATTTAACGTGTGCGGTAAGATGTTCTTTCTGCGAGCGTTCGCACACGGGGCCTCAGTTTATAGTCTCGGCCGCAGAACGAGTGAGCCAGCAAGCGAATCAATCGAACTGCCCCCGGTCAAGCTCATGTCGAGGAGGAGAAGGGAGAGAGAGGTCAGGCCTAGGCCTAGGCTAGCCCGCTACTGAAAGGACTCCTGGCGAACTGCGGGAGCCTTGTCAGTCCGTCCATCACGTCTCTTCCTTCACTCCCAAGAGTCGGCCATACGCCACAGGTTTGTCACGCGCTGCCGTTTTCCTAACGGATCGCTTCCGTCCACCTCATCCATCAAGACCCCGCCGTGTGTTTTACATTCATCATCTAGCAGTCTACATCCATCCAACGAACCAACAAACGTATGAACGAACGAACATCCCAGGGACTTCGGACTAGCCTAGCGCGCGGGCGCAAGATGTTCGGAAAGGAAATCGCGCTCAAATTGACTTAGTGCATACGCGCGCGCGCGCGCACACGCACACATATACACACAAACACACACACATACACACACCACACACACACACACACACACACACATACACACACACACACACACACACACACAACACACACACACAAAACACACACACACACACATACACACACACACACACACACACACACACACACACACACAACACACACACACACACGCTAGTGGTTAGAACATTGCGCTCGCAATCTGACAACCCGGGTTTGATTCCCGTTCAAGGGGGATATTTTCCCCTGGAGTTAACATCAGTGCAGACTCCACTCTCCCCAAAAGTCCTTCGGATGAGACTCTAAACCGACGCCCCGCGTGCGAACGCACGCAGAACATCTTGCGCACACGTTAAATCCTGTTCCGCTTTTTGTAAGAGTAGGCCATTGTGTGTGCCGGTGGGAAGAGATGACAGAAGTTACAAAAACCGCATACACACGGGGACAGGATGTAAAAAAGCACACACGTGCTTATTCCATTATCCTTGATATAAAAGATTAAAATAAATTAAAATAAATAACACACACACACACACACACACCACCACCACACACACACACACACACACACACCACACACACCACCACCACCACCACAAAACTTGGCGCTGGAGATTCATCACTTTGTGCATGGTGTCCATCATTTCCACTACAAACAACTACAAGCGTGACCGCAAAGTTCGGCGAGGTTGAACAGAAAAGCGCGGGAAGAGTACAATCGTATATTTCTCCCGCGCTTTTCTTCGAAAGGTGCGGGGGGGGGGGGGGGGGGGGGGGGGGGGGGGGGGGGGGGGGGGGGGGGGGGGGGGGGGGGGGGGGGGGGGGAAAGTGGGGTTCTGAAGAGACAAAAAGAAGAAGCCCGCTCATCAGTGTGCGAGAATTAATTAATAATGTGGACAAATTGATTCATCAGGGGCATGAAGGTTTGTGATGAATCGGCCACCCATTCTCTACTCCGTCTTCTTCTCCTGGGTCCCATCTTCTCTCTCCGATCCTCGTCACATTCCGGCCGCCTGCTGAAATGATGGAGCAGGGGGAGGTTACTTGCAATCTTGTCCGCCAAAAAGGGGGAGCTAAGTCCTTGTTTTTGGGGGGGGTTTTGGGGGTGGGGGGGGGGTGGGTGTGTGTGGGGGTGTGGGGGGGGGGGGGGGGGGGTGGGGGGGGGAGAAGGGGTGTTGAGACATATTCAATGATCTTTTACATTCTTTCGTTGTGTATGTACCTCCCCTTTTTTGCCATTCTCTGTCTGTTTGTCTGTTTGTGTGTCTGTCTGTCTATCATCTCTCTCTCTCTCCCCTTTCCTTTTCTTTTCTCTCCTCTCTCTCTCTCTCTTCTTTTTTCCTCTCCCCTCTCTTCTCTTCTCTCCTCTCTCTCTCTCTGGGTTCCTCCTCCTCCCTCCTCTCTCTCTCTCCCTCTCTCTCTTTCCTCTCTCCCCCCCCCCCCCCCCCCCCCCCCCCCCTTTCATACCCGCCACCCCCCCCCCCCACCTCCCCCCCCCCCCCCCCCACCCCCCCCCCCCCCCCCCCCCCCCCCCCCCCCCCCCCCCCTACCCCTCCCCCCCCGCCCCCCCCCCCCCACCTCCTCCCCCCCCCCCCCCCCCCCCCCCCCCCCCCCCACCTCCCCCCCCCCCCCCATCCTCCCCCCCCCCCCCCCGCCCCCCCCCCCCCCCCTCTCTCTCTCTCTCTCTCTCTCTCTCTCTCCTCTCTCTCTCTCTCTCTCTCTCCTCTCCTTCTCTCTCTCTCTCTCTCTCTTCTCTTCTCTCTTCTCGCCTCTCTTTCCCTCCACCCCGAAAAAGGGCGAAATATAAATAATGAAAACAAGTCAACATAGGTTATTTTAATTTTTTATATAAATTTTTTATTCAAGCTTGGATGACGATTTAATTCTCTAGGCTTCTGCTAATATTTCAGTTCCAATTATTCTTTATTCGGGCCAGTCTTCAAATCGTCGTAGAATTCAAAGGACACGTTCTGGTGCATGCCAATTTAGGGAATATCAGATGTTTTAGAATCTTCAGGAAATGCTAATTCCATTTTGTCATACTGGTGCAATTTTGTTTTTTACGTTATTCATTCGTTGAACCTAGAGAGTGAGAGAGATGAGAGAGAGAGAGAGAGAGAGAGATGATGAGAGGATGAGCTGAGAGAGAGAGATAGAAGAGATTGAGAGATAGTGAGAGAGACAGTTAGACAGAGACAGACAGACAGACAGACAGAGCGCGCGAGAGAGAGATGTCGCAACCAATTTGCCATTTTTGTTGTTGATTTGTGCAATTGAAGAAAAATCATGAATTTCGAAACACTTTCAATATTACACAGCTTCTGCCATCAACTGGATTCCTAGTTTTTGGTTACCAAACAAGTTCAGTTAAATAACCAAAAATTCAACAATAGATTCAAAAGAACGCTAGTGATAAAATAATGTCTCTCTCTCCTTCTCCCTCCCCTACCCCTCTCTCTTCTCTCTCTCCTCTCTTCTCTCTCTCTCTCTCTCTCTCTCTCCCCTCCCTCCTGCTCTCTCTCTCTCTCTCCCTTCCCATCTGCTTCTCTCTCTCTCTCTCTCTCTCTCTCTCTCTCTCTCTCTCTTCTCTCTCTCTCTCCTCTCTCTCTCTCTCTCTCTCTCTCTCTCTCTCCCTGTCTTCACTTGTCTCTCTCTCTCCTCCCCCCCCCCCTCCCTCCTCTCTCTCTCTCTATTCCTCTTTCTCTTCCCCTCACCCTCACCCTCCTCTCATTCCCTCCCTTCTTCTTTTCTTCTCTCTCCCCCCCCCCCCCCCCCTCCTCTCTCCCTCTCTCTCTCTTTCCTCTTTCTCCCCCCACCACCCCCTCCCCCCCCCCCTCCCCCTCCCTCGCCACTCTCCACACACCCCTCCCCATCCCCCCCCCCCCCCCCCCCCCGACTCTCCCTGCACTCTTCTTTCTTTCTTTTACTTTCGTCTTTCACTATCTGTCCTACCCTCTCACCCACAACTCCCTCCCCCCCCCCCACCACCTCACTCCCCCCCCCCCCCCCCCCCCCCCCCCACCACAACCAACACGTGCGGAACATATGGCGAAGCAAAATTTATATTCCAACATATACCCAGTTACTTGACAAGACGTCAGTTCTTTTTTTTTTTTCCCTCTTCTTTCTTTTAAAGCAAGAAAGAAAAAAAGAAAAAGAAAAAAGTAAAGAAAAAAGTAAAGAAAAAGAAAAGAAAAGAAAAGAAAATGGCAGGCGATGACATTACAAAGACATGACGTTTATCCTCCCTCCTCCCTCCTCCCCTCCCTCCCTCCCCCCTCCCCTCACCCCCCATCCGCCCATCTTTTATCATGACACTCCTCTGTCTGTGTGTGTGTGTGTGTGTGTGTGAGAGAGAGAGAGAGAGAGTGAGAGGAGAGAGAGAGAGAGAGAGAGAGAGAGAGAGAGAGAGGGAGAGAGAGAGGGAGGAGAGAGAAAGAGTGAGAGAGAGAGAGAATTGTGGACAGAAAGAGAGACAGAGAGACCGACTCTCTCTCTCTCTACTCTCTCCTCTCCTCTCTCTCTCTCACACACACACACACAACTTCATCACCACCACCACACACACAAA
This sequence comes from Rapana venosa, assembly GCA_028751875.1. NCBI lineage: Eukaryota > Metazoa > Mollusca > Gastropoda > Neogastropoda > Muricidae > Rapana > Rapana venosa. The sequence goes on from CM054159.1 coordinate 23,275,003, forward strand.
CACACACACCAGTATAATCACTAAGAAATTTGTTCTTGGATAGATGGCTTGATGAAAAAAAGCAAATGCATTGCTTATTCAATGTACCATCTGGAAATAAAATTTTGACTTGACTTTGACTTGACACAACACACACAAACACACACACACAAACACACACACACACACACACACACACACACACACACACACACACACACACAAACACAACACACACACACCACAACACACACACACATTAACACACACACACATTAACAACACACACACATTAACACACACACACACACACAGACACACCACTTTTCTCCCCTTTTTATACTTAAATTTTTTTTTAACCTCCCTTGGTATAACTTTCCATTGCCCTGGCGTGTAGGTCTTTCGTTTTCATTCGTTCATTAACAGCAAGATAGATCATAAGTACCATGTTATGGACTGTGTAAATAAAGCTAAAGGAGTCCCATCACCTATGTGGTCGTAGGGGAGCGAGGAGACAGAGACCTCACTTCTCTAGGGCCAGCATATTGAGGGCGGCGCCCATCTCCTCTCCCTGGCTGCTTTACCTTCCCTGACCCTAAAGAAGCAGGCACCCATTTACAGCTGGGTGAACTGGGGGATTGTACTGAAGCCAAGGCGCGGAAACGGTCACCCATCCAAGCAGTAACCACGCTCGACGCTGCGTGTGCGTGCGTAGTGCGCGCGCATGGATTTCTCATTATGTTTAAGGAGAGTTGCATGCCTGTAAATGATTGAGTGCAAGCGCTTCGATTTGTTTGTTTTTTACAAGATTCAGCGCTATATAAATTCCATATATTATTATTATTATTAATTAACATTGGCTGGGGGAAAGCGAGTGCTCCGACCACTGAGCTATCCCGTCCCATTATAATTATGGAATGGGACATGATGTAATTCTGGTCTTTTTTTGGCTATTAGTTGGTTGGTTGGTTCGATTGTACTATAGTCCCAGCAGAGCTGTCCGATTTTAAGGTCTGTTCTTTTCTTAATGTAGCCCTCTTTCGCTCTGTTCGGCTTCTTTGCAAACTCGGTACCGGTAAAATTTTTACGAGTGCAGTGAAGTCTAGGGCTTGCATTATGTTTAATCTTCTTTTGACTAGTTGTAAACGTCATCTTTTTTTTTCCAGGGTTTTTTAAATTCGATAACATTGGGAAAAAGAGAAAAGGGAGGAGAAGAGGGAAGGGGGGGGGGGGGGGAGGGGAAAAAGGGGGGAAAAAGAGGGGGGGGAAGAAAGGGGGGTGTTAGAGGGGGCTTCCCGGGGCCCCGGGGGGGGTTGGGGGTGGGGGGGGGGCGGGGGGTGGGGGGTTGGGGGGGGGGGGAGGGGGGGTTTCCTCTTTTTTTTTTTTTTTTATTTTTTTTTTTTTTTTTTTTTTTTTTCCCAAAAACTTCCTCCTCCCAAAAAACCTCTCTACTTCTCTCACTCCCCCCTTCCCCCAAATCCCACCTACAAAACCTTCCCTCTCTCTCTCTCTCTCTCTCCCCCCCCTCTCTCCTCTCTCTTTTCTCTTTTTTCTCCTCCACTCTCCCTCCCCTCTTTTCTTTCTCCCCCCTCTCTCTCTCTTTTCCCCTCTTCTCTCTCTCTCTCCCACTCTCTCTCTCTCTTTCTCTCTCTCCACTCTCTCTCTCTCCACTCTCTCTCTCTCATCTCCTCCTCTCTCTCCTCACACTCTCTCTCTCTCTCTCTCTCTCTCTCTCTCTCTCTCTCCACTCTCTCTCTTCACTCTCTCTCTCTCGCCCCCCATCTCAAAGCTCAAAAAGAGAGAGAAAGAGTAATGGAAGGAGGGGTTTGGGTGAGAGTCAGATAGGAAAAAAAAAGGTAAAGAGGCGGAGGGGTGGAAGGAAGAAGATGGTTTGATGGAGGAGGGGGGTTAAGATGAGGGTAGGGGGGATGAGGGGGGGAGGAATGGGGATGGAGGGGGGGGGGGTTTAGAGGGGTGGAAGGGAGTGGGGAGGGAGGGAGGGAGGGAGGAGCAGTTAAAAGGCAGGGTAGAAACCCGTCCATCCATCAGTCATCAAGAGCGAAATTTGCCCGGAGGGGGGACAACTTGTCAGGGGGTGTCGACACTAACGTGTCACCTGCGAGGAGGCAAGGCAGGTAGAGCTCACCCCCTCGTCCTGATCACTTCAGGTAAACACCGCCACCCCCACCCCCACCCCCACCTTCCCTCTCCTCCAACCCCCCACACCCCCCCCCCCACACCCTCTTCTCACTGTGTTTGTCATCATCTCTTCCTCCCCCTCCTCTCTCGGCACTCTCTTACCTGTAGTACTTTTTACCACAGTTACCAGAAACTGTGTGTGCCTAATACAGTCCGTCACATCCACCTAAAAAAATCAATAATAGTAATGATTATCAACTAACTGTAGTTCTTTTTGTTTGTTTGTTTTCTTTTCTTTTGGAGTTGAATTTGGAAGTTAAAGGTGAAGTTGTTGCCCAGAGAAAGAGAGAAGAGAGAGGGAGAGAGAGAGAGAGAGAAAAGAAGAGAGAGAGAGAGAGTGAGAGGGAGAGAGAGGGGGGGGGGGGGAGGCAGAGACAGATAGACAGACGAGAGACAGAGAGAGACGGAGACAGAAACAGAGAGAGAAGAGAGAAGAGAGAGAGAGAGAGAGAGAGAGAGAGAGAGAGAGAGAGAGAGAGAGAGAGAGAGAGAGAGAAAAGAAAGGAGAGAATGTGTTTGTGTTTTATGTGTTGAAAATTCCAAATCAGACATTGCTTTTTTTTTTTTTTTTAGTGTAAAATCAAACATGTTTGGTTTCATTTCTGTGAGGAGAAAAAAAAAAGATTTCTTGCTGTTATCAAATCAAGTTTCGGAAGATTCAAAACGATTACTTTCAGAGGTGAAGTTATGAAATGTTGGGGGGTAAAATCCCCTTATAACGGGTGCCTCCGTGATTGCTCGATCCCGGGCCGTCAGATCACGAGCACCACTTTTCTAACCGCAAGGCTCCCTCACCGCCCCCCCCCCCCCCCACCCCCCCCCCCCCCTTCCTATTCTCAACACTTGTGATTATTTTGTGATTGTACATAAGCAGTATCCTTTAAACACGCGAAGGAAAGAAGTAGTATAGCACCAGAAACAGTCACAGCGATTAGTTTAGCTAACGCCAACAATTGACTAACTCCTTTATCAACTAATTTGTAATTTCTGTACACAACCTGGTGAAAGTAATGCATGATATGGGAGTTGGGATGGGAGGTGCACGCACGCACCCACCCACATTCACACCACCACCCAGAACAGCAGCAACAAAAACAACAACAAACAACCAACCAACCAACCCAACAAAACCACCCCCACCCAACAACATTCACCTCCCCCCCCGCTCCTCCCCTCCGACCCCCCCCCCCCCCCCAAAAAAAAACACAACCCCAAAACCCAACACTTTTTTTTTTTTTGGGGGGGGGGGGGGGGGCGGAGGGGGGGAGCCGCTTAAAAAAATTCAACCAACGTTTCGACACAAAGTTCCTTCAAAAGAAATGTTTTTCTTTTTGATCTTCTCTTTTTTCCCACACATCGCTTTACTTCCGATCTTTTTGGTGTGTGTGGTGTGTCTATGTATGTGTATATATGTTGTGTGTGTGTTTGCGCGCGTCTGTGTGTCTCTGTGTGCGTCTGTGTGTCCTGTGGTTGGAGCGAGTGGTGTGTCTGTGTGTGTGGTGTGTGGTGTGAATGTGTGTGTGTGTGTATGGCGCGCGCAGGGTGGGGGGGAAATTTTCAAACTTTTTCCGTCTCGACAAAAGTGTCATTCCGGCGACTATCTGCCCTTAAATGTCTACATCTTCCTCTCTGTTGTATGTGTGTGGTGTGTGTGTGTGTGTGTGTGTGTGTGTGTGTGGTGTGTGTGTTTTGGTGTTTTTTTGGTGAGGGGGGGATGGGGGGGGGGGGGGGGTTTGGGGGGGTGCGGGAGTTTGTTTTTTTTTGAATGTCTAACAACTGAGTCACTGTGATCAGAGGATAGTTTTTTCTGTAGATAAAAAGAAGAGACGAAGCAAGCCTGTGTGTGTGTAGTGTGTGTTGTGTGTGTGTGTGTGGTGTGTGTGTGTGTTTGTGTGCGTTGTGTGTGTGTTGACTGTGTTGGGCTGTGTGTGTGTGTGTGTGTGTGTGTGTTGAGTGTGTGTGTGAGTGTGTGTGGTGTGTGAGTGTGTGTGTATGTGTGTGTGTGTGTGTTTGTGTGTGGTGTTGTGTGTGTGTTTGTGTGTGTTTGGTGTGTGTGTGTGGTGTGTTTGTGTGTGTGTGTGTGTGGTGTGTGTGTGTGTGTGGTGTGGTGTGTGTGACTGTTGTGTGTGTTGTGTGGGTGTGTGAGAGAGAGTGAGTCAAAAGTCAAGTCAAAATGAGTCAATATGATCTTTATTGAGGTAAAAGATCAAGTTTACACAACTTTTTTTTTCATCCTGAAAAGAAACAACAAAGATTTCGACACAAGTAGTTCCTTTGAAGGAACTGTCTTTTCTGTTTGATCTTATCTGCTTCCCACCTCTCCTCTCTCTCTCTCTCTCAATCTCTCTCTCTCCTCTCTCTCTCTCTCTCCCCTCACCTCTCTCTCTCTCTCTCTTCTCTCTCCTCCTCCCCTCTCTCTCTCTCACTCTTCTCTTTCACACACCCACACACAACACACAGGCTTGCTTCAGTCTCTCTTCTTTTTATCTACAGCACAAATACACAAGAGAGAGGAGACAGACAGGCAGACAGACAGACAGACAGACGGAGAGACATAGACAGAGAGAGAGGATGGTCGTCAAATGTTTCCCCACCCCCGAAATCTTCTTTAGATGGGATATTTCATTTTTTATTTATTTATTCTTTAAAAAAAAAGATTTTTACTTTAAACAAAGACCGACAGTTCAAACTCCAACGTGAAGTCCCCTTGTTCCCAGATTGTCTCCGCGTCCTATCCTCATTTTGAAAAAACAACTTTTGATCATGAGACTTTTTTTTTGTGTGTGTGTTTTGTTTTAACTTCAAACCTCTTCTTCAAACCTCAAACCAAATGCACATTCTTTATTTAAAAATAAAAAAAGCCCACAAAAATACCCAAATACACAACGAATCAACCAACCCATTGGCAACAGGAAGTGGGGTCAAACATGCAGTGTCATGATATATTTTTGGGGTTGGGGTTTTTGGTCGGTTTTTGGTTGGGTTGTTGTTGGTGTTTGTTGTTGGGTTTGTTTGGTGGTGTGGTTTTTTTGGGGGGTTGGTGGTGGTGGATTTTGTGTGTGTTGCTTTTTGGCTGGATAGATAGATAGATAAATCGGTCAATAAGTCAAGAAAGTGGATAAGCCAAACAGAAAGCATTTTTTTCCAGCCATGTATGATGAAAATAAGAGTTGAATGTAATGCAATGTATTTAAGTTAAGTGTCCACACTGTCTGAACATTTCTTAATGAAACAAAACAATAACAACAAAAAACAACACCAACAACAAAATCAACATTTAAAAAAACACAACAAATCTAACCCCCCCCCCCCCCCCCCCCCCCCCCTCCCCCCCTCCCAAAAACCAATGAAAAACCCCAAAACCACCCCAATAGAAAATTGCATGAAAACATGATGAGAACGCACTCGCACACTCACTCACGAACGCACGCACGCGCACGCGCGTGCACACACACATACACACACACACATGCACACACACACAAAATACACATGCACACAACACATACACACACATCACACAACACATACACACACACACACATGCACACACACCACACACACACACACACACACACACACAGGGAAAGGGAGGAAAATAAAACAAAATAAAGACAGCGCCCCGGATTTTACGAATATATTCCCGTAATATATAATATATATTATATATATATATATATATATATATATATATATAATATATAAATATATATATATATAAAATATTGCCCTGACAGAAAATGGTCTACAATATGATACCACACATTACAGCACAATACAGTACAGCACAGAACAATACAAGACAGGCCCCCCCCCCCCCCCTCTCCCACCCCCCTATCTATTGCTACGGGTGATAACTGTCCTGTGTATTCATTAAACAATCATTGTTATCTAGCCTTTGGTGGGTAAGATGAAACCAATTTCTATACTGACTGTTTTATCCATTATTGCTAGCGAGGTTCTATGGTGTAATGGTTAGCACTCTGGACTCTGAATCCAGCGATCCGAGTTCAAATCTCGGTAGAACCTGTTGCTTTTTTTTTTTTAAAGAGTATTTCTTGTGTGCGTTTAATTTGTTTGAGTGGGGATTTTTAAAAGTGATGTAGATGTAGCATTGAAGAATAAAAGAAAGACTGAGCCCAGGTACGCTTAAATTCTACAATTTTTTTTCTTATTTCTATATGAATAAGGGAAAAAATGACTCAATTATTAAACTCGTGTTGGAAAACTAGAACTGAAGTGAAACTTTCCAAATGTATTGGTAAATGTTTTTATCCTAATATAATTATTGGTAACTATTTTTATCCAAATAATTATATTGGTAAATGTTTTTATCCTAATATATTGGTAAATGTTTCTATCCTATTACATTGGGAAATGTTTTTATCCTAATATATTGGTAAATGTTTTTATCCTAATATATTGGTAAATGTTTTTATTCTAATATAATTATTGGTAACTATTTTTATCTTAATAATAATATTGGCAAATGTTTTTATCCTAATATAATATATATATATATTATTGGTAAATGTTTTTATCCTAATATATTGGTAAATGTTTTTATCCTAATATATTGGTAAAATTAATGTTCTTATCCAACTGTATTGCTAAATGGTGTTTTTTAAAATCCTAACATATTGGTAAATAAAGCTTTAATATATGAAAGGAGTAGTATTTCATGACGTGGTAGTATATTATGTCAATAGGCCTACATGCACAAAACAAAAAGACAACAACAACAACAACAACAACAACGGAGGGAGAGGAGGAGAAGTGAGGAAGATTGAAAGAAGAAAAATGGAAAAGAAAATCATACACAAAGATAAAGAAAAAACCCCAAAAAACAACAACAAGCATATCATGTATTTTTAAATCCACCTCTTTTGTTTCGATTATATTGTATAAAACAAAGAAATCCGAGGAAAACAAGACAACACCAAAATAACATCGTCCTTAACAGGTAACAACTATCCTGTCAAATAGGTATCTTATCTGGCCCGCAAGATAAAACCAGATGTGTATGTATACTGACTGCTTAGAATTGATAGTAAGCGAGGTTCCGTGGTGTAATGCTTAGCACTATGCACTCTGAATCCAGCGATCCGAGTTCGAATCTCTACAGAATCCTCTCTTCTTCTCTCTCCCATCTCTCTCTCCTTTTTTCCTCCCCTCCCCTCCCCCATCACTCCATCTCATCCTCCTCCCCACTCTCCCCTCCCTCCTCCTCCACTCCACTCTCCCCAACCCAACACAACCAACAACCCCGCACAAAAACAACGCACGCCCAAAACCTTTTCCCCCTCAAGCCACCACAACCACAGAACCGCACGCACACGACAAAAGCCGAAAACACCACCAAAAAACCAAAAACACACACACACAAGAACGAACCCCCCTTTTAAAATAAAATAAAAATTAAAATATGGCATGGAAAATCAAACGTAATAAATCATCATCACCCCCCCCCCCCCCCCCCCCCTACAAAGCACAAAACAACTGAAAAACAAATAAAATAAAGAAGACAATGACAATGACAAATTCTTTATTTCGAGATAATGAATAAGCACACATGTGCTTTTTACTCCACCCCGCCCTTAGGATACATCTTATATAATAACCCAATACTAACAGTCTCACAATAAAAACAGGAAATAACCCTTTTCAAACACTCCCCCCCCCCCCCCCCCCCCCCAACAACCCCCCCCCCCCCCCCCCCCCCCCCCCCCCCCCCCCGTCCCCCCCCAAAACAAGCAAAAAAAAGAAAACCCTAAAAAATACCCCACCCCCACCCCCAAAAAACCCTAACCAAAACAAACAAGAGAGAGAGAGAGGGGAGAGAGAGAAGAGAGAGAGAGAGAGAGAAGAGGGGAGAGAGAAGAGAGAGAGAGGGAGAATAAAGGAAAGGAAAAGAAAACCCTACAGATAATAAAGGAAAAAAACCGAACAAAAAAAAAAAGGACCAAAACAGCCCAAAAATACAAACAAAACTTCTCCCTCCCCCCTTTCTTCTATCAGAAAAAGTACTACAAACAACCAAAACCAAACAAAAAACAAACAAACCAAGCCAAGCTAAAGCTAAAGCAAAGCAAAGCAAAACAAAGGGAAACCACTAAAAATCAAAACTTACACTGTGACAATTGGGAGACCAAGGTAGAACTGCTATAGCCCAATATTTAGGGGGGAGATAACAAAAAAAGGGTTTTTGTTAAACTGATTGTTTTAAGCCAAAATTGTCGATGGTTTCCCATGTGTAAAGGGTTAGCAACCTTGCTTAAAAGTCCGTTCAACTCTCAGGAACCAAAGTTTCTTTTTTTCTATTTTTTTTACAAAAATTTCCCCTTTAAAATTTTTTTATCAAGGGGGGGGGGGGGGTTGGGGGGTGCGGGGTTTGTTTTCTTTTAAATGTCTAACAACTGAGTAAACTGTAAATCAGAGGATAGTTTTCTTAGAAAAAAAAAGAAGAGACTGAAGAAAACCCTGTTGTGTGGTATGTGTTTTTGGTGTGTGTGGTGGTGTGTGTGGGGTGTGTGTTGTGTGCTTTTGTGTGTGTTTTTACTGTGTGTGACTGTGGTGGTGTGTTGTGGGGTGTGTGTTAGGGGGTGTGTGAGTGTGTGTTTGTGTTTTAAAAGTGTGTGTTTAGGGGTGTGTGTGTGTGTTTTTGGGTGTGTGTGTGTGTGTGTGGGGTTTGTGGTGTTTTTTGTGTGTGTGTGTGAGTGTTTTGTGTGTGTGTTTTGTGTGGTGTGTGTGTGTGTTGGGGGTGGGGTTTGGTGTGACTGTTGGGGGTTTTGTTGTTTGGGTGTGGAGAGAGAGGGGAAGTCAAAAGTCAAGTAAAAAAAGAGTCAATATGATTTTTATTGGGGAAAAAAGATCAATTTAAACAAAATTTTTTTTTTTTTCATCCTGAAAAGAAACAAAAAAAAATTTCAAACACAATATTTCCTTTGAAGGAACTGTCTTTTTTGTTTGATTTTTCCCCTGCTTCCCCCCCTCTCTCTCCCCCAAACCTCTCCCTCAATCTTCCCCCCCTCTCTCTCTCTCTCTCTCTCTCTCCCCCTAAAAAGGGCTCTCCCCTCTTCTTTTCCTCCCCTCACTCTCTCTCTCTCTCCCCCTTTCCCTTTACACCCCACACACACACACAGGTTTGCTTCAGTCCCTCTTCTTTTTTATCTACAGCAAAAATACACAAGAGAGGGGAAACAGACAGGCAACAGACAACAGCAACGGAGAACATAGACAGAAAGAGGGGAAATGGTCGCCCAAAATTTTTTCCCCCCCCCCAAAAATCTTCTTTAAAAGGGATTTTTAAAATTTTTTTATTTTTTTAATTTTTTAAAAAAAAATTTTTAAATTTTAAAAAAAAAAGACCAAACAGTTCAAACCCCAAACGGGGAAGCCCCCTTGTTCCCAATTGCCCCCCGCGCCCTATCCTCATTTTAAAAAACCCCTTTTTGATCATGAGACTTTTTTTTTTTGGGTTTGTTTTTTTTTAAAACCTTCAAACCTCTTCTTAAAACCCTTTCCAAACCAAATGAAACATTCTTTATTTAAAAAAAAAAAAAAAAAGCCCCAAAAATCCCCCAAATACACAACAAATAAAACCCAAACCCCCTTTGGGCAACAGGAAAGGGGGGTAAAAACCATGCAGTGTCATAAATATTTTTTTGGGGGTTTTGGGGGTTTTTGGTCGGTTTTTTGGTTGGGTTTTTTTGGGTGTTTGTTTTGGGGTTTGTTTGGTGGTTTTTTTTTTTTTGGGGGGGTTGGGGGTGGTGGATTTTGTGTGTGTTGTTTTTTGGGGCTGGATAGATAGATAGATAAATCGGTAAAATAAGTCAAGAAAGGGGAAAAGCCAAACAGAAAGCTTTTTTTATCCCAGCCTTGTATGATGAAAATAAGGTTGAATGTAAGAAATGAAAATTTAAGTTAATGTCCACACTGTCTGAACATTTCTTAATAAAAACAAAAAATAACAAAAAAAAACAACACCAACAAAAAAATTTCAACTTTTAAAAAAAACACAACAAATCTAACCCCCCCCCCCCCCCCCCCCCCTCTCCCCCAAAACCAATGAAAAACCCCAAAACCACCCCAAAAGAAAATTGCATGAAAACTGATGAAACGCACCCGCCCACTACCCAAAACCCCACGCCCCCAGCGCGTGCAAAACACACATAAAAACAACACACACTTTGCACACCCCACACATAAAAATGCAAAAGACACATACCACACTTTCACAAAACACATACCCACACACACAAAAGCACACACACACACACACCCCACAAAACACACACACACCCGGGGGGAAAGGGGGGAAAAAAAAAAACAAAATAAAGACAGCGCCCCGGTTTTTAACAAATTTATACCCGTAAATATAATAAATTTTATATATATAATTTATATATATTTTATATTTTAATAATATATAAATATATATAATATAAAATATTCCCCTGACAGAAAATGGTCTACAATATGATACCACACTTTACAGCACAAAAACAGTAAAAAGCACAGAACAAAAACAAGACGGGCCCCCCCCCCCCCCCCCCTCCCCAACCCCCCCCCTATCTTTTGCTACGGGTGATAACTGTCCTGTGTATTCTTTAAAAACAATAAAATTGGGTTTTCTAGCCTTTGGGGTAAAAATAAAAACCAATTTCTAAACTGACTTTTTTAAACCCAAATTATTGCTAGCGGGGTTCAAGGGTGTAATGGTTAGAAACCTGGACTCTGAATCCAGCGTCCAGTTAAAAACTGGGAAAACCTTTGCTTTTTTTTTTTTTAAAGATATTTTTTTGTGTTTTTTTAAATTTTGTTTGAGGGGGGAATTTTTAAAGTGATGTGATGTAGCATTAAAAGAATAAAAAAAAAAGACTGAGCCCGGTACGTTTTTTTTAAATTTTTTCTAAAAATTTTTTTTTTTTATTTCTAAAATTTAAAATAAGGGAAAAAATACTAAATTAAATTAAACCCTCGTTTGGGGAAAACTAAAAACGAAGTGAAATTTTTCCAAAATTTTTATTGGAAAAAGTTTTTTAATCCAAATATAATTTTTGGTAACAAATTTTTATCCAAAAAATTTTAAAATTGGAAAATTTTTTTAAATCCAAAAAATTTTGGGTTTAAAGTTTCTATCCTTTTAAAATTGGGAAATTTTTTTTATCCTAATATATTGGTAAATTTTTTTTATCCTAATTATTGGTAAAATGTTTTTAAATTTAATATAATTTTTGGGTAACTATTTTTATCTTAAAAAATAATTTGGCAAATTTTTTTATCCTAAATAATAATTATCAATTATTGGGAAAAATGTTTTTATCCTAATATATTGGAAAATTTTTTTTACCCCTAATATATTGGAAAAATTTAATGTTTTTTTCCCCCCAATTTGTATTGCAAAAATGGTTTTTTTTAAAATCCAAACATTTTTGGAAAAAATAAAGTTTTAATAAATAAAAGGGAGTAGTTTTTTCATGAGTGGTAGTTTTTTTTAAATGTAAAAAGGGGCCCACATGCCAAAACAAAAAAACAAAAAAACAACAACAACAAAAAACGGGGGGAAGGAGGAAATTGAGGAAGTTTGAAAGAAAAAAATTTGGAAAAGAAAACATACACAAAGATAAAAAAAAAAACCCCAAAAAACAACAACAAGAATACATTTTTTTTAAAAACCACCCTTTTTGTTTCGTTTAAAAATATTGTATAAAAAAAAAAATCCGGGGAAAAACAAGACAACCCCAAAATAACATCGTCCTTAACCGGAAAAACCCCAAAAAGGTATTTTTGGCCCCAAAAAAAAAGGGGTTTTTTTTTTAAAAAAAAGGAAAAAAGGGGGGGGGAAAATTTTTTTAATCCGGCCCCCTTTGGGTTTTTAAAAAAAATTTTTTTCTCTCTCTCCCTTTCCCCCCCTTTTTTTTTTTCCCCCCCCTCAAAACCCCCTCTCTTCCCCCATCTCCCCTCCCCTCTCTCTCTCCCCCCCCCCCCCCCCCAAAAAAAAAAAAAAAAAAAAAAAAACCCCCCCGGGGCCCGCCAACAACCCCCACAAACCCCCCCCAAAAAAAAAAACCCCCCCCCCCCCCCCCAAAAAAAAAAAACCCCCTTTTAAAAAAAAATTTTAAAAAAAAAATAAAAATTTAAAAAAAAAAGGGAAAAAAACCCAAAACCCCCCCCCCCCCCCCCCCCCCCAAAAAGAAAAAAAAATTAAAAAAAAAAAAAAAAAGGGGGAAAAAAAAATTTTTAAAAACAAAAAGAAAAAAAAGGGTTTTTTTTAACCCCCCCCCCCAAAAAAAAAAATTTTAAAAAATAAAAAATTTTCCCCAAAAAAAAAAAAAAATTTTTTTTTAAACCCCCCCCCCCCCCCCCCCCCCCAAAAAAAAAAACCCCCCCCCCCCCCCCCCCCCCCCCCCCCCCAAAAAAAAAAAAAAAAAAAAACCCCCCCCCCCCCCCAAAAAAAAAAAAAAAAACCCAAAAAAGAGAGAAAAGGAGAGAGAGGGGGGAAAAAAAAAAAAAAAAAAAAAAAAAAGAGAGAGAGGGGAATAAAAAAAAAAAAAAAAAAAAATAAAAAAAAAAAAAAAAAAAAAAAAAAAAAAAAAAAAAACAAAAAAACCCCCCCCCCCCCCCCTTTTTTAAAAAAAAATAAAAAAACCAAACCAAAAAAAAAAAAAAACCCCCCCAAAAAAAAAAAAAAAAAAAAAAAACCCAAAAAAAAAAAGGAAAAAATTTTTAAAAAAAAAGGGGGGGAAAAAGGGGTAAAAAGGGGGAAAAAAAAAAAAAAACCCCCAAAAAAAAAAAAAAAAAAAATTTTTTTTTAAAAAAAAAGGGGCCCAAACCTTTTAAAACCCCCCTTAAATTTCCCCCCAAAAAAATTTTTTTTTTTTAAATTTTTTTAAAAAAAATTTTTTGGGGTTTTTTTTTTTTGGTTTTAAAAAAAAAATTTTTTTTTTGAAAAACCCCAAAACCCCCAAATTTTTTTTCCCCCCCCCCCCCCAAAAAAAACCCCCCCCAAACCCCTTTTTTTTTTTTTTTTTTTTTTTTAAATTTTTAAAAAAAATTTTTTTTTCCCAAAAAAAAAACCCCCAAAAACCCCCCCCCCCCCCCAAAAAAAAAAACCCCCCCCCCCCCCAAACCCCCCCCCCCCCCCACACAAAAAAAAAACCCCCCCCCCCCACCCCCCTTTTTTAAAAACCCCCCCCCAAAAAAACCCCCCCCCAAAAAAAAAAAAACAAAAACCCCCCCCCAAAAAAAAAAAACAAACACAAAAAAAAAAAATTTAAAAAAAAAAAAAAAAAACAACACCCCCCCAAAAAAAAAAAAAAAACAAAAACCCAAAAACAACACAACACACAACAAACACACAAAAAAACCCCCCCCCCCCCCCCAAAAAAAAAAAAAAAAAAAAAAAAAACACCCAAAAAAAAAAACAAACACAACACACAACACACCAAAAAACCCCCACCCCAAAAAAACAACCAAAAAAAAAACCCAAAAACACCCCAAACCCTTTTTTTTTTAAAAAAAAAAAAAATTTTTTTTCCCCAAAACCCCCAAAAAATTTTCCCCAAAAAAAACCCAAAAAAAAAATTTTTCCCCCCCCCCAAAAACCCCCCCCCCCCAAAACCCAAAACCCCCCCTTTTTCCCCAAAAGGGGGGGAAAAAAAAAAAAAAAGGGGGGGGGGGGAAAAAAAAAAAAAATTTTAAAAAAAAAAAACCAAAATTTAAAAAAAAAAAAACCCAAAAAAAGGAAAAAAAAAAAACCCCCCCCTTTTTTTTTTCCTTTCCCCCCTTTAACCCCCCCTTTTTTTCCCCCCCAAAAAAAAAAAACCAAAAAAAAAAAAAAATTTTTAAAAACCTTT
>CM054159.1:23294038-23295571 GCA_028751875.1 Rapana venosa
TTGCTTTGGGGGGGGGGGGGGGGGGGGTTGTTGGGGGGGAGCTTTTTGAAAAATGGTTTTTCCCCTTGTTTTTTTGGAAGTATGTATTTTATTATTATTAAGGACCCAAGGGGGGGGGGGTTAAAAAACCAAAAAATTTTTTTATTTCCTGTAAAAAATTTTTTCATTTCCTTTCCCCTTTTTTCCCCTTTTTCCTCTTCTTTCCCCCTCCCCTTTTTCTTTTTTTTTTTTTTTGGGGGGGGGGGGGGGGGGGGGGGGGGGGGGGGGGGGGGGGGGGGGGGGGGGGGGGGGGGGGGGGGGGGGGGGGGGGGGGGGGGGGGGGGGGGGGGGGGGGGGGGGGGGGGGGGGGGGGGGGGGGGGGGGGGGGGGGGGGTGAAAAGAGAGAATTTTGGTGGTATGGGGTGGTAACATTTGGAAGTTATGAACAGCGAAAAATACCGGGCCTCACTTTTTTCAATTTTCGATTCGATTGAATTTTTACGAAACATTAAAAAAATAATAATAATAAATGGAATTATATACGCTGATTTTGCACAGACAAATAAAAAGCGCTTGCACTAAAATCTTCTTACACAGTCACCCAACCCAAATGCAAGTAATAGTTTAAAGTCCAAAGCACACCACACACACACACACACACGGGTTATACATTTTGGCAGGGTGAGGGAAAACTTTGGCTTTTGAAAAGCGGGGATAGCTAGAAATGAAACAGGAAGGAAATTTTGGGTTGAAAAAAATATTCTTGAGGCCATTGACATTTCCCCTTTTTAAAAGCAGAAGTAGGATTGGTTCTTTTCATGAAGAAAGGTAAAATCCCAAAACATTCCTCTTTTTTACGCTTTTAAAAAATTTAGAAGGGTGTGTGTTTTTAAAATTTTTTTTTTTTTTCATTTGGGTTGGTGAGGTGGAGAAAGACACATTAAAAACAAAGAAATTTACGGACGGCTACTTTTCATCATTTATGTATTATTCTTTTATTTGAGGGTAAAAGGATAAGCACTCATCTGGTTTTTATTTTTAAAAACCCACCCCCCCATGTGTCTGGGGTTTTTGTAGCTTAAAAAACCCCACAAATTATACAAAATCATAAACACGATTTAAATGTTAAAAACAACAAAAAAAAAAACACGGGAAAAGGAATTGCCCCCATTAAAAATCTAAAAGACATACTACTCTCATTGGGTAGAAACCATGATATGTTTAAAAAGTTTGCATACAGTGTACAAAACCTTGCCCAAATAACTCAAAGTTCCAAGACCATAAATCAACTATTCTATCAACAACTATTCCAATTCCATCCTTACTTTCGCCAACACAACACGAGGTTTTATCCTTCCTATAGCTACTCCATTTGGCAGTATTAGATATAATTATGCGTATTAGCGACCTTTGAAAAAGGTTTTCTAGGGTGTAATGGTTGCACCCGGACTCTGAATCCAGCGATCCGAGTTCAAATCTCGGTAAACCAAAATTTTTTTTCCCTGATAAATTTTTTTTTTGTTTAGTTATTTTATTTATTTATTCTTTATTTCG
>CM054159.1:23296071-23308571 GCA_028751875.1 Rapana venosa
ACGAAGACAAGAAAAGAAGAGAGGATGGTCGTCAAAGTTTCCCCCCCCCCAAAATTTTTTTAGTGGGATATCCTTTTTATTTATTATTCTTTTAAAAAAAGATATTTTTATTTTTAAAAAAGACCGACTGTTAAAACCCCAAACGTAAGCCCCTTTTTTCCCCAGATTGTCTCCGCGTCCTATCCCTTTTGAAATGACAACTTTTGACCAAAATTTTTTTTTTTTTGTGTGTTTTGTTTTAATTAAAAACCTCTTCTTAAAACCTCAAACCCAAAACACATTCTTTTTTTTTATTTTTAAAGCCCACAAAAATACCAAATACAAACGAATAACCAACCCTTTGGAACGGAAGGGGGGACGGTAAAACATGCAGTGTCATGAATATTTTTGGGTTGGGGGTTTTTGGTGGGTTTTTTGGTTGGGTTTTGTTGGTGTTTGTTGTTGGTTTTTTTGTGTTTTTTTTGGGGGGTGGATTTTGTGTGTTTGTTTTTTGGTGTAGTAGATAAATTGGTGATATTCAAGACAGGGGGATAAGCCAAAAGGGGGTTTGCATTTTGTTTTCTGTTATCTTGATGAACAAAAGATTAATGTAATTAAAAGTATTTAGTTAGTTCAACACTGTCTAACTTTTCTTAACGAAACAAACAACAACAAATACCCAACAAACAAAAAAATCAACATTTAAAAAACACAAAAAAATCACCCCCACCCCCCAAAACCCCCCAACTCCTCCCCAAACAATGAGAACAAAAAAAAAACCCCCCTAGAAAATTGTTGAAAACATTATGGGAAAGCACTGCATGCACTCCCCGCGCACGCACACACACACACACCACACACACACACCACACAAACACACACACACACACACCACACAACACACATACCCCACCCCAAAAACAACACACACATGCGCGCCAACACACACCACACCAAAACACCACACAGAGGGAAAGGGGGGAAAAAAAAAAAAAAAAGAGTGGCGTTTCCCCCTTTTGGGGTTGTGGGAGCACTCTCCCCGGACAGGCTCCGGATTTACGAATATATATATATATATCGATTATATATAGAGATATATATATATATATAATATATATATAATTATATATTATGCCCTGAACAGAAAATGGTCTACATATGATACCACATCATTACAGCACAATACAGTACGAGCACAGAACAATACAAGACAGGCCCCCCCCCCCGCCCCCCCCCCCCCCTCTATTGCTACGGTGATAACTGTCCTGTGTATTCATTTAACAATCATTTGCTATCTAGCCTGCGGTGGGCAAGATAAAACCAATTTCTATACTGACTGTTTTATCCGTATTTGCTAGCGAGGTTCTATGGTGTAATGGTTAGCACTCTGGACTCTGAATCCAGCGATCCGAGTTCAAATCTCGGTAGAACCTGTTGCTTTTTTTTTTTTTAAAGAGTATTTTGTGTGTGCGTTTAATTTGTTTGAGTGGGGATTTTAAAAAGTGATGTAGATGTAGCATTGAAGAATAAAAGAAAGACAGCCCAGGTACGCTTAAATTCTACATTTTTTTTTCTTATTCTAGATGAATAACGGAATAGATGACTCAATTATTCAACTCGTGTTGGAAAACTAGAACTGAAGTGAAACTTTCCAAATGTATTGGTAAATGTTTTTATCCTAATATAATTATTGGTAACTATTTTTATCCCAAATAATTATGGTTAAATGTTTTTATCCTAATATATTGGTAAATGTTTCTATCCTATTACATTGGGAAATGTTTTTATCCTAATATATTGGTAAATGTTTTTATCTAAATATATTGGTTAATTTTTTTTATCCTGATATATTGGTAAATGTTTTCATCCTAATATATTGGGAAATGTTTTTATCCTAATATATTGGGAAATGTTTTTATCCTGATATATTGGTAAATGTTTTTATCCTAACATATTGATAAATGTTCTTATCCAACTGTATTGATAAATGTTATTTTTTAAATCCTAGCATCTTGGTAAACAAAGCTTTAATGCATGCACGGAGTAATATTTCATGACGTATGGTATATTATGTCAATTCCCTACGCTCACAAAGCAAAAAAGAAAACAACAACAACAAACCAAAACAACAACCAAACGGAGGAGAGAGGAGAATGAGGAAGATTGAAGAAAGAAAAAATGGAAAAGAAAATCATACAATAAGATAAAAGCAAACCCCCCAAGAACAAAACAAGAAGCATAATTATCTTGTATTTTTAAACCCACCTCTTGTTTCGATTATATTGTATAAAACAAAGAAATCCGAGGAAAACAAGACAACACCAAAATAACATTGTCCTTAACAGGTAACAACTATCCTGTCAAATAGGTATCTTATCTGGCCCGCAAGATAAAACCAGATGTGTATGTATACTGACTGCTTAGAATTGATAGTAAGCGAGGTTCCATGGTGTAATGCTTAGCACTAGCACTGGAATCCAGCGATCCAGTTCGAATCTCTGCAGAATCCTCTCTCTCTCTGCCTGCTCATCACTCTCTCTCACCATGGTTTCTCCCTACTCGCTCATCGTCTCCTCTCTCTCTCATATCTCTCTCTCTCTCCTCATCCTTCCCCTCACTCACGTCCGTCTCATCCTCTCTCGTCTCTCTCTCTCTCTCTCTCATCATCTCTCTCTCCTCATCACACACACACACAACCACAACGCAACGCACGAACGCACACCAGCGCACACACACCCACACATGCAGAACTGAACCAATGTTGATAAAATTAATATAGATTTAAAATGATGGCATGGAATTTCAAAGACGGTAATAATATGTCATTCAACACCAACCGCCCCCCCCCCCCCCCCCCCCCCCAAGCACGCACAAAAACAACTGAAAATCAAAATAAGAAGATATTATAGAGAGAAAGAGAAAGAGAGAGAGAAGAGAGAAGAGAGAGAGAAGAGAGAGAGAGAGAGAAGAGAGAGAGAGAGAAGAGAGAGAGAGAACAAAGGAAAGGAAAAGAAAACCCTATCAGATAATAAATGGAAAAAAAAAAAAAATCAAAAAAGAACAAAATCAGCAAATATACAACAAAACTGTCCTCCCTCCCCCCTTTCTTCTATCAGAATAAAGAACTACAGACAACCAAACCAAACAAATAAACAACCAAACCAAGCCAAACCAAGCCAAGCTAAAGCAAAGCAAAGCAATGCAAAGCAAACCACTAAAAAGTCCTTACACATGTGACACCATCTCCTAGACCTAAGGTGAGCAACTAGGCTTACTAGGCCTAGGCCTACTGCTTATCTCTCAGTGTGTTCCGATGAGAAAACAAACAAACCAGTTTTGTATACTGACTGTTTTACGCCAACATTGTCGATGGTTCCATGGTGTAATGGTTAGCACTCTGGACTCTGAATCCAGCGATCCGAGTTCAAATCTCGGTGGAACCTAAATGGTTTTCTTTTTAAATCTTTTAAAAAAAAAGTTTTTAATAATATAGATGTGTTCCTTTGCATTATTAATTTATGGATGATTCATCTAACTATCCTCTTCTTTCCTTTCACGAGTCAGGGTTTAAACTCCAATCTGCCCCCCTTCTGACCCCCCCTCCCCCCCCCACCACACCACCCACCCCCCTCACAACAACACACAACACACACGCACACACACACATCCCCTATCATTTTGTCCCTTTTTTCCTATTTTTCGTTCCACAGCTACAGCTCCCAGGTTTTCACCAATGGAGAGACTTTGCGTATGCGGACTGTTAACACACCCCGCCCTCACAAACACACACACACACACAGACACACACAGAACACCACACACACACACACACACACACACACACAACACACACACAGACTAGAGACACAACACACACAAAGACACACACACACACACCCACACACCACACAACACAACACCAAACACACACACACCACAACACACACACACACAATACACACTCACACACACAGACACAGACACACACAGACACAACACAGACACACACAGTCCCACTACACAACAACGACACAACAGACACTCACATACACACCCACACAGACAACACACAGACACACACAGAACCACAACACACACACACAGACTCACAACACATCACACAGACAGAACACACACAACACAGACACACACAACACGTCACCACACACACACACACACAAGAGTACACACCACACACACACACACTCAACACTCTAACACACACACAACACACACACACATACACACCTAACACACACACAGACTCAATCACACACAGACACACATCACAGACACACACAGACACACACACAGAGACACAGCACATACACACACACTACCACAGAACTCTCACCGACACACACACACAGACACACACAGACTCACACCAGACACACAACCAACACACAGACACACACACACACACAGACACACACACACAAACACAGCGACCCACACCCCACACAACACACACAGACACACACACACACAGACACAGACACACACACACACACACACACAGAAACACACACAACACACTACACACAGGACACACACACACACAGATACACACCACACACACAACAACACTCACAGCACAACACCACACACACAACACAGACACACACAGCACACTACAACACACACACACACAGACCAACACACAACACACACACACAACAAACACAGACACACGACACACACACAGACAACACACACAAACACACACCCACACACACACACACACACACAACACACACACCCCAATAGGTTTGCCATCATTCCGACCTTGAGGATGGTGTCCAAACATTACACCTGTGTGCATGCGTTTTGTTGTTCTTGGTTTTTTCTTAATATAATTTTTTTTTAAACTGTTCCTACCAGCACAAAATGGCCTACTCCTTCAAAAAGCAGAACGGGTTTTTAGCGAGTGCACAAGATGTTCTGCGTTCATGCGCACACGGAGCTTCGGTTTATGGTCTTATCCCAAGAACTTTGAACTCAGTTCGATTTTCTTGTCAAACTGGGAAGAAAGGAAATGAGAGAGAGAGAGAGAGAGAGAGAGAGAGAGAGAGAGAGAGAGAAGAGAGAGAGAGAGAGAGAGATTTAACATATGCCATAAGTAATCAAAACGTAATTATATATCACACCAACCCCGATACACGCAAAAACAAACGGAAAATCAAAATCCTCTCTCTCTCTCTCTCTCTCTCTCTCTCTCTCTCTTCATCTCTCCTCTCTCTCTCCATCTCACTCTCCTCTCCTTCTCTCTCTCTCCTTTTCTCCCTCCTCTCTCCCCTCCCTCCTCTCCCCTCTCTCTCTCCCCCCCTCTCTCTCTAGCTCTAGCCTTTCTCTCTCTCTCTACTCCCACCCCTCTCTCTCTCCCTCCCTCTCTCTCTCTCTCTCCCCTCTCTCTATCTCCCTCCTCTCCCCCCCTCTCTCTGTCTAGCTCTAGCTCTCTCTCTCCTCTCCTCTCTCTCTCCTCTCCTCTCTCCCCTCTCTCTCTCTCCTCCCTCTCCCCCCCTCTCTCTCTAGCTTCTCTCTCCCCCCCCCTCCCTCTCTCCCCCTCTCTCTTCTCTCTCTCTCCTCTCTCTCTCACTCTCTCTCTCTCTCTTCTCTCTCTCCTCCCTCCTCTCTCTCTCCCTCTCTCTCTCTCTCGGTCTAGCTCTAGCTCTCTCTCTATCTCTCTCAACACCACTTCAAGTAAATTCCCTGATGCCACACACAGTCTCAGTCACTGCTGCTGGAACCACTATGATCTCTGAACAGCCGTCTGCAATGGGCCCTGAACAGTCAGCTCCGAGGTACCTATGTGGACACGGCAATGGGGATTCGTTCCCCTCTTGGCTTCAGCATCAGCAGTCAGGACAGCAGTGTGGGGGAGAGAGAGAGAGAGAGAGAGAGAGAGACAGAGAGAGTGAGAGACAGAGAGAGAGACAGAGAGAGAGACAGAGAGAGAGAGAGACAGAGAGAGAGAGAAAGAGAGAGAGACAGAGAGAGAGAGACAGAGAGAGAGACAGAGAGAGAAAGACAGAGACAGAGAGAGAGAGACAGACAGAGAGAGAAACAGACAGAGAGACAGAGAGAGAGACAGAGAGACAGACACACAGAGAGAGACAGAGACAGAGCAGAGAGACACAGAGAGACACAGAGAGACAGAGAGAGAAAGAAAGAGACCAGAGAGACAGAGAGACAGAGAGAGACAGAGAGAGACCAGAGACAGACAGAGAGAGACAGAGAGAGAGAGACACAGAGAGAGAAAGAGAGAGAGAGGGCTGGGGATTCCCCTTTTTTGTCTCAACCCAGACAGCCAAGGGTCACGAGACCAGGGTTGCACGAGAAAAGCACGAGGAATGCAGACATGGTGAAACTGACACCCCCCCCCCCCCCCCCCCCCCCCCCCCCCCCCCCACAGACAGGTCAAGGTCACAAGAGCACGGATTGCACGTGAAACACAACCAGGAATGCAGACAGACAACGCGTCCTTGACCAAACCCAGAAGGTCAAGGCCACACGGCACGAAATGCACGTGAAATGCAAGGAGGAGGAAGGAGGAGGAGAATGCAGACATGGTGAAACTGACACTGTAGGGTGTGCACGTGGATACTGTGAAGGAGTGACGGGGTGGGGGGGGGGGGGGGGGTAGAGAGTGTTCTGAATGTCTAGACAGACCAGTACGTGTTTTGCCCTACTTCTGGTGCCCTCTGTCTGTCGCTGTCGTCTTTCTTCTGGTTTTCTTTCTGCTGTCTGTTCTGTTGTTGGATTGGAGGGGGGGGGGGGGGGGGGGGTAGGGAGGGGGGGTGGGGGGGGGTGGGGGGCAGGGTTTGCTTTTTTTTTGGGGGGGAGTTGTTGCTGCATGATGTCAGTTTCCTTATTGACTTGTTTTTTTTTTGTTGATGCCAGATTAAGATTGAGAATTCAGTCCATTATTTTTGTGTTTATATAATGATTCTCTCTCTCTCTCTCTCTCCTCTCCCTCTCTCTCTCTCTCTCTCTCTCTCTCTCTCTCTCTCTCTCTCTCTCTCTCTCTCTTTCCAGGGGGGGGGGGGGGGGGGGGGGGGGGGGATGGGGATGGGGGGGGGGGTCATGTGACAAAGGAGAATCTGGTGGTATGGTGGGTGGTAATCACTTGGAAGTTATGAACAGCTACAAATACCTGGGCCTTACTTTCTCAATTCGATTCGATTGAAGTTTTACCCAAGCTATTGACAGTTTCCTCTTTGAAAGCAGAAGATGTAGGATTGGTCTGGTTTCTATGAAGGTAGGTCAATACCAAACATTTCTTTTTTACAGCTTTTTTAAAAATTTAGAATGTGTGTGTGTGTGTGTGTGTGTGTAAGTTTGTTTGTTTGTTTGTGTCAGTGGGGTGGATGTGTGAGGTGAGAGGGAAAGACACGATTATAACAAAGTAACTTACGGCCAGGTATCTATTCATTCATTTATGTATTGTTCTTTTATTTTGAGGGTAAATTGGAATAAGCACTCATCTGGTTTTTATTTTTACACCCAGCCCCCATGTGTCTGTGGTTTTGTAGCTTAAAAAACCCCACTAATTCATACAAAAATCATAAACAGCGATTTAAATTATAAAAAAAAAACACAACAACAAAAAACACGGCGACAAGGAAGTTGCCCCCAGTAAAAATCTAAACAGACATACTACTCTCACTTGGATATGAAACCATGATATGTTTCAAAGTTTGCATACAGTGTACAAAACCTTGTCCCAAATAACTCAAAGTTCCAAGACCATAAATCTAACTATTCTATCAACTAACTAACTACTTACCAATCCATCCTAAACTTATCACCAACACAACACGAGGAGTTATCCTTCCTATCAGCTACTCCGCTTGGCGAGTATTAGATATAATTATGTGTATGTAGCAAATCCTAGGATCAAGGTTCTATGGTGTAATGGTTAGCACTCTGGACTCTGAATCCAGCGATCCGAGTTCAAATCTCGGTAGAACCTTATATTTTTTCCCTGATAAATATATTTTTGCTTTAGTTATTTTATTTATTTATTCTTTATTTCGAGGATATGGAATAAGCACTCATGTGCTTTTTAACATCTAGTCCCCGTATGCATGCGCTTTTGTTCATGTTGTCATCCGTTTCCACCGGCACACAATGGTTTACTCTTTCGAAAAGCAGTACAGGATTTAACGTGTGCACAAGATGTTCTGCGTGCGTTCACACACGGGGCCTCGGTTTATAGTCTCATCCAAAGGACTTTTGGGAAGAGTGGAGTCGGCACTGATGTTAACTCCAGAGGAAAAATCCTCTTGGAACTATACATGTGAAAGTCAATTTTTCATGCACACACACACGCACGTACACATGCATGCACATACATACGCATCCACGCGCGGCCCCCCCCACCCCCCCCCCCCCCTTCACCCCCCCCCCCCCCACACACACACACTTAAGAAAAAAAAGGATCTGCGAGAAAAGAAAGAAAGCAAACAGAATTCTTATGTGTTTACAATTAATAGCTTTCTACAAAAGATTTTCACTGTAATTCAGTTCGTAATTCATTTACTTTAACATGATCTTATTTGCTGTTCGTCTTATTAAAAAAGTAACAACAATGACAATAGTAACGATAACAACAACAGCAACAACAACAACAACAAAATAACATTAACAATAATAACACAACAAAAAACGGAAAACACCCCCCCAAAAAAACCAAAAAACAAACAACAATAACAAAATAAAAAGAGCCTAACAACAACAAGCAACAAACAACCCAAACACCAACCAAAACAGCAAAATGATATCAAAGCAAAAGTAAACAGCAAGGCAAGAAAAAGCTTAAGGGAAACAATTGAATCAAAGAACAAATAAAAAGAATAAGATAACTCATCATAGAAAAATAATAAAATCCACTTTTTAAGTCAAGTCAAGTTAAAACTACTTTTAACCATCCAATGAAGGGCAAATACGACACTGACAGGCACATAATTATTGTTAGTAATTATAATCTCGAAAAGCGACGAGAAAGCTATGTTTCACATTTATGTAAACATTCCAAAATAACTTCAAATATTTTAAAAAATCGCACACGCACGCACGCACACACACACATACACACACACACATACCGCAGAGCATCTCGCGCACACGTTAAAACCCGTTCCACTTTTCGGTAGAGTAGGCTATTGTGTGCCAGTGGGAACAGATGACCAAATTTACAAAATAAATATAAAAGAATAAATAAATAAAATAAATACCGGATGAGACTATAAACTGAGGCCCGTGTGCGAACGCACGCAGAACATCTCGCGCACACGTTAAAACCCGTTCCACTTTTCGGAAGAGTAGGCCATTGTGTGCCAGTGGGAACAGATGACAAAAATTTACAAAACCGCATACACAGGGAACGTGGATGAAAAAAAAAAATAAATAAAAGTAATTTTTCAAAAAGCTCATGAGTGCTCATTCCATTATTCTCGAAAGAAAAGAATGCACACACTCGTCCAGTATCATAATATGTCATTTCACACCTGTACGATGCAGACATCTATAAAGATCCCCCCAAAATGTTTTAAAAAAATGAAAAGATAATAAATAAATAAATAAAATGTACTGAATTAAGCAAAGCAGCCGTTTAACGTACAAATACAAAAAACTACCAGAACGGTAAATCATTACAATAATTACTAAGCGGTTTCAGTATGTTCTTTCATGCCAGAAGGCCCATAGAGCCGGAGCTTATCCCGGTTTCTGTAGCGTTAAGCGAACTGATGGTTTTTCACCACCCCTGTGACAGGACGCTAGTCTGTCGCCAGATACTTCCCCAGCAGAGCTGGTACCCACTTGTACACCTGGGTGGAGTGAGAAGGGGTTTCAGAACACTCGCAAACATTTACATTTACAACGAATAGAAACTCATAAAACAGTTGCAATAGTTCTCAACCAAGCGTTTATATAATAAGATTTCGCAAAAGAAGAAGGACAAACGAAGGAGTTATCTTTCTTGTGGATTACAGGAAGAGAAAAAGGAATAAGTATCGATCAATCGATTTATGACTCAAGCGAGGTTCTATGGTGTAATGGTTAGCACTCTGGACTCTGAATCCAGCGATCCGAGTTCAAATCTCGGTAGAACCTACATTTTTTTTGTTTATTTGGTTGTTTTAACCAAACCTGAGCAAGTGGAGAGACTATGAGAAACACGCACGAATGCTTACGCATTTAGGCACATGCAACCAGGCCCTTAATTATTCTAAAGGGGAAAAATCATTATGTGTTTGGAGTATACAATATTATAGCCTAAAACCTGAGTGTTCACGGTTATTTATTCAGTTATTACTTTGTTTCCACTCAACTCAGTCATGCACGCTTTTTTTGAAAGCCTGAAAAAAGTAGATAGGGAGACAGACAGACAGGTAAATAGATAGACATGTAGTCAGACAGACAGGTAGGCAAACAGGTAGACAGACAAACACATAGATTGATACATTAATAAACACACCTTTTATTCTTCTGCTTTGATTCAGTTCCTCTCACTGGTTTTAAAAGCTAAATTGTGCTGAAATAACCGAAACAGCACTTTAAAATACCGCATGATATATAAATCCATAGAACGTTAATTTTTAGAGATGCGGAATACGACAAACAACAATCACAACAAGATGATATAAGACACAGAAACACACTCCATACACCTCACCCAGTCTATGTTGCTAAAGAGAGGCAAACACTGAGGTTATCTTTCTTGTTGACTACTGGCAATAATTATTCACTATTCAACGTCCTGGGTACGCGAGGTTCCATGGTGTAATGGTTAGCACTCTGGACTCTGAATCCAGCGATCCGAGTTCAAATCTCGGTGGAACCTCACAGGTTGTTTTTGCTTTATACTTTTGTTTTGGATTGCTTTTGTTATCTTAGTTAAACCCAAATGAAGCTGACATTTTACATCATTTCACACACACCACGCACACGCACGCATGCATGCGCGCATACGGCAATAACAACAACCAAATCATAATAAACAAGACAAAAAAGTAATAACAAAAATCAACGTTCGCGCGCGCGTGCACACACACACACACACACACACACACACACACACACACACAATGGATGAGACTATAAAACTGAGGCCCCGTGTGCGAACGCATGCAGAACATCTTGCGCACACGTTAAATCCTGTTCCGCTGTTCGAAAGAGTAGGCCATTGTGTGCCGGTGAGAACAGATGACAAAATTTACAAAACCGCATACACACGGGGACTGGATGAAAAAAGCACATGAGTGCTTATTCCATTATCCTCGATTAAAAAAAACACCAAAAAAACCACACACACACACTACAAAAAACGGATGACAAAATTTACAAAACTGCGTGCACACATGGATTGGATTCATTATCCTGAAAAAAAAAAAACCCAACCCCAACAATTTCCACACACATCAACAACAACCAAATCATAACAAACAAGGCAATAAAAAAAGTAATAACAAAAATCAACAAACAACATTAACTTAAAGTTGAAAATAAAACACAGTTGAAAAAAAATGAAGACGATCATAATAAATCGGGTGACAAATGTAGAAAAAATAATTCATGCTTTACTCCTCTGGTTTGCTTAAAGTTTATATGGTTTCACACTTTTATCACAGGTTTGTTGATTATATTTCAGCCCCAGCGGAGTTATCCGATGTAGTGACTGTATCAACCAAGCACCATTACCCAGTAGCTCTTGACATTGAAACTGAAACCACAAAGCCGTCTACACCAATTCAAAAGAAAAAAACACAACAGAAATAAGCGATACAGCAGTTTAATGCCAATGTCCCCCCAGAAGAATTAAGTAGAAACCTTCATATCAATTAATTACAACGTCCTAAATCGGAAATCTCCGCTCGGACGTAAATACAATCTCAATAATTATAATGATAAATATTTAAGGCAATAAATTAATAATGGAATACAAACAACATTTTATGACGAATAGAGCACACAAACTCATTTAACTACGCGTTTAGGGCGGTAATAGTACTTTGAGAGCAAACAAATCTTGCCTGATTGTCATTGTTATGAGTGAAGTCAATATATATATATATATATATATGTGTGTGTGTCTGTGTGTCTGTGTGTCTGTGTGTGTGTCTGTGTGTCTGTGGGTGTTGTGTTGTGTGTATGTGTGAAATAAGTCTCTGTCTTCTAAGTCAATGGTCTTTAAAACAGTGTTTTCATACATCGGTGGGTGTGCGTGGGTATGTTCGCGCACGCACGCACGTGCGTGCGTGTGTGTTGCGTATGTGCGTGCGTAAATAATAAGCTTATATGTCTTTCTAGTCAATGGTTTTTATGACATTGTGCTCCCAATTGGCGCGCGCGCGCGCGCGCGCGTGTGTGTGTGTGACATTTTTTTATATTTCAAGTTATTTTGTAATGTTTTAACCAGTATGAAATGCAGCTCTTTTGTGTCTTTCGAGATTATATGTATCAGTCTGCCTGTCAGTATTGTAATTGCCCTTCATGGGATGATAACAGTGTTTTTG
>CM054159.1:23321071-23326071 GCA_028751875.1 Rapana venosa
AATGGGCGAAAGTGTTAGGCACCAATTCATCTGAATCGTAATGTAAAACACTTCACCATGTCGTGGAATCCATGCCATGTCGACCATTTGGGCTGTAGAAATGATACATCTGTATTTCTGAAAATACATGTTTTGTGCCCAGTCCCCTTCCCACTGTCCCCTTGTAAATGGGCTTTAACAGCTTATTACAATAAAATATTGTCATTGTCATTGTCATTGTCTCTCTCTCTCTCTCTCTCTCTCTCTCTCTCTTCTCTCTCTCTCTCTCTCTCTCTCTCTCTCTCTCTCTCTCTCTCTCTCTCTGGTTTTCCTATTCCAACTATTTTTTGTTTGTTTTTATGTGTGTTTACTCTACAAATTGATATGTTTCTTTGTGTTGTTTTCCTTTTTTTCTTACATTAGCAAAGATTGCAATTGATGACATTTTTTGTTGTTGTTGGTTTACATTTTGCAGCTCAGCAGCCGTTATGTTCATGTTAATCTTCATTGTTTATTTGAGCACACCATAAGCTACAAGCTTGTTGTTGCTGTGATTACAAAATGCTGTTTGTTTTCAATGTTCATACTCTTTTCTGAATAAAAAAAACTATTTAAACCAAACCGAAGTCCCGTGTGCCAGCGAACGCAGAACATCTTGAAATCACATTAAAACCTGCTCCGCTTTTCAAAAAGGGTAGGCCACTTCGTACCGGTGGGAACGGATGACAAAATTTACAAAACCATATAAGACACGGGGACTGAATAAAAAACACAAAACACATGAAAGCTTATAAAATCCCATTATCCTCGAAATCAAAGAGTAAACAAATGAATAAAATAAAATGACATAAATATCCACCTGAAATGATAAGGGACACGCCAAGCACTAAGGTGGATCGGTGGTCTAGAGGTAACACGCCTGCCTAGAAAGCGAAAAGTCCGGGTCGGAAGTGTGCGGTGGTTTGAATCTCGTTTGGACCCGAAACTTTTCCCCCACCCATTAGATCATGAGTGGTGGTATCGGTGCTAGTCTTTTGGATGAGACGATAGACCGAGGTCCCGTGTGTTACACATAATTATTTAGCGCACGTAAAAGAACCCACGGCAACAAGAGAGTTGTCCCTGGCAAAATTCTGTACAAAAAAGCCACTGTGATAGGAAAACAAATACAATTGCAGACAGAAAAAGTAAAAAAATGGGTGGCGCTGCTCTTGTGGCGACGTGCTCTCCAGGGAGAGCACGCCCGAATTTCAGGCAGAGAGAAATCTGCCGTGACTTAAAGTGGTATAAAATAAATAAATAAATAAATAAATAAATAAATAAGCAAACATATGCGTGTGTACAGTGTAACTAGCTAACATTCTTCCATTCCCCGGGAAGACTGCATAATTTATAATAATTATCATATCTAGGGCAATGTACCATAGGCCTAGTGATTATCTACCCTGAACAAAACGGGACCTAATCCGGATTCAATACATTTCTTTCATTGCCTTCTCCTCAGAGGTTCCATGGTGTAATGGTTAGCACTCTGGACTCTGAATCCAGCGATCCGAGTTCAAATCTCGGTGGAACCTGATTTACATTTTTTTTCTTTCTTGATTTGCACCATGTTTTTGTTTTGGTTTTTAAATGAAAAAGTGGACCACACGGATCATCAATCACTTTGAATTTTTTTAAAAATCCTTTTAGATTTTTTTTACAAAACCAAAATTAGACTTCTGCCTTTGATTACCCAAACATTCGGAATCGTGCTGTATAATATTTTATTATTTTCTTTTTACCAATTACGCTTTTATTTTGAGGATAATGGAATAAGAATTCGATATCCATGTGCTTATTTACATCCAGTCCCTGTGTGTATGCAGTTTTGTCAATTTTGTCATCCGTTCCAACCGGCACACAATGGCCTGATCTTCCGAAAAGCGGAACGGGTTGTAACGTGTACGCAAGATTTCCTGCGTGCGTTCGCACACGGGACCTCGGTTTTATAGTCTCATCCGAAGGACGTTTTGGGGAGAGTGGAGTCGGCACAGATGTTAACCCCAGCGGAAAGATCCTCTTGAACGAGATTGGAACCCTGGTCAGCAGATGACGAATGCATCACTCTAACCACTAGGCCATCTCGTCCCTTATCAAATATTTTCTTAGGCTTTCGTTTTCTCGTTGTGTGTTCCTTCCTGCTCTGTTTTAGTTTGTTTTGTTTATAGGAAACAATTACACGTTGGTTGCTTTTGCTGTTTATTTACTAAAGGAATGTTAAAGTACATGACAAGTGTCATTTTTTGCGACAGCTCTGTCTGTATCCCACCCCCACCCCACCCTCCTTTTGAAAAAAAAATCTGCTTCAGTCTACTGTAAAAACATTACTCAAGTCTTAATGGCGAGTAACAGGCCCACATAAATACATAATTATATATAATGTTTGGCTTGGATGAGAGAGAGAGAAGAATTAATTAGCCTAACCAACGGGTTAGTTATGACAGACGTTAATCCGGTAATAAATATATAGGACACACGTTCATAGCATTATTACTCTAGTTATCTAATTATGTCCTTGGAATTTTTCTCTTTTCTTTGTGGGGGGAGGGGGAGGTGGCGGTGGGGGGGGGGGGGGAGCAGAGAGAGAGCGAGAGTGGGGAGAGAGAGAAGAGGTGGGGGGAGATAAGGAAGGGGGAGAGATAGCTTATTGTTTTCTCTTTTAACAAATCGTCTGTGTATGCATACATACATACATACATACACATATATATATATATATATATAATCTTTTCGTTCCTTCGCAAGAGCTCTGAAGTTCATCAATTGTGAGACTTAACATAATATGCCACCGTTTTTACCCACCATTAAGGTAGCCGACTTTCGACTTCGGGGATGGTGTCTAAACACGACACCTGTGAGCGTGCGCTTTAAAAAAAAAAACCCACCAAAAAACCCCACCAACCAGTCATCCATTCCCACTGGCGCCAAATGGCCTACACTTCCCCAAAAGCGGAACGGGTTTTTTAACATGTTCGTTCGCACACGGGGCCTCGGTTTATAGTCTTATCGGGGAAAGACCTTTTTCTTCGTGTGTGTGTGTGGGGGGGGTAAGGGGGGGGGGGGGGGGGGGGGGGGGTGGGAGGTTGGAGTCAGTACTAATGTTACCTCCAGGGTGAACTTTCCTAACATCATGGGCACCTCCCTTGTGGCTGGATGCTGGGCAGTCAGATCATGGGATCAACACTTTTAACAACTAAGACTTCTTCCCCCCAACCCCTCCGCTCACCTCGAAATAGTTTTTTTCGTAATGATAAGAAAGGATACTTGTAATTTTTTTTAAAAAGTGGGAAGCTACCTACATACTCACTTTGTCCGCATTGCATATCCTGATAAAGAAAAGAAGAAAATTCACAATAAAAGAAAAGAATTGTGTTGTTTATTTTTGTGTTTTTTTTTCCAACAGCTTAAAAAAAATATTGTTTACATACGTGACTGGAATTGTCCCTTTTCTGGATGACATGGAAAAAAATCTCAACCCCCTCCCTCCTCTCTCTCTCTCTCTCTCTCTCTCTCTGTGGGGCTGAAGACAGAAACTAAGAATGGCAAACAGTAGACCGACAGGGTCATGTACCGAATGTATTTAAATAACTGACAAGGGAGCTAATGTGTATGTGTGTCTGTGCGTGTCCACCTGTCAAAGGGAGGTAAGTCAGTACACACGGGGAACAGGAGCGCCACCTAGCGGTGACATCAGACGACAGCCGCGAACCGAGTTACTTCCCCTGCTAGCTTGTTTTCGCTTCGCGCTCGCCTGGTTTTTCACGTTTTTCTTTCACGTGTATGTGGTAAGGTGCTCTTTTAAAAAAAAAATTTTTTTGGATTTTAAATTTCGAGTTTAATTTTTCTCTCTCTCCTCTCTCTCTCTCTCTCTCTCTCTCTCTCTTCTCTCTCTCTCTCTCTCTCTCTCTCTCTCTCCTCTCTCTCTCTCTCTCTCTCTCTCTTGAGAAATGCACAAGGTACATACATTTCTATAGATTTTTTTTTGTTCTCTCTTAATGTGGAACAGTGGTTCCTAGATCTACAACGCTTCCGTCTAGAAAGCGAGAGACATCGCTGGTTCGATCCCTGTGTGAACCCGAAGTTTTCCCCCACCCTAGACTAGACCTTGAGTGGGTGGTCTGGGTGTTAGTCTTTCGGCTGAAATGATAAAAACCAAGGTCCAGTGAGCAGCGTGAATTAAGCGCACGTAAAAGAAGCCACCACAACAAGAGAATATATAAATATATATATATATATATATATATATATATATATATATATATATAAATATATATATATAAATATATATAATATATACACCCAATTGGCAAACGTCTGTCCAATGTGACCATGACAGGACTATCATGAGTTCACTTGTTGTCCTGTCAAAGTGCGCTTGTATTTTTTGTGACACTTTTCTGGAATAAATTCTGTTTAAGCTATAGGTCTGTCGAAACAGCGACTCTCATGTCGAACCAAATGCAAAATGCAGACACGATTTTCTGTTTTCAGAATTGGGTAACTCTGCTCTTGTGTTGACGCGCCAAGGAGAAGAAAGGCACCTCGAATTTCACGCACAGAGAGAAGAAATCTGCAGTGACCAAAA
The DNA here is from genome assembly GCA_028751875.1 of Rapana venosa. Classification (NCBI taxonomy): domain Eukaryota; kingdom Metazoa; phylum Mollusca; class Gastropoda; order Neogastropoda; family Muricidae; genus Rapana; species Rapana venosa. The sequence goes on from CM054159.1 coordinate 23,325,678, forward strand.
ACATGTCATGCAATACAACACAAAACAACACAGGACACTGTATACACTCTGATATATTTAGCAGGAGTATAAAAAAAAACTATTGACGTCTATCTATCTAGTCATAATGCGCGGTATTTCGGTTTGCACAGAGGAGAGGGAGAGAGAGAGAGAGAGAGAAGAGAGAGAGAGAGAGAGAGAGAGAGAGAGAGAGAGAGAGAGAGAAGAGACAGAGACAGAGACAGAGACAGAGAAGTCAGAAGAGAGTCAGAGACAGAAGTAGAGAGACAGAGACAGAGAGACAGAGACAGACAGAAAAGAGAGAGAGAGAGAAAGAGACAGACAGACACACACACACACACACACACACACACACACACACACACAACACAAAAGGACAGACATAATTATTACA
>CM054159.1:23331071-23343571 GCA_028751875.1 Rapana venosa
AGACTGACAGACAGACAAACACAGACAGCTAGAAACACACACACACACACAACTAAACAGACAACACAAACCATCCGGTAATGCCTGTAATTACCTCTCTCTGTCTCTCTCTGCCCCCTCCACCCCCCAACCACCCCCCCCCCCCCCCCCCCCCTCTCTCTCTCTCTCTGCCTTCCCGTTCATCTGTCTGTCTCTGTCCGTTCGTTCGCACCCCCCCCCCCCCCCCTCTCTCTCTCACTCTCTGTCTGCCCATCTGTCTCTGTCTCTCTCTGCCTGTCCGTCCGTGTGTCTGTCTGTCTCTCTGTCACACACACATACATAACACACGCACAAACACACACAGACACACACACAGGCACACACACACACATATACCACACGCACAGACACACACATATATACACACGTACACACACACACACACACACGTACAACACACACCACACATACACACACACACACATACACACACACACACACACACACACACACACTACACACACACACACACACACGTACACACACACACACACACCCCACACACACACAAAACTACACACACCGCCCCTTGTTGCAAGAAGGAGAGGAACATCACTTTAACAGGCCTGTCACTCTCACAACTTCTGCATGTAGGCCCCTAACCCACGTCGGAATCTCCAGTTACTGGGCCTGGTTCTCTGGCAAAGCGCGCGCGGAATTGTAAATGGAAACGGCAGATAATTAGATCTGACAATAGGAAGCGGAAGTATAGTGTTCTTTGCGCATGCCCTTCAGGTGAGAGCCCCCCCCTCCCTCACCGGCTGCAGTGCAGGGAAAGCCGATCTACTGAACCAATGCACCGCAGACAGGCTCTTCAACGCGTCACTGCTGGCTCAGGCTGCAATCCAGCGGTAATTTTGTGGGGTTTTTTTTTTGGCCATGTTTCCTTTGTTTGTTTTTCCATAGAAACTCTAAAGCACAAGTAGCCTACAGTATTCACCATCACATCTCCGAAAATGAATATATATACATATATGTGTGTATATATATATATATATATATATATAATATATATATATATATATATATTATATACATGTGTGTGTGTGTGTGTGTGTGTGTGTGTGTGCGTGCGTGTGTGTGTGTGTAAAATGATAATATAAAACAATAGCGAGAACACGTCTTTTGAAAGACTTAACTCCTGACTCACACCTCATCCTGATTTTTAAATTCATCACCCAGACCTGTCAGTCTGTCAATTGCTATCAATTGCGGCGCATCAGTGCAGTTCGAAAGTACCTGTCCATTGATGCAACATCCAAACTTGTCACTTCTCTCATTCTCTCACGTCTGGACTATTGCAATTCTCTTCTGGCTGGTCTGCCAGCAAAATCTATCCACTCCCTTCAACGATTTGTTGCTTTACAAGATTCAGCGCTATATAAATTCCATATATTATTATTATTATTATATTATGATTATGATTATGATTATTATTATAATTATACAAAACTCTGCAGCTCGCCTAGTCCTCAGAAAGAAAAAAATCTGAGCACATTACCCCTCTCTTGCGATCTCTCCAATGGTTGCCGGTGCCACAGAGAGTAAACTATAAGATCAGTACCCTCTGTTACAAATGCCTCTATAAAACTGCACCCGCCTACCTCTGTGAATGTCTTCACATGTACACTCCTCGTTCCCTCCGCTCTGCTGCAGATAACTTGTGCTTACGAATACCTAGATTCAACCTGTCCACTGTTGGCCGTCGCTCTTCCTCTGTTTCTGGTCCATTGATCTGGAATGACCTCCCTCTCTCCCTTCGCCAAAAGCCGTCTTATGACGCTTTTAAATCCGGCCTCAAGACACATTTATTTCAAAGCTAAGATTCTCCCCTCTTGCTCCATTTCATTTTTGTCCCTGCCCTCAACAGCCAAAACCCCATCACCCTGCCGGAGTGTAAACCTTTATGTGTGTGCGCAGGTGTGCGTGTGTGTGCGTGCGAGCGTGTGTGAATGCATTTGAACTTGTAAAAGAAACCCAACCTATTAATTGTAACTGGGTGCATGTGAATGAGTAGGATGAATGAAAGCGCTTTAATTTGTTTTGTTGCAAGATATAGCGCTATATAAATTCCATGTACTATTATTATTATTTGCACAAATTTATACATTTCAGGTTTTTAAATGCTTTTTTGTTCTGCAAACTAACTCTCTCTCTCTCTCTCCCTCTCTCTCTCTTCTCTCTCCTCTCTTCTGCCCCTCTCTCTCTCTCTCCCCTCTCTCTCTCTAACCTTCTCATGCCTTTGTCATTAATTCTGCTAGCCTTCTGACAACACAACACGCAGGGACACAAGTCATCTTTAGCAATGACCTCTCCAACTTTTTGGAGAACCCCCGGGTAATAAGTTTCATCCCCCCCCCCAAAACAACAACACAGTACATTATTTATTTTTAAAAAAACCTTTTCCTGCAACTTGTTTTCCTCCGCTGTTCTTTCTGCATTAAAACCTTCAGAAATGTTTTAAAATGAGCAAAGAATGGTCTTCTTCGTCCAACGCTCAAACACCAACAACTGCTGTTGTCTGTCATATGAGCGAAAAATGCACTGCGCTGCCGTTAAGCGCCTGACTAATCAGGCCCAGCACATCCGACTTCGGCGTGGGAGAGAAGGTTTTATTTTTAGTCTTTCGGGGGTTGGGTGGGGGGTGGGGGGGGGGGGGGGGGGGGGGTAGGCAAGAGAATGGACCAAGAAGGTAGAAAATAAGACAAGAAGGAGATGACAGGGAGGAGAGAGCAAGGCAGAAACAAAGAGAGGGACAGAAAAGAGGGAATTCCTAGCGCAGAATTTCCAGACGGTGGGGATGCCATTTATACTGACAGACCCCGCCCCCCCCCCCCCCCGCGGCATCCCGTGGGGGGGGGGGGGGGGGGGGGGGGGAAAGAACAAGGTTCAAAGTTAGATCCCTTGACGCGGAAGCTAAAGCTGGAGTGTAGCCCGTTTCCCCTTTTTTTTCTGCTATATAGGTGCAGATTTGCCAACACACAGACACAGACACATACTGGCATAACGCACACACGCGCGCACGCGCACACACAGGGTCGCACGCGCACGCGCAAGAGACAGAGACAGAGACAGACATACTGACCAGAGATGAGAGACAGAACATAACAGAGAGAGAGAGAGAGAGAGAGAGGAGAGAGAGAGAGAGAGAGAGAAGAACTCAAGCACGACCTGTTTGAGAGTAAAATAATGGGTGAGCTCAGGGGTTTATTTTTAGACCATGCTCTCAAAGAGAGAGAGAGGAGAGAAGAGAGAGAGAGAGGAGATGAGAGAGAGAGAGAGAGAGAGAGAGAGAGAGAGAGAGAGAGAGAAATAATTCTTGAAAAATAAATCTGGAAGCTGCTATTATTTATAGTCTCAAAGTGGTGACCAAGCCTCTTTTAGCTCAACGAGATGATAGTTTCTGATAATTATTGCCTCAATGGTCAGTGAAGCAAGAAGCACGAAGACTCGCTGGTTAGCTGCTTCATCGATCGATATATTAGTTAACTAAATGATTGATTGACTTATTGATTGAGTGATCGATCGATAGATTGATTAGTTAACCGACTGATTGATTGACTTATTGATTGAGTGATTGATCGATCGATTGATTAGTTAATTGACTGATTGATTGACTTATCAATTGAGTGATTGACTGATTGATTGACTGACTGACTGACTGATTGGGATCTCTTCAAGCGCCTTAATGCTACCTCGTTGGTTAAAACATGATTTATTCAATATTCAAACAACATAATATTAAGCAAACATCCTCAATACAGCAGCAAGGGACAGGCATCAAGCCACAACTGATTTTGAACCCCCCCCCCCCCCCCCCCCCCCCCCTCATGAGGAGTGAAGATATGATGTTTATGCAGACAGGTGACGTGTATATATAAAACAAACCAATTGTCCATAATGCAGCCTTCTTGCCGTTCTATGAGCTAGGAAATGCTGTGCCATCCTGCCTTGTCAAGTTACCTTGGTGACATGACATGACATGACATGACATGACAACTTGTGGCTGCTCGTTGGCATGCGGGACACTCTATCCCCACTCTATCAACCCCCCCCCCCCCCCCCCCCCCGCCCACCCGCTCCAGCTCCCCCCCCCCCCCCCCCCCCCCCCCCCCCCCCCCCCCCCCCCCCCCCCCCCCCCCCACCCCCCCCCACTGCTAACCCCACCCTTCACCAACTTTTTACTTTTGCTAACTATTTTTTCAGACTGATTTTGTAGTAGTTGTAGTTCAATTTAAAGTCTATCCACTCTTGATGATTTTAGACTTTAAAACCCCCCAAAAAAAAACAACAAAAAAAAACAACAACAACCCAAGCAAACAAACAAAACTGATTTTTTATGACCTAAAGTGTATCTATTCTCAAAATGCAAACTCAGACATATTAAGATACAATCAGCAAAACCTTTGGCATGGTTATTTTTATTACTTTTGTTGTTGTTTGCTTCTTTCCTTTTATTTTTGTCTTTCTTTCCTCTACAGTCAGTTTGTCGTCGTCGTTGTTTTTGTTGCTGTTGTTGTTGTTGATCGCCATAATTTTGTAAGAATAAGTGTGTAAAGTATGTCAAACATGTAACACAGAAAATAATGGGAACTCTTCAAGTTTTGTTCATGTTGTTGTTGTTGTTGTTTGTTTGTTTGCATTTTGGTCTTACTTTCCATCACAGCTGTGCTATCACCTGATTTGCCCTATGCAAAAAATAGTGAGGCACGAAACTTGCGAAATATGTATCATGGATAAGTAAATGTCTTTTGTTTCTTTGTGTTGGTCTGACTTTCCAAACTCTCTCTCCTCTCTCTCTCTCTCTCTCTCTCTCTCTCTCTCTCTCTCTCTCTCTCATCTCTCTCTCTCTCTCTCTCAGACACACACACACACACCACACACAACACACCACACACACACACACACCACACACACACAAGCGGAACATCAGAACATTACCATATAGCCCCTATCTTTCTGACAGTCCCATACCACTACATTATGGGTGACACCGAAAACTAAACATAGGACAACAACAAAACCAGAAAAAGCTACCCCCCAAAAAAACCCAACAACAACATAAACGGAAGATATTTGATTTAAATCTGAAACAACCTACTCAAAACAAACCAAAAAGAAAAAAAAGGAAAAGAACAAAACCAAATCCCTCTTTCAAACCCATCCTCCAACGATGTCTGTTACGTCCGTGACAGGAAGCGGAAGTGACGTCCTAATGCCGCTTTGGCAAAAAGCGGCAAGTTTACGGCGTGCCAAACCCGCGCCAAACTTTGACGCCAAGTGGCGTTTAGTGCCTGTCGGACGCTCTCTCTCTCTCCCTCTCACGCTCTCTACCTCTCACCTCTCTCTCTCTCTCTCTCTCTCTCTCTCTCTCTCTTCTCTCTCTCTCTCTCTCTCTCTCTCTCTCTCTCTCTCTCTCTCTCCCTCCCTCTCCCTTCTCCTCTCACTCTCTCCTCTCTCCCTCTCTCCTCTCACTCTCTCTCTCCCTCTCACTCTCTCTCTCTCTCCCTCCCTCTCTCCTCTTCACGCTCTCTCCTTTTCTCTCTCTCTCTCTCTCTCTCTCTCTCTCTCTCTCTCTCTCTCTCTCTCTCTCTATCTCCCTCTCTTCTCTCCTCTCTCACGCTCTCTCTCTCTCCCTCTCTCCTCTCACGCTCTCTCCCTCCTTCTCTCTCTCTCTCGCATTTGTTTTGAATTGACAATTTCCAAAGATAACTATAAAAAAAAACCCCACTGCTCTTTCTTTTATACTATTGTGTAGTTGTGTGTTTGTTGTTGTTTTTTTGTTTTTTTAGCGGCTTGTAAATTAATTATTCCTTCAACAATCGTTACTCTTTCAAGTAAGATTGCTGATTGTTGATGCTGTGCTTTGAGCACAACATAAGCTACTTGCTTGTTGCTGCTATGCTGATTACGTTCATCAAGTTATGCTTCGTTCGTGCTTATTAATGAATAAACCTTATTTAAACCAAGAAAGATTGCAGTATTTCAGGAAAGGTATTGATATGTTGTTACGAATGGAAGTGTAATAGAAAAGCATAATCCTAATGGTGAATATAACGCAATATGAATTAGCTTACTGTCTCCTTGCTTGGGTATGCTATCACCTGTTAGTTTGTTGTTGTTGTTGTTGTTGTTCAATAATATTATTCTGATGTATGTTCTGTATGTTTTTTTGTGCTTCTGTCTGAATAACGATTTAAAAATGTAGGAGTGGTGTGTGTGTGTGTGTGTGTGTGTGTGTGTGTGTGTGTGTGTGTGTGTGTGTGTGTGTGTGGTGTGTTGTTGTTGTTGTTGTTGTTGTTATTGTTGTTGGTGGTGGTGGTGGTGGTGGTGGTGATGTGGTTGGTGTGCGAGTGTGTGTGTATCTGTCTGCCGTGCCTGTCTGTCTGTCTGTTAGGTGCATACTGTTATACTCTTTCAAGTAATGGGTGTGATGTCTCCTCTATCCCCCCATTATTATGATTGGCATTGATCTGAATTGGTCTGGGCTCCTTTGTGTGTGTGTGTTGTGTTGTGTGTGCGCAGCGCGCGCGCTGTGGTGTGTGTGCGTGTTTGTGTGTACGTGTGTGTGTGCGTTGATGTGGTGCGTGGTGTTGTATGTGTGCGGTGCGTGTGTGCGTGCGTGTGTGTGTGTGTGTGTGTGTGGTTTGTGTATGTGTATGTATGCTGTGTGTGTGTGTGGTGTGTGTGTGCTGTGTGTGCGTGTATGTGTGTGCCGTGCCGTGCGTGCCTCTGTGTGTGTATGTTGTGTGGTGTGTGTGTGTTGCGTGTGTGTGTGTGTGGGTGTTTTGTTGTGTGTGTTGTGGTGTGTGTGTGGTGTGGTGTGTGTGTGTTTGGCTGCTTAGTGTCATTATCTCTCTTTTTGGGGGCTGATCATTGTGCACATGCATTTGCGTTTGAAGTGGGCCAGGGAGTCAGACACGCTAACTGATAGAGCACTATTATCGTAAAGGAGAGAGAGAGCGAGAGGAGAGAGATGAGATTGAGGAGAGAGACTGAGAGAGAGAGGATGGAGAGGGAGAGGAGACGAGAGAAGGAGGTGGGAGAGGAGAGAGAGGAGAGGACAGAGAGGAGAATAGAATAGAGAGATAGACAGACAGGGCGGAGACACAGGAGAGGATAGACAGAAAGAGATAGATAGAGAAGATAGACAGAGCAGAGAGAGGAGAGAGACAAGGTAGAGAGAGAGGAGAGAGAGAGACAGAAGGACAGACAGACAGAAGACAGAGAGCGGAGAACAGAGAGAGAGATAGACAGAAAGAGATAGATAGAGACAGATAGAGACAGAGAGAGAGAGAGACAGACAGAGGACAGAGGCGGAGACACGAGGACAAGAGGAGAGAGATAGACAGAAAGAGATAGATAGAGAAGATAAACCAGACAGAGAGAGAGAGAGAGAGAGACAAAGAGGTAATGGTATAAGCAAACATGCTTGAGAGAGAGGAGAGAGAGAGAGAGAGAGAGAGAGAGAGAGAGAGACAAAGAGGGTAATGGTTTAAGCAAACATGCTTGAGAGAGGAGAGAGAGAGAGATTGAGAGGAGAGAGAGAGACGTGAGAGAGAGAGGAGAGGAGAGAGAGAGAGGAAGAGAGAGAAGAAGAGAAGAAGGGAGAGGCAGACAAAGAGGGTAATGGTTTTAGCAAACATTTGAGAGAGAGAGAGAGAGAGAGAGGAGAGGAGAGGAGAGAGAGAGATGAGCACCAAAGAGGGATAAGGAGTTATAAGAAACATGCTGAGAGAGAGAAGAGAGAGAGAGAGACAGAGAGGAAGAGCAAAAATGGAGAGAGAGAGAGAGAGAGAGAGGAAAAGAGGGTAATGGTTTAAGCAAAACATGCTTGAGGAGGGAGAGAGGAGAGAGGGGGAGAGAGAGAGAAAAACAAGAAGGGTAATGGTTAAGCAAACATGCTTGAGAGAGAGAGAGAGAGAGACGGGGAAGAGAGAGGGGAGAGGAGAGAGGAGAAAAGAAGAGGTAATGGTATAAGCAAACATGCTTGAGGAGAGAGAGAGAGAGAGGAGAGAGAGAGTAGAGGGAGAGGAGAGAGGAGGAGGAGAGAGAAGGGGAAAGAGGGTAATGGTTTAAGCAAAACATGCTTGGAGAGAGAGAGAGAGAGAAGGGGAGAGGGGACGGGGGAGAGAGGGAGAGAGAGATGAAGGAGAGAGGGGAGAGGAAAGGAGGAAAGGGGGGAGGTTAAGGAAAAGTGAGGAGAGAAGGGGAGGTGGGAAGAAAGAAGGAGAGAAGGAGAAGAGGAGGAGAGGAGAGAGAGAGAAAGAGGGTAAGGGTTTTTAAGCAAACATGTTTGGGAGAGAGAGGGGAGAGAGGAGGGGAGAGGAGAGAGAGAGAGAGAGGGGAATGGTTTAAGCAAACATGCTTGAGAGAGAGAAAAAGAGAGAGAGAGAAGAGAGAGGGGAGAGAGGGAGGAGAGGAGAGAGGAGAGAGGGAGAGATTGAGAGAAGAGGGGCGAGGAAGAGAAAGACGAGGAGAAGAGAGAAGAGAGAGAGAAAAGAGGGTAATGGTTTAAGCAAACATGCTTAGAGAGAGAGAGAAGAGAGGAGAGAGAAAAGGACAGGAGGGGGAGACAAAGGGAAGAGAGAGAGAAAAGAGGGTAATGGTTTAAGCAAACATGCTTGAGAGAGAGAGAGAGAGAGGAGAGAGAGAAAAGAAGAGGGGGAGGAGAGGAGAGAGAGAGAGAAAGAGGGAAAATGGTTTAAGCAAACATGCTTGAGAGAGAGGGGAGAGGAGATGAGAGAGAGGAAAAAAAGAGAGAGGGGGGGGAGGAGAGGGAGAGAGAGAGAGAGAGAGAAAAAGGGTAATGGTTTAAGCAAACATGCTTGAGAGAGGGGAGAGAGAGGGGAGAGAGAGAGGAGAGAGAGGAGAGAGAGAGAGAGAGAAAAAGAGGGTAATGGTTTAAGAAAAAGTTGGGAGAGAGAGAGAGAGAGAGGGGCGAGGAGAGAGAGAGAGAGAGAGAGGGGAGGAGAGAGAGGAGAGAGAGAGAGGAAAGGGGTAATGGTTTAAGCAACATGCTTAAAGGAGAGAGAGAGAGAGAGGTGATGGGGGAGAGAGGGGAGAGGGGAGGGGAGAGAGAGGAGAGAGAGAGGAGAGAGAAGAGGGTAATGGTTTAAGCAAACATGCTTTTAGAGAGAGAGAGAGAGGAGAGAGAAGGACAGAGACGGGGGAGACAAAGATAGAGAGAGAGACAAAGAGGGTAATGGTATAAGCAAAACTTTGCTTGAGAGAGAGGAGAGGAGAGGAGAGAGGGGAGAGAGAGAGGGGAGAGACAGTGACAGAGAGAGAGACAGTCAGATAGACAGGCAGACTGACAGATGTCCAGTCTCTGTGAATATTCGTGAATGTCTGTGTTTGTCTGTATTTCCATGTATGCTAATCTGTATGTATAATTCACACCCATAAAGGAGTATGATTTCTCCTCCCTCCCCCCTCAACCTCCTGTGCACACCCACTCTTTCTGTCTCCCATGCACACACACACAACACACATACACACACACACACACAAACACATACACACTCCACAACAACACACATACACACAACACAACAACACACAACACACAACACACACACACTCACAAACACACTATCTCTCTCTCTAACTTGCACGCCCCACACACAAACACACACCCCAAAACACACAACAACACACATACACACACACACAAAACACACATACACACACACACACCCCAACACACACACTCACAAACACACTATCTCTCTCTCTAACTTGAAACGCACACACACACACACACACACACTCTATCTCTCTCTCTCTTCTTTCACACACACACCACACTCTCTCTCTCTCTCTCTCTCTCTCTTTCACACACACACACACACACTCTCTCTCTCTCTCTAACTTACACACACTCCCCCCCCCCTCCTCTCTCTCTACATGCACACACACACTTCACACACACCACCCACACACAATTACACTAACCCTACACACAAACAAACACACCCCAACACACTTACACCCACACACAATTACCACACACTTACACCCACCCACCCACCCACACGCACCCACACACACTTACACCCACACACAATTACACACACTTACACCCCCCCCCCCCCCCCACACACACCACCACACACAAACCACACACAGGAACACTAAATAATTTGGCACAGGGGGGGGGGGGAGGAGGAGGGGAGAGGGGGAGGGCTCGTTAGAAGCTTCCAGTGTTGGCGCGAATAGGTACGGGCGTATATTTTCATCGTAAAAGTGGCACGTAGTTTCGGGAGTGGGGGGGGGGGGGGGGGGGGGCGGTGAGTGGGGGGGGGGGGGGGAAGGGGGCGTGGAGTGGGGGTCGGAGGGGGGGGAGGGGTAAGTTGGGTATGGGTTGTTTGTCGTTTGTTGTGTTGTTGTTTTTTGATGTTGTTGTTGTTGTCTTTTTCTTTCGGGCGTTTTTTTGGTTTAGTTTTGGGTTGTTTTTGTTTGTAATTTGTGGTCTGCACTGTAACCATTCATGTCAACTTTTTTTTTTTTTTTTTTTTTTTTTTCTAGTTTTCTGGGGTTGGGTGGGGTTTTGGGAAGGTTTTTTTTTTTTTGCTTTTTATTTCCTTGTCTTTTGCGTATATGTGTGTGTGTGAAGGGGGGGGGGGGGGGAGGGTTGAGGTGTGTGTGTGTGTGTGTGTGTGTGTGTGTGGGCGGGGGGTGGAGGGCGTGGGACGGATGAGTGTGTCAGTGTCAATGTGTTGTGTGTGAGTGTGAGTGAGTGTGTGTGTGTCAAGTCAAGTCAATTTTTTATTTCCAGATGGTACATTGAATAAGCAATGCATTTGCTTTTTTCATCAAGCCATTATCTAGGAACAAAAACTTGATCAATATTATCTAACTACATTATTAAGTGTGTGAGTGTGTGTGTATGTGAAGTGAGTAGGATGAGAGAGAGAGAGAGAGAAGAGAGAAGAGATGAGAGAGAGAGAGAGAGAGAGAGAGGGAGAGACGGACGGACAAAGAGAGAGAGAGAGAAACAGACATATTTTCCATCAATAGAGAGCAGAGACTAATCATTAGACAAAGAAAAAAAATGAATAAAAGAGTCAATATCAAAACACTACCCTTCTCTCCAAATTCCACCCCCCCTCCCCCCATCCCCACCCCTACCCCCTCCCAACTACAAATTTTAAAAAATTGCCGTAACCGGAACTTGTCCCGAAAATGACACTAGGCTACTCGGCAAAGTCCGGCAAAAAAAACGAAACAAACCCGAAGGATAACTCTAGCTTAGATTGCTTTCTAGCTGAATGCTCAGTTCCTAGCTCATTCCGGGCGAAAAGGGACAGCTTAGCGACGGTCTTTTGTTGTCGGCTGTCGTTTGGTGACGAATGGACGTTGAGGAGAACAAGTGGAAGTCCTTTTGAGGACAGCTTGGGAGACAGTCGAAAGCTTAGGCAGCGTTCAAGCGAGGAGAGAGAGAGAGGAGAGAAGAGAGAGAGAGGAGAGAGGAGAGAGAGAAGGAGAAGAGAGAAAGAGAGAGAGAGAGATTCGGATTCGTCAGCTTTCAAGGGAGAGAGAGAGAGAGAGAGAGAGAGAGAGCGAGCAAAATGTCAGCAGAGGAATAGAGTAAGCATCCAGAATATTCACTTCACTTTATTATCTCTGAGACTCAGAAATTCCAGCGGGTTACAACAAGCCATACATAAAAAATACACAGTAAATCATGTAAACATAATATATACACACACTTTTAAATCCAGTCTTAAGACATAATAATTGTTTATTTCAAACCTAAGATTTTCCCTCTCCTGCTTCATGTCAAAACTTTTCCCTGCCTTCAACAGCCGAGATTCTATCGCCCTGCCAGGGTGTGTGACCTGTGTGTGTGTGTGTGTGTGTGTGTGTGTGTGTGTGTGTGTGTTGTGTGTGTGTGTGTGCACATTTGCACTTGATGGAACTATTAATTGTTACTGGTTGTATGATTGTGTAAGAATGAGTTGAGTGCAAACGCATTGATTTGTTTTTGCAAGATATAGCGCTATATAAATTCCATTATTTATCATTATTATTATTACTATTATTATAATAATATATCAGGGGAAACAATACCACAACATGTATCCGAACATCAGCACTCAACCATTAGGACTACAATGTCAAAAAAAGCGCCCACAGATTAGCGATACCTCAGCTAGTTATAAATTCACCCAAGTAAAATCACAAACATTCTTGTATTCAGTATGCCCACGCATCCAACACACACACACACACAACACACACACACACACACCACACACACACTCACACAACACAACACAGCACGCACGCACGCGCACACACACACACACACACACACACACACACAACACAACACACACGCACGTACACACACACAACACACGCGCGCGCGCGCCCACACACTTTGAAACAGCATGCATTTTTTATGACATAAACCAAATTGTTATATCATGTTGTATTGATAAGACAAATATCAA
>CM054159.1:23363571-23376071 GCA_028751875.1 Rapana venosa
GGCGTCAGAGACCTCACTTCTCTAGGGCCAGCATATTGAGGGCGGTGCCCATCTCCTCTCCCTCGCTGCTTTACCTTCCCTGACCCTAAAGAGGGCAGGTACCCATTTACAGCTGGGGGAACTGGGGGAACTGTACTGAAGCCAAGGCGCGCGAACGGTCACCCATCCAAGTGGTAACCACGCTCGACGCTGCTCAACTTGGCTGGGGGAAAGCGAGTGCTCCGACCACTGAGCTATCCCGACCCCAGGAAGAAGCAGACACAAATGAAACGTTCTTGTTTTGGCTTTCTTTCGATAACCTCATTCTTGTGTGACTTTGAGGACGGGATAAGCTCAGTGGTCAGAGCACTCGCTTTTTCCCCCAGCTAAGGTTAAAGCAGCGTTAAGCGTGGTTACCAAGTAGATGGGTTTATTTATTCTATTTTTTAAAATTATTCTTCTATTTCGAGGATAAAGGAATAAGCATTCATATGCTTTTTTAATCCAGTCCCCGTGTATATGCAGTTTTGTAAATGTTGTCATCCGTTCCCCCACGGCATACAATGGTCTACTCTTACGAAAAGCAGAACGGCTTTTAACGTGTGCACAATATATTCTGCGTGCGTTCGCACACGGGACCTCGGTTTATAGTCTCATCCGAAGAACTGTTGGGGAGAGTGGAGTCGGCACTGACGTTAACTCCAGAGGAAAAATCCTCTTGAACGAGATTCAAGCCCGGGTCAGCAGATCACGAATATATCACTCTAACTACCAGGCTATCCCGTCCCCCGGGTGACCGTTTGCGCGCCTTGGCTTCAGCACAGTCCCCCAGTTCACCCGGCTGTAAATGGTTACCTGCCTCTTTGGGGTCAGGGAAGGTAAAGCAGCGAGGGAGAGGAGATGGGCGCCGCCCTCATTATGCTGGCCCCTAGAGAAGTTGAGGTCTCTGATGCGTCACTCCCCTACGACCTTATAGATAATGGGACACCTTTACCTTTTACTTTTACACAGGAAGAGACAGACAAAAAAATGAAACAGATTTGTTTCACTTTCTTTGAATAACCTTATTCTTGTGACTGATGATAACTGCAATCATTGAATCATGCAGAGGCTGAAGGGGAAAGTGACACTATGTCGACAGGGGTGAAAATACTGTTGGGAAAGATTTTGTTAGCCCACTTAATTTCACAAGGGTTTGTGGAAAGGGGGAAAAAGAAGCTGTAGACCAAAAACGATACCAGAATGGTGAAAAAAGAAATATCATTGAGAAAAAAACCACCCCAAAAGTTAGAAAAACGGATGGCTAAAATTTACACACATATACACACACACACACGAGAAGAGAGAGATGAGAGAAGAGAGAGAGAGAGAGAAGAGAGAAGAGAGAGAGAGAGAGAGATGAGAGAGAGAGAGAGAGAGAGAGAAAGAGAAAGAGAGAGAGAGAGACACATACACACACACAGCACGAGAGAGAGAGAGAGAGAGAGAGATGAGAGAGAGAGAGAGAGGAGAGAGAGAGAGAGAGAGAAGGAGAGAAGAGAGAGAAGAGAGGAGAGAGAGAGAGAGAGAGAGATGAGAGAAGAGACAGAGACATAGACAGACAGACAGACCGACATACCGACAGACAGACAGACAGACAGACAGAGAGCTAATGCGAGCTTAAAGATTACAATCACAGAGACGACAAAAGTTAACATAGTCTGTAAAGCCGAAGCAGAAACAGATGAAAAATGTCTGGCTTTGGAGTTGGTAGGAATGTTTCTCTTGGCCTGATAGTTATTCTGATTTTGATCGTTTCTTCCACTAACTTTTTTAAAAGGTTGTTGTTGTTGTTGCTTTTCAGCATGTTTCTGTATTACAAAAAGGTATTTCCTGCGTTTTCGTAACTGGCCTAAGGCTGACATGAAATGTGGGTTCTTTAACGTGCGTAACCTCGTCTTCCACATTAATTTTAGTGCACACACTGAACAGAAAAGTATGGCAGAGGCAGGCAGACCGGCAGCACACATCGTTGACATTGGAAGGTTTCATTTTTGGTTGGTTGCTGGGTGTTTGTTTTTTCTTCAATGGCCACTCTACATCGACAGGGCATTTAGAGAGAGGCAAACTGGAGACTTAGGGTCCATTAGAATGGAATGGCTGTTGCGTTATCCACCTGACAAACACAGTGAGAGAGACAGAGAGAGAGAGAGAGACAGAGACAGAGAGAGACAGAGAGACAGAGAGAGACAGACGGACAGCTAGACACAGCCAGACAGAGCCAGATAGAGAGACAGAGAGAGAGACCAGACAAAGAGAGAGAGAGAGACAGACAGAGAGAGAAGAGAGAGAGAGAGACAGCCAGACAGAGCCAGACAGAGAGGGGAGAGACACACACAGACAGTCAGCCAGACAGAGGGGACAGAGAGAGACACAGACAGTCAGCCAGACAGAGAGACAGAGAGAGACACAGACATCAGCCAGACAGAGAGACAGAGAGAGACACAGACAGTCAGCCAGACAGAGAGACAGAGAGAGACACAGACAGTCAGCCAGACAGAGAGACAGAGAGAGACACAGACAGTCAGCCAGACGAGAGACAGAGAGAGACACAGGACAGCCAGCCAGGCAGAGCCAGACAGAGAGACAGAGACAGTCAGCCAGACAGAGAGACAGACAGAGACAGATGACAGAGAGAGACAGACAGCCAGACAGCACAGAAGCATACAGAGAGACAGAGAGAGAGAGAGAGACAGACAGACAAAGAGAGACAGAAAGACAGAGACAGGGAGAGAGACAGACAGCCAGCCAGACAGAGCCAGACAGAGAGACAGAGAGAGAGAGCCAGACAGAGCCATACAGAGAGACAGAGATGAGAGAGACAGACAGACAGACAAAGAGAGACAGACGACAGAGACAGGGAGAGAGACAGACGGACAGACAGACAGACAGTCAGAGCCAGACAGAGAGACAGAGAGAGAGATAGACAAAGAGAGAGAGACAGAGACAGAGAGAGAAGACAGAGAGAGAGGGACAGAGACAGAGAGAGACAGAGACAGAGAGCCCCGAAGACAGACAGAAACGGAGGGAGAGACTTAGAGGGAGAAACAATAGCTACAACATAGTGAGAAGGAGAAGCAGAGACAGGGAGGGACAGGGCAACAGAGGCAAAAAAACAAGAGGAAGAGAAAAGGGAGAGAAAACAGAGAGAGAGAGAGGAGAGGAGAGGGAGGGGAGGAGAGAGAGAGGGGGGGGGGGGGAAGCAGAGACAAAGAAGATACAGACAGACTGAAGATATAGAGGCAGAGGCAGAAGCAGACAGAAATAGACAAAGAAAAAAACCAAAACACAAATAAAACAGAGGCACACTTTTTAAAAACTTAAGCTTAAGTAAGTGTGTGTGTATGTGTGTGTGTGTGTGTGTGTGTGTGTGTGTGTGTTGTGTGTGTTGTGTGTGTGAGTGTGTGTGTGTTGTGTGTGTGTGTATTTAAAAAAGAGAACATCAAAAACCCAGAGTGAAAACCCCAGCTGAGAGCCAGACAAACAGTCATACAGAATTAAAACCACACACCACACACAAACCCACACACACACAAACCACACACCCCAAAAACACACACACACACACAACACACAAACACAAAACACACCACACACACACACACAACACACAAACACACACACACACACAAAAAGACCCAGACGACAGTCACCAAAAAAAAAAAAAAAGTCCCACTCCCCAGACAGATCCGACCAATCAGAGAACAGAAAAAGTGGGGCAGCGGAAACAGTGATGCATTTCGGGGTCGAGCGACCCAATTCCGCGCGCGAAACTTCAACCTCTCCCCAGAGTCACTTCTCTGGACTAAAACTTGACACCCGACTGTGAAGGGAGAGCACAGGACAGAGAGACGGACAGAGAAAGAGGGGAAAGATAAAAGAGCGAGGCTATCAAAGGTCAGACAGAGAGAAAGAGGATACCAAAAAGGGTCAAGCCGAGGCTTTTAGTCCATCCACTGGACTGTCCACACAAGATGAACGATTTCTCCAGGAAAGAGAGAGAGACTTCAGTGACACCACCATTCTAGAGTGTATCAGGAAGCTCAGCTATGGCTAATGCATGTACACAAAGCAACATTGTATGTGTGAAA
Source organism: Rapana venosa (assembly GCA_028751875.1). NCBI lineage: Eukaryota > Metazoa > Mollusca > Gastropoda > Neogastropoda > Muricidae > Rapana > Rapana venosa. The sequence continues at coordinate 23,367,681 of CM054159.1, forward strand.
AGGACTTAAAATAAATGATCTGCCTTGAACAAAAGTGAAGCTATAAAATTATGTTAAAGGTCCATGAAAGATATCTGTGGACTATGTGACTTCAACTCTGACCAAGAAACGACGTGAAATAAAAATCATCAAAGGTGAAGCTCTGAGACAAAGGGAGAAATCAAACGTTGATCTTCTAAATCAGTTTAAACTCAGTTTTTTTTCTCTTAACAGCATTTTACCAGAAAAATGTGGACAGAGGTCAATCTAACTTTTCCCCTCTTCGCTATTGTTACTGTTGGCATGCCCAAACTACCTCAGACTAGGCTCATCAATTTTACCTGACATTACTTTTTGTCTTCGTACTACGAATTCATCAAGAATGCTTTCAGCTGTCTGACCAATTTTAACTTTTTGAAGTCGGCTTTAGAACCACATTTCGGCTGTGTTTATTCTGTCCCTTTCTAATGTTCGTAGTGTCAAGGCTTCTGACCCATGCAGCACTACAGGCCAGGTTAGGGTTTTGACAATTGTCATTTTGAGATCTTTATGTATACCTCTCTTTTTAATAATAATAATAATAATAATAATAATAATAATAATAATAATAATAATAATAATAATAATAATAATAATAATAATGTATGGAATTTATATAGCGCTGATTCTTGTAAAGCAAAAAATCAAAGCGCTCAGATGACTTTTTAAAAAACAAATATCGAGGACAATGGAATAAGCACTCAGGTGCTTTTTTACATCCAGTCCCCGTGTGTATGCGGTTTTGTAAATTTTGTCATCTATTCCCACCGGCACACAATGGCCTACTCTTTCGAAAAGCGGAACAGGATTTAACGTGTGTGCAAGATGTTCTGCATGCGTTCGTACACGGGGCCTCAGTTTATAGTCTCATCCGAAGGACTTTTTCCAAATAATGTTCGATTAAATCATCTTTTTCATGGCCATGCCGATTGTAGCCTCAACTCTTGTAGACATACTCAATATAGAAACACACAAACAAAATCTGATGACGACAGCTCTCCAAGACAAAGATGGAGGGCAGAAGAAAAAGAGGCAGACCACCAACATCCTACATTGCCAACATCATCACTGAGATCAGTGGTCTGGGAGGAGGGCTACAGGAGATCTATCGCAGAACTCCGCAGAGACAGGCAGAGAAAGATGGCGAACCCTGGTGACATTGCGTGGAGCTTCTACACTCGACAGCAGCGATGGACACAGACAGACATTGTGGTGGTGGTGGTGGATTTTTCTCTCTGGTACAGTTCAAAAGGAGAAGAACAGTGGAACATCACATTGCATGGTTTTCACGATTCGTGGAGTAGAATAAGCAATACAGTTTTTCTTCCCCAGAAATAGCATTACTGGCTGGCTGGATAATGTGTTCAATTCCTAAACCTACAAGTTGCGATGCCACTGTTGGAATCTCGTCAGCGCCAACTAAATTCAGCCTAGTAGATTTTTTACTATCTTTTGAGATCAACTGACGGGCAGAAAGTTTAGTCTGTTCACATGGAGAAGATTAATACGCTGAGATTTTTTGGTAATTTCTCTCAACAATTGGTGAGTTGGGGTAAAAAAAAAAATCAAACACATCCAGAATACATCCAAAGCTTTTTGCTAATACATTGACTTCAGTATAGTAGTATAATTTCTTAATACATGTGATTGTAGCGAGTAAGGAATACCTTGCACGCGATGACACGTTCATAAAAATAACTTTTGAAAAAATGATTAAAAAAAATTGAACATAAAATACCCCACCACCACCACCATCAACCACCAAAAAAAAAAATGCTGATCTTTGATAGCGAGGGGCTTGTCACATGAGTTAAACCTACAGAGAGATGGAAATTTATGAGACTCCCTAAGGCTTTGGCTTTGACAGATACAAAGTGCTGACACAGTTTTTCTAGTTGGTTCATTCAAGTTTAACGTGGCCATGCCCTCACTATCAGAGTGATCTTAGTCTATCGATGAGAGTGCGCACTCACCCTAGGTGACTGGTAGGGACGATACGTGACGTTACTCTACACTGTATGGAGGAAGCTGGTTGCGAAATCTTCAGTGGTGCTCCCAACGGTCTGTCTACCAGAGAACGGGATTGGTGAAGGTGGAAGTGAAGGTGAAGACTGCTGTACCACCGAAATGACACTTTGAAAAGATCTATCTTACCAGAAATGGATTTGTTACTTTTTGTTGTTTTTTGGGGGTTGTTATTGGTTTTGTTGTGTCTGTTTATATGTCCTTTCATTGATTCAAGCTTTCTTCTTCCTTCTACTTTTTTAAAATTCACGGTGCCTTTCTGACCTGTCACTTGGTGTTTTTATTTTTATAGTGGCATGTTGTTCTTGTTCAATTTTGTTGGGTCTTTTTTGGAGGGTGTTAGTTGCTTTTAGTTTGGTTAGTTTTGTTGATTTTTTTGTTCTTTTTGTTTTGTGTCGTTTTTTTTCTTTTATCTGAAAGAAGAATACCAGAGAATAAATGTGACAGCATCGCTCTGCCCTTCCCCCCCCCCAACTCTTCAGCAAAACCAAGTACATGAACCATAAAAAAACAACCACCCCGCCAAAAGATGTTGCCATTTCATTTTCTACAGAAAAACAAAAGCCAAATATATAACTACTAACATATTTACACCACACCCCAAAAAACCCAATCCTGAATCCTTGCTCATAAAAGCAACAAACTTTGGTCTCGATACCCTTATGACCCCCCCACCCCCTTCCACACACACCCACACAAAATAAATAAATAAATAAATAAAATGATTCCTATTACCTACCTCCTATTCCATAACACCCCCCCAAAAACCCCACAAAAATCTCTTCTACTTTCTTCCCAAACTTCCTACCACAAACCCCTCTCTCTTTAACCTCTAACCTTCTCTGCTCCTCCTACCTCCCCCCCCCCCGCCGCCCCCCCACTTCACACCTTCTACACTCCCAAAATCTGGCGACCGTGTATATCAATGCATGACTACACAAGGGTTTCATCAACCCCCCTCCCCCCCCCTCACCCCCCCACACCACCCCTCCTCCCCCACAAGTTAAACCACAGTCGGCAGCGATTACAGCACGATGGCTAGGGGTAGGGTAAGAGGGGTAGGGTAAGGGGGAGGAGAGAGGTAGTAGCATGGTGGATGGGAGGTGGTAGGGGTAGGGGGGGTGGGTTGGATAGAACTAAGAGTAGAAGGAGGTGAGGGTGTGGGGTGGATAGGAAATGGTCATTCTCTCAATCCCCTGACAACTCATTTTGTCTCCCGACATCCACGCAATATGCTCCACCATAAAACCAGCGGATTTCGCCTTCGCTCACCCCACCAACCCCCCCGACCCAGACGAACCTTTTGCCGTTTTTGTAGGTTGTCTGCTGATGTTGTGTGGCTATGGTGTGGGGTGGAGGTGGTGTGTGGTGGTGGTGATGAAGGACGGGGGAGGGGGTGTGGGATGGGGGTTGTTATTAGAGGGGTAGGTAGTGTATTATTGAAACTTTTGTCTTGTTAATTTCTTGCAAAAACTTTATGTGTTTTTTCTTCTAGTAATCGCTGTTTTTTGGTATTAGTATATTTCTGTCTTGTCTCTCTCTTTTCGCTCTCTGTGACTCTCTCTAATGTATCCCTAAGTCAAATTTTTGTAAGCTGACTTTTTGTTGTACATAACATGTGTGTTACAATTGCTTTCACCTCCCACCAAATACTAAGCAGTTCAACAAACCCCCTTCAAGAATGGGCCAATGTCCTTTTGTGAATAAACCATTCGAGTTCGTAGTTCTCTGTGCTCTCTATGTCCTCTGCTCTTCTGTCTCTGTTTCTGTATCTTTCTGTCTCTGTTTCTCTTCTATCTGTCTCTGTCTGTCGCCTTCTCACTCCTGTCTTGCTACTAATCATCCCCCCCCACACCCGCCCATCCTCTTTCTATTTTTTAACCTTATAATTTTTTCTCTTCTCTTCTGTCTGTATATATATATAATATAATATATATAAATATATGATAATATTATAAATATATATAATATATATATATATATGTATATATAATAATATATATATATATATATATATATATATGTATTCTATATATATATATAAATCGCCCTCCCTCCCTATCCTCTCACACTCTCTTCTCAGTGTACGTGTGTGTGTGTGTGTGTGTGTGTTGTGTGTGTGTGTGTGTTGTGTGTGTGTGTGTGTGTGTGGTGTGTGTGAGTTTGTGTTGTGTGTGTGTGTGTGTGTTAAAGTGCTTACGAGTATATACGTTACAGTTGAAATGCCCTCCACAACAGTAAAAAAAAGAAACAGAAAAGCAACAACGGATACGGGAAGATTACTACCCATTGTAAAAATCTGCAGGATTCTCTTCCCGTAAAATGTTCTTACTACACATCATCCATCATCTCTCCCTCCTTTCTCCCTTTCTCACCTCTCTCCCTCCCTCCGCTCTCTCTCCATATCTCCCTCCCTCTCTCACTCTCAGACTCTCTCTCTCTCCACTCACACTCTCTCTCTTTCTCTCACTCTCTCTTCTCTCTCTCTCTCTCTCATCTCTCTCATCGCTCTCTCTCTCTCTCCACTCTCTCTCTCTTCTCTCTCACTCTCTCTCTCTCCTTCTCACTCCACTCTCTCCTCTCTCTTCTCAATCTCTCTGTCTGTCTGTCTGTCTGTCTCTCCCCCTCTCTCTCTAACGCTTACCACATCCTCTCCTCTCTCTGTCCCTTCAACCTCTCTTCTGTCTTCTGTTCCCTCTCTATCTCTCCCCCCCACTCTCTCCCTAACTCTCCCGTCTCTCTATCTCTCTCTCTCTCTGTCTCTCTCTCTTTCTCTCACATCTCTCTCTCTCTCATCTCTCTCTCTCCCGACTCTCTTTCTCGCTTTTTTCTCATTGCCTCTTCTGTCCTCGTCTGTCTGTCCTCTGTCTGTCAGTCTTCTTCCTCTGTCTGACACTGTCTGTCTATCTGTCTGTGCTCTCAGACTGACTCTGTCTGTCTGTCGTCAGGCTGTCTGTCCTGTCTCCTGTCTCTCTACTCTCTCACTCATCACTCGTCTCATCTCTCCTCCCTCTATCTCTCTCTTCTTCTTCTCTTTTCTTCTACTTCCTCCTACCTCCTCCCTCCCTCCTCCGCCTTCTCCTCCTCCTTCCACACACAACCCACACCCCTCTCCTACCCTCACCCAAAACCCGCTTTACCGCAAACGTGATTAGTGTTTAATACCGTTTAACTCAACTTCTCTTTCGTGTCGCAATGCCATGCCGTCCTGCTATTCCCCCCCCCACCCGCCTCCTCTCACTCTCTCTCTCTCTCATCTCTTCCCATCTCTCTCTCTCTCTCTCACGTCACTCTCCTCTCTCTCTCTCTCTCTATTCCTTCGGATGAACTAATAAACCGAGGCCCCGTGTGCGTACGCACGAGAACAATCTGCGCACACAATTAAAACCGATTTTTTGTAAGAGTAGCCATTGTTGCCGTGGGGAACAGATGACAAAATGACAAAACCGCATACACACGGGGACTGATTAAAAAAAGCACAAAAGCGTATCCATTATCCTCGATAATTATAAAAGAATTTAAAAAAAAAATTAAATAAAATCTCTCTTTCTGTCTGTTCCGTCTCTCCCTCCCCTCTCTGTCTATCTGTCTGTCTGTCTCTGACTGCATCTTCTGTCCTATATGTGTGTGTGTGTGTGTGTGGTGTGCGCGTTGCGTGTTTGCATACGTGCGTCGAGCGCGGCCGTTGGTGTGTGAATGCTCTCTCCTCCATATCTAACCCCACTTTCTCTTTCCCATCCCATCTCTCTCTCTCTCTTCCGCCTTCTTCTCCACCTTTTCCACCCATCCCACCCCCTCACCTACCCTCACCCACCCGTCTTTTGTGAATTGGTGGTCTAGAGGTAACGCGCCTGTCTAGAAAGCGAAAAGTCCGGGTCTGAAGTGTGCGGCGGTTCGTACCCCGTTTGGACCGGAAATTTTTCCCCCATCCATTAGACCATGAGTGGTGGTCTGGGCGCTAGTCTTTCGGATGAGACGATAAACCGAGGTCCCGTGTGTTACACGTAATTATTTAGCGCACGTAAAAAAACCCACGGCAACAAGAGAGTTGTCCCTGGCAAAATTCTTAGAAAAAAGCCACTCTGATGGGGAAACAAATACAGCGGCATAAAAAAAAAAAAAAAAAAAAAAAAGGGGGAAAAGGGGGGCCAGCGCTAAGGGGCGACGCTTTTCCCCGCTCCCCCCCGGGGAGAGCAGCCCGAATTTAAAATTAAAGGGTATGAAATAAAATCTGGGGCCTTTGATTTTTCTTTACAAGATTCAGCGCATATAAATTCCTACATTATTATTATTATTATTTACCGCATAACGTGATGTGTGTGTTTTTCCCTTTTTCCTAAACTTCTTTTCGTGGTCGCATGCCATCCATCCTGCTAGTCACCTCCCCCCCCCCCCCCCCCCCCCCCGCCCTCTTCTCTCCCCCCTCCCTTTCTCTAGTCGTCGTTGGTTCTCCTCCTCTTCTATGTCTCTCTGTTCCTTTTTTGTCCGTCTCTCCCCCCCCTCTCTGTCTATCTCTCTCTCTCTCTCTCTCTCCTCTTTCTCTGTGCCCACCCAGTCGTCTGTCTGTCTGTCTGTTTCTCTCTCTCTCCTCTCTCTTGCCCCCCCATCTCTGTCTTCTGTCTGCCTCTCTGCCCCCATCTCTGTCTGTCGTCTATCACTCTCTCTCTGTGCCCCCCATCTCTGTCGTCTTCTATCACTCTCTCCTCTCTGTGCCCACCCATCTCGCTGTCTGTTCTCTCTCCTCTCTGCCCACCCATCTCTGCGTCTTCTGTCACCTCTCCCCTCTCCTCTCCCTCTCTCTTCTCTCTTCCTCTCTCCCCCACCCACTCTGTCTGTCTGTCTGTCACTCTCTCTCTTCTCTCTTCCTTCTCTCCTTTCTCTCTCTCTCCCCACCCATCTCTGTCTGTCCTGTCTGTCACTCTCTCTCTCCTGCCACCCCCTCTGTCTGTATTTTCTCTCTCTCCTCTCTCCCCCTCTCTCTCTCTCCCCTCTCTCTTTTGCCCCCCCATCCTGTCTGTCGTCTCCCCCTCTCCTCCCCATTCTCTCTCTCCCTCTCCCCACCCCATCTCCTTCTCCTCTTCTCTTTTGTGCCCTTCCACCCCCCCCCCCCCCCTCCCCTTTCCTCCCCCCCCACCACCCCCACAACCCCCCCCCCCCCCCCCCCCCCCCCCCCCCCCCACCCCCAAAAAAAAAAAAAAAAAGGCCTGTGGGCCCCTTTTTTTGGCCATCGGGAGTGAAGTTTTTCCCTTTCCCCCCCCCTCCTCGGGGGGGCCCCCCCCTTCCCCCCCAAAGGGGCCCCCCAAGCAAAAGTTGGGTTTACAACCTCCCTACCCCCGCTTAAAGCCTAAAAAACCAAAAGGAAAGAAAGAAAGGGAAAGAAAAGAAAAAAGGAAAAGAAAAAAAAAGGACAAGAAAGAAAAAAGAAAAGCCAACGGGGAAAACCCAAAAGCAACAGCTACAAGCCTCAACCCCTTACAACCTAAACAAAAAGCCTAAAACCCTACAACCCTAAAAGCTACAACCTAAAAAGCCTAAAAACCCTAAAAGCGTCCCAACCTACAACCCCTAAAAGGGCCCCTACAACCCTAAAAACCTAAAAGCCAAAACAACGACAACCCTAAAAAGCCCAATTTTTTTTAACAAGCTACAAGCCTACAAGCCTTACAACGAACAAGCTTAAAACAAAACCCTACAAGCCTAAAGGTAAAGTTTAAAGGGGGGGGGTGGGAAGGGGAAAGTGGGGGGGGGGGGGGGTTTTGGGGGGGGGGGTTTGGGGGGGGGGGGGGGGGGGGGGGGAAAGGGGGGGGGGGGGGGTGGGGGGGGGGGGGGGGGGGGGGGGGGCTTTTTTTTTTTTGGGGGGGGGGGGTGGGGGGGGGTTTTTAAGGGGAGGGGGGGGGGGGAAAGGGGGGGGGGGGGGGGGGGGGGGGGGGGGGGGGGGGGGGGGGGGGGGGGGGGGGGGGGGGGGGGGGGGGGGGGGGGGGGGGGGGGGGGGGGGGGGGGGGGGGGGGGGGGGGGGGGGGGGGGGGGTGGGGGGGGGGGGGGGGGGGGGGGGGGGGGGGGGGGGGGGGAGAGAGACACAGACAACAGACAGACAGAGGTTTTTTGGGGGTTTTTGGGGTGGGGGTGGAAAAGGAGGGGAAAGGGGGACAGCGTTAGGGGGGGGGAAAAGGGGAAAACCAAGGGACAGGGGGGGTAAGGACAGAGAGACAGACAGAGAGACGAGAGACAGGAGACAGACACAGAGACAGAGAGACAGGAGAGAGAGAATATAGGGGAAGGGTAAGGTGGTGGTGACGAGGGGGGGGTGGATGGAGGGAGAGAGAGAGAAAAGGGAGAGAGAAAGAGGGG
>CM054159.1:23381071-23393571 GCA_028751875.1 Rapana venosa
TCTCTCTCTCTCTCTCTCTCTCTCTCTCTCTCTTTCTCTCTCTCTTTCTCTCTTCTTTCTCTCTCTTATATATATCTTTTGTTGTTTGTCCTTTGTTTCACTGTTTTTTTGGGGTTTTTTCCGGGTGGTAGGGGTGGTGGTGGTGGTGGTGGTTGTGTGTCAATGCATTAGTGTCTCTGTGTGAGTGTAGTTATGTGTGTATATGTGCACATGCCTATGCGGACATTGTGTGTCTCCTAGATTTTACGTCTGATCACTTCAAGCGATATTAGACGAGAGGTGGTATAGTAGGAGTGATGAAATGAGGGCTTGACAGCAAAAAGATCAGTGTTGGTCATTAAAGGTTTTGTCTATGTCTAAAATTCTGACTCCAAACAAAACAAACACTATGTTGCAATAACTTGGCAAAGAAACGCAAATAGAACAAAAACACAGAACAATTGATCTCTATGCGGAAGTGTGGTGGTGTGCGCGCGCGCGCGCGCGCTCGCTCGCATGCGTGTTGTGTTGTGTGTGTGATTTTGAGCAAGAGAGAGAAAAAGGGGGGAAAAAAGAGAGCGGAGAGAGAGACGAGAGAGAGAGAGAGAGAGAGAGAGAGAGAGTCGGGTATAGAAACAGAGAGAAACAGAACGCAGACACACACCCCACACACACACACACACACACACACACACACACACCACACACACACACACACACACACACACCAACTCTCTCTCTGTCTCTGTCTCTGTCTCTCTCTCTCTCTCTCACACACAACATACCTCCCCCACCCCCCACAATAACCCCCCCCACCCCACCAAACCCAAACCCAACCCACACCCACCCACCCACATCCACCCCCTACCCCACATCCTCACCCACCCCCCCCCACCCCACACGCACACGCACACCACTACACTACACCCACACTACACTACACTACACTACACTGCAACACACACACACAAAACAAGCAGAATGAAGAGGGTGGCGGCGGTATTATAGGAGGTATCAGAACCAACGTGCAAACACAGACTTGAAGGAGGCATAGGGTTCAGGGTTGCTTCCCTCCCCCCTCCTTCCCTCCCTCCCTTCCCTAATAGACTATACTAGGCCCTAGTGCCTTCACCACCCCTGTCCACTCCCACAGCCAGCAAGCTAGCTAGCTAGCCTAGCTATCTGCCCCAACCCCCCCCCCCCCCCCCCCACCCCCCCCTCCATTGCGCTTGTCACCTCCCTTATCACACCCTCCCTTCTTCCTGCAACACCTTTCCTCCACCCCATTTCTGTACACACACACGTACACACACAAACACACATTCATACTCACTCACGCTCGAAACGCACACACAAACACACGAACGCACACACACACATAAACGCACAAACACATACATAAACGCACACACACATGCGTCACCCTTACATCACATGCACACACTCACGCACACACACAAAACACACACAAACACACACACTCACGCACACACAAACACACAAACACACATAAACATACACATTAATATTACTGTCTGATATCACTTTTTGATGGAAGGACGTTAAACTGAAGAACTAAAACACACACACACACAACACACACACACACACACCACACACACACACACACACACACACACATGCACATTCACACACATAGATCACCCTTACATCACATGCACACAAACAAACACACACACACACACAGACAAACACAGACCTACACACTCTCTCTCTGTCACACATGCACAAACACTTACACACTACCCCCCTTCCCCCACACACACACTACGCCCCCCCCCCTCCACACACACACACATGCACATTCACACACATAGATCATCCTTACATCACATGCACACAAACAAACACACACACACAGACAAACACAGACCTACACACACTCTCTCTCTAACACATACACAAACACATACACTCTACCCACCCCCTTCTCCCACACACACACAAACCACACACTAACCCCCCCCCCCCCCTCCACACACACACAAACAGACACACTACCCCCACCCCCCCACACACACGCGCAAACCACCCTTACATCACACACGCACAGAAAGAAGCAGGTACCAGGTACCAGGTACCAGGTACCAGGTACAAGCAGAGTCAGGTCAAAGAAGGTCTGTGTCTGTAAGCTGTGGTGTGGACTTGCTAGTAGTGTTGTGTGGTCGGATGTGGTGGTGTGGTGTGATGGGGTGTGTGTGGATGTGGTGGTGTAGGTTGGTGTGGTATGGTGTGGTGTGTGGTAGTGGTGTGGTGTGAGTAGTGGTGTGGTGTGTGGTGTGGTGATGGTGTGGTTGTGGTGGTGTGGTTGTGGTGTGGTGTGGGTGTGGTGTGGTGTGTGTGTGTGGGTGGGTGTGGTGTGGTGTGGTTGTGTTGTGTGTGGTGGTGTGTTGTGTGGTGTGGTGTGGGTGGTTGGTGTGGGTGTGGTGTGGTGGTGTGTGTGTGGTGTGTGGTGTGTGTGGTGTGATGGTGGGTGGTGTGTGGTGTGTGGGGTTGGTGTGTGGTGTGGTGTGTGTGGGTGTTGGTGTGGGTGGTGTTGGGTGTGTGTGTGGTGTGGTGTGTGTGGTGTGTTGTGTGGTGTGTGTGTGGTGTGGTGTGTTGTGGTGTGTGGTGGGGTGTGTGGGTGTGTGGTGTGTGTGGGTGTGGTGGGTGTGGTGTGGTGGGTTTGCTCGTTGCTGAGTGTGAAAGGTTGGAGTGGTGTGTAGGGGAATTATATGTGCACACACATGCGCGAACACATATTTCACGCGCGTGCGCGTTCGCACGCACACACACACACACACACACACATTTGTCCTTTAACAATAAATGCATATGAAAAATCATATGTTCATTCCACTCAGAGGTGGGGGGGGATAGAGGCAGTGAGGGAGGGAACAGAGAGACAGACAAACAGACAGGAGACAGACAGACAGACACATACATACACAGAGAGAGAAAGAGAGAGCAGACAGAGACAGAGAGGGAGGAGACAGAGAAGGGAGGAGGAGAAGAAGAGGAGAGGGAGGGAGAGACAGACAGAGACAACAGACACACACACAGTCAGACAGACAGACAAAAACAGACAGGCAGGCAGACAGAGAGACAGACAGATACACACACATACACAGATTTGACAAAGAAATGGCAGATCAAGAAAGAGAGTGAGAGACAGAGAATCAAGACAGACCAGAAAGACAAGAAGACAGCTAGCTGGCGACAGGCAGACAGGCAGACAGACAGACCAGACAGATAGACCAGACAGACCAGACAGGCAGACCAGACAGGCAGACCAGACAGACAGACCAGACAGACAGACCAGACAGACAGACAGACAGACCGACCAGAAAGACCAGACAGACCAGACAACCAGATGACAACCAGACACAGAGAGACCAGACCAGACAACGACAAACAGACCAGAGAAGACCAGAAAGACAGACAGACCAGAAAGACCAGACAGACAGACCAGACCAGAAAGACAGCCGACCAGAAAGACAAGAAGATAGCTAGCTAGTGACAGACAGACAGAGACAGACAGACAGACAGACAGAAAAGACATGACAGACAGACAGACAAGAAGTGGCGAAGACAAACAAAGAGACAGGACTGTATGCAGGCAGGCAGGCAGACAGGCAGGCAGGCAGAGACAATGACAGGCAGGCAGGCAGAGACAATGACAGGCAGGCAGGCAGAGACAATGACAGGCAGGCAGGCAGCCAGGCAGAGACAATGACAGGCAGCAAGACAGACAGGCAGCAGAACAATGACAAACACGCCACATGACGTCTCAGCCACGCCACGCAGCAACTGACCTGACTGACTGACTGAGACTACGACGATGACTGACAGACAGACTGACTGACAGACTGACAACTGACTGACTGACTGACTGACGACAGACAGATGACAGACTGACTGACTGACTGACTGACTGACGACAGACTGACAGACGACAACTGACTGACAGACTGACAGACTGACTGACTGACAGAACAGACTGACAGACTGACTAACTGACTGACAGACTGACTGACTGACAGACTGACAGACTGACTGACTGACTGACTGACAGACTGACAGACTGACTGACTGCCTGACTGGCAGACTGACTGACTGACTGACTGACTGACACTGACAGCATGGCATTGACACTGTGCCACTCGGAAACACTCACACGCCACTCATAACATGATAAGAATGCTAATCTACACACACGCGCGCGCGCACGCACGCACGCACGTACAAAGAGAGAGAGCAGAGAGAGAGAGAGAGAGAGAGAGAGAGAGAGAGAGAGAGAGAGAGAGAGAGCTTAAATCACACACACACACACACACACACACACACACACACACACACACACACACACACACACACACACACACACACACACACACTAAGATTTTGGACGCAAATTTGTCTTTTCCCTTTTCTTCTTTCTCTGTCTGTACGTGTGTCTCTTTTTCTTTCTTTCTTTCTGTCTTTCTTTCTGTCTGTCTGTCTTTCTTTCTTTCTTTCTTTCTGTCTGTCTTTCTTTCTTTTTTCTTTCTTTCTTTTCCCCTTTGTTTTCTTTCTATTTAAACCTATTTCTTCAATATTTTGTTATTTCTACTACAACTGCTGCTGCTGCAAAACCAGCAACCACCTCCACCACCACCACACCACCACACTCTACTACTACTACTACTACTACTACTAACTACTACTACTACTACTACTTTCTTACACAACCATCACTACCACTACTTCTACTAAATAAAACTACAGCAATTACCACCACCACCACCACCACCACCACCACCACCACCACCACCACCACCACTGCTATCATTATTAATTTTCTTCTGTTCATTCTCATTCTTCTTTCCCTACTTCCACCATCGCTACCAGTGTGTGTGTGTGTGTGTGTGTGTGTGTGTGTGTGTGTGTGTGTGTGTGTGTGTGTGTGTGTGTGTGTGTGTGTGTGTGTGTGACATATTCAGTTTTACGTCTATTCACATTTAGTGATTTTTTAGACAGGGGAAAAATAACGACAAAAAGCAAATGATAACTGAATCATGTCAGATAATAGTACTGAACAAAAACCAACTTTAACATGCTACTACAAAAACTGAGTTATCGGACTTCTTACCAACCATAACACAATGTCCAACAGTAACGATGGTTCAGACAAAATCTGATCCAATGACAAACTTGGTACAGCAGGTAAAGATGCTTTTAAATATGAGTGTGTGTGTGTGTGTGTGTGTGTGTGTGTGTGGTGTGTGTGTGTGTTATTTTATTCTTTTATATCGATAATAATGAAATAAGCACTTATGTGCTTCTTTACATCCAGTCCCCGTGTGTATGCGGTTGTGTGTGTGTGTGTGTGTTCACTTTCTCCTTCTTTCACCTCTTCTCTTTCAGCTCTCCTATATGATTATAACAGCGGAATCTTCGGAGGTTTTTTTTTTCTTCTTTGTTTCTCAGCTTGCAAACCGAGTGGATTTTCTTTTTCTTTTCTTTTTCACTTGTTTTTCTTTTTGGAAAATACTATTCATTCTCCACCCCACCCTCCTTCACAGCTTTCTTGCAAATGTGTTTTGTGATTGACATTGGCAGAACCACTTCAATTCTAAAAGCTACCACCATCATCATTGCTTAAAAAAAAAATCTATAATATTTCAGATTCCCTAATACCATCTGCTTACCACCACCCCCCTCTCCTCCCCCCCCCCCTCTCTCCATTACAAAATGTTTTTTTTCCCTCCCTCCACCTATATCAATGTCCACCCTCCCTCCCCTCTCTCTCTCTCTCACACACACACACAAACACTCAACACACACGCAACACACATACACACACCACACGCAAACCACACACACACGCACACACACATACATACACACACACACACACAACACACACACACAAACACACACACAACACACACACACACACACACAACACACCACACACACACACACCAGCTGTCCCTGCGTTTACCTAGCACTCAGTACCTCAAGAGGGGAGGTAAGTCCGGGGAAACAAAGGGCGGTAATGGGGCCCTCAAGAGCCGACAACCCTCGCGACTCGGTTACCCCGGGTGAAAGGTAAGAGACGATTGGCATGTTGTGTGTGTGTGTGTGTGTGTGTGTGTGAGTGTGTGTGTGTGCGTTGTGTGTGTTTGTTTGTGAGTGTGTGTGTGAGTGTGTGTGCGTGTGTGTGTGTGGTGTGTCTGTGTGTGTGAGTGTGCGTGTGTGTTTGTTTGTGAGTGTGTGTGAGATGTGTGTGCGTTGTGTGTGTGTGTGGTGTGTGTGTGTGTGTGTGTCTGTGTGTGTGTGTGTGTGTGTGAGTGAGTGAGTGTGTGGAGCGTGCGTGCGTGTGTGTGAGTGAGTGTTTGTGTGTGTGTAGAGGGGCGAGGGGAGAGAGAGAAACAGACAAACAGACCCGACAGACAGACAGTCAGACGGACAGACAGACGGACAGACAGACGGACGGACAGACGGACGGACGGACAGACAGACAGTCACAGAGACACAGAGCTAGACTGAGGCACAGACAGATTCCAGTTTCAAGATTCGATTCCTGTCATGTCACCTCTTTTGAGGGTATGGGGCATGCATGACAAACACATTTTAAATTGAACAGGAAGAGCAGACCTGACAGCAATTCATATCCCAAAGATGTGATCACAGATAGCAGACACTGCGGGGGAAAAAAACCTGTGTTCAGCTTGGGGGAACAGAGGGAAACAGGCTGGGAGGGGGAGAGGGAGAGAGAGAAGAGAGAGAGAGAGAGAGAGAGAGAGAGAGAGAGAGAGAGAGAGAGAGAGACAGAAGACAGACAGAAAGATAGACAGAGAGAGCAGAAACAGAGACAGACAGAAGACAGACGAAGATGGAGAGAAGAAAGACAGACAAGTAGAGACAAACAGACATACAGAGACAGGCAGACAGACAGACGAACAGAGACAGACAGACGGACAGACAGACAGACAGACGAACAGAGACAGACAGCCAACAGGACAGACAGACAGAGAGCGAGATAAAACTCTGGACCGCCCTCACCTCCGATTAAAAAATGTCTGTAAAAGAACCCACGGCAACAAGAAAGCTGTACCTGGCGAAATTCTGTAGGGAAAAAAAGCCACTCTGACAGAGAAACAAATACACACATGCAGACAGAAAAAAAAAAAGGATGGCGCTGCTCTTGTGGCGACGTAGTCTCCCCAGGGAAATCAGCTTGATTTTCACGCAGATAAATTTGTCGTGACCTCAAGTGGTATACACTACAGTACAATACAAAACAATACAATGCAATACAATACGGAACAATGCAATACAGTACAATGTAATACAATTCAACACAACGCAATGCAGTACAATACAATGCAACAAAACGCAACGCAATGCAACAAAACGCAATGCAATACAACAAAACGCAATGCAATGCACCAAAGCAAAATGCAATGCAATGCAATACGATACAACACAATACAGCACAAAACAACACAATACAATACAACGCAACACAATACAAGAATCGTATGGACACCAACGGATGTCACCATCTTGCCCAAGATCGCTACTACTGAAGACAGGACCGAGGAAGTGAACCGTAGATAGTTAGTCAAAGAGATATCCTCCCAAAATATGAACGCTTTTTAATTCTACATTCCAGGGATTAAGAACTATTCTTGATGATGCTGGTAAAATCTCTACGATAAAAAGTAATGTAAGATTGTAAAAGAATGAAACAAAAGTCCTTGCAATCAAAATAGTGTGCATGTGCATGCAACCTTTGTTACATGTCACGAAACATGGCTAAACATTGTAGTAAGAATAAGAGATGACCAAACAGGCTTAAAAACAAAAGACAGGGCGAAATGATTTAAATAGTTTTTATTCTGAAATGAGAATAAACATTGAAAACAAACAGCATTTTGGAATCATAACAACAACAGGAAAAATAGTGGACACATGCTTGGTATGACACCCCCCCCCTCCTCCAACACACACACCACACACACACACCACACACTCAGACACACACACACACACAACACACACACACACACACCACACACACACACACACACACACCACACACACACACACACACTCACACTTATCAGGCATGAGACGTAGTCTGAAGATGATAAATATTAGCTTTGGGCAGAAGGAAGAAAAATAAAAAGTCACTCCATACAAACTGATTTTGTGAATGCATCTGCTTAAAGTACCTTTCTCCTACTCTAGGTCACTTCATACTATTATTTTACATCACTGTTTAAAAGAAAATAAACTTCAACAACTACAACAAATCCAAACCCTAAAACAAAACAAAAGCCTCAAATTTCTTGTAGAAGAAATCTCTCTCTCTCTCTCTCTCTCTCTCTCTCTCTCTCTCTCTCTCTCTCTCTCTCTCTCTCTCTCTCTCTCTCTCTCTCTCATCAGACGACACATCCAAACAAAACTCCTGTCATAAGTCATGTCTTTCTTTCAAAACAGCATTACGGATTTAGCCAGGTCTCATTCTCTCTCTCTCTCTCTCTCTCTCTCTCTCTCTCTCTCTCTCTCTCTCTCTCTCTCTCTCTCTCTCTCTCTCTCTCTCTCTCTCTCTCTCTCTCTCTCTCTCTCATACGTGGTGTCTGGTTCCACAACCGCTGTCGTAATAATGAGATTTGGGGGCACATCACACTGCCGTGATGCTCGTGTCACCCCAACAGCGCTAAGAGCTCATAATCTAAACACTTGGCTGTGCAAACATGTCAATGTAAACGCGAGTGTACGTCACACTGGCACACTCACGCTTGTGTCCTTAATCCGATCTGATATGACAGCTTCTCTGCCAAAAAATAAAAATGTATAGTAAGAAGAAAAAATCTTTTTTAAACACCTACACGTCTATGTCCGCGCCCTGTGCTACACCCAATATTAATCTTCATCTGGCTAGACGCAGTGAAGAAGGCTACAGGGCTTGTTGCAGCCTTGGGGTTTGGACATTTTCATCGCCTCTTTGATTTTGCATAAACATGCAAAGGTAATCTAACGTTGACAACCTTTGCTTTTGTCATCCTTTAAAAAAAAATTCTTTTAAGGGCTATGTAAAATTGATAAGAGCAGAAGAAGGGTGACGTGAAACCACGCTGGTATGAATTCTCGTACGGCCAGAGATAGGGAAAAAGAGAAGGATGTGTGTCTTTTTTTATGGTTATGGCTAACTACGACTGTGAGGAGAAAAACTGTGGGGATTTTTTTGTTTGTTGTTTTTTTCGTGTGTTTTTTTTTGTTTGGGATTTTTTTTGTTTGTTGCTTTTTGGTGTTTTTGTTTGTTTTTGTTTTTGATTTTGGATTTCTTTTGTATTTGGGTGTTTGTTTGGGGGGGGAGGGGTTATTTATATTTTTGCTTGTGTGTTGGGTTGGGGTTGGATCGTTTTTTGTTGTAGTTTTTTTTTTTGGGGGGGAGGGGGAGATTCGTTTGGGTTCTGGTTCATGTTAAAGCAAAATGCTCCACAATAATAATAATAAAAAATGGAACTTACATAGCGCTATATCTTGCAAAGACAAATCAAAGCGCATGCATTCAACCTAATCTTACACAGTCATGCAACCAATGATAAATAATCAATAGTTTAAGCAAACAGATATTACAAACATGTTGCGCTGCAGACAAAATCTATGAAACAAATGTGTTTCTTCCCTGTAGACGTTGCTCTTCAAGTAAATGAAGCTCTCTTTCTGAAGTCCTCCCAAAGTTGGGATGTTTTGTTTTTTGTTGATAAGTTTGGTTTTTGTGTGCTTATTCAATTCTTTCCCCTCAAGACTTCCAAGCATCATGCAATGTGGCCTAGAGTATCAGAAAAAGGACCACCAAAAAAAGAGAAAAAGTTTCCGTCAGAACATAGTGCTTCAGACAGTGCTTCCAAGAACAAGTAAAGGAAAGGAAAGGAAAAGAAACAAGAAAAAGAAGAACAAGGGGCAAACCAGTAAACCAACCACGCAACCAACCAACCATGCAACTAAGTTAGCCAATCAAACCACCTAAGCTAACTCAAAAACACACACACACACACTCACACACACACTCACACACACACAGGGGACTTCGATGTAAAAGTAGCACACAAGCGCTCATTCCATTATCCTCAAAATAAAAGAATACATAAATGAACAACTAAAATCTTATCTTTAGAAAAACAACAACAACAACTAAATAAATTGATAAATGAATAAATGATTGGGGTGGGGTGGGTAGGGGGGTTGAACCGTCGCATACAGCAAAAATCTCACTATTTGGTGAATCTTGGAGAGGTCCCCTGAGAAATAAACACAAAAAAAAATCGGAAAAAACTCCCACCCACCCCCCAAAAAACCCACCAGCAACAACAAAAAAACAACCCACAACACACAACAACAAAAAAACCAAAAAACAACAAAAAAAAGACTGTGATATAGCGAGCGTGAAGCCAGAAGGTGGGTGTGATGTAGATGGCTGTGTGTAGTGGGCTAATCCCCTGTCCTGTCCTGTCCTGTCCTGTCCTGCCCTGTCCTGTCCTGTCCTGTCCTGCCCTGTCCTGTCCTGTCTTGTCTTGTCCTGTCACAGTACCAGCAACAAGGTCAACTCCGTCCTCCAACCATCACCATCACCGTCACCATCACCATCTTCGTGTCCCTTGTGGGAGGACACCACGGCACCTCGCCACAGGACAGCGACACAGTAGTTTGGGTAATACCCACACACACACACACACACACACACACACACACACACAACACACACACACAACACACACACACACACACAACAACCCTACCAAAGCCAACAACAGGGAGAGCTCTGCTTTGTTTTTTTCTTTTGTATGGGGACGGGATAGCTCAGTGGTCGGAGCACTCGCTTTCTCCCAGCCAAGTTAAGCAGCGTCGAGCGTGGTTACCAGTTGGATGGGTGACCGTTTGCGCGCCTTGGCTTCAGTACAGTTCCCCCAGTTCACCCAGCTGTAAATGGGTACCTGCCCTCTTTAGGATCAGGGAAGGTAAAGCAGCGAGGGAGAGGAGATGGGCGCCGCCCTCAATATGCTGGCCCTAGAGAAGTGAGGTCTCTGACGCCTCGCTCCCCTACGACCTTATAGGTTATGGGACTCCTTTACCTTTTATCCTTTTATGTGTTTATAGGTGGGTTTTTTTATTGTTATTTTCTTTCTGGTTTTGATTTGTTTTGTTTGTTTGTTGTTGTTGTGTTTTTGGATGCTGTTGGGTTTGTTTGTTTGTCGTTGGGTTTTGGTTGGTGTTTTTTTCGGTTGGTTTTTTTTTTGTTTGTTTTGGGGGGGGGGGGGGGTGTGAGTGTGTGTGTGTATTGTTTTTTTCGGTTGTTTTGTTGTTGTTGTTGTTGGGGTTTCTGTTGGGGGGGGCGGTGTCTGTCTTTCTTCCATCCTTTCTTTTTTCCTTCCCCTTCCCCCACCTTTTTTTTCTATAATAATAAAGGTGGTGGGCATGATGACACGATGGTTTAGTTGACCCAGATAAAAAGACAAAACAAAAAAAACCGAAAATAAAAGGCGGAGGCGGGTTTTCCCCCCTTACCAGTATTTAAGTGCAGTTAGGTATGTTGTTCACGAGTCAGTTACTCTGACATCTGCCATCAGTGAAAGGGTTTATTGCGTTCAGTTTCTTTTTCTTTTTTTTCTTGGTTTTTTTTTCGGGGGAGGTAAAGGTAAAGGTTTTCCCATAACCTATGTGGTCGTAGGGGAGCGAGGGTGTCAGAGACCTCAGCTTCTCTAGGGGCCAGCATATTGAGGGCGGCGCCCATCTCCTCTCCCTCGCTGCTTTACCTTTCCTGACCCTAAAGAGAGCAGGTAACCCATTTACAGCTGGGTGAACTGGGGTACTGTACTGAAGCCAAGCCGCTTGCAAACGGTCACCCATCCAAGTGGTAACCACGCTCGACGCTGCTTAACCTTGGCTGGGGGAAAAGCGAGTGCTCTGACCACTGAGCTATCCCGTCCCCTGTTTCGGAGGAGGGGATGGGTGGGGTGGGGGGGAGGAGGGGACTTATGTCACACTGGGCATGAGAATGAAATGCAGTCCCCTTTTAAAAAAAAACACAAAAGAAAAAGAAGGAAAAAGACCATCGCGTTTTGTTTATTCATCACTTTTATCTAGGTTGCCCCCCCAAAAACTGAACAGCGGGTTACAGTATAGGTCAGAACACTGGGAACATGTCAGACGAGGGTTGGTTTGTTTTTGTTTTTAAAGAAGAATAAAGACACGCCCCCCCCCCCCCCCCCTCGCCCACCTCCCCCCACCCCCACCCCTACCCCCAAAAAAACTCCAACCCAACCCAAAACCCACTGGATCCAGTATTAAACCTTCTACCGATTCAGCCCACTGGGCTCCAAATCCCCCCTCCCCCCCCCCCCCCCCCCCCCCGTCCACCCCCTTGCAGTGGCAAATAGGGATTTCAACTATGAACCGGTTGAACTCCCTACATACACCCATCCACCCCCTCCCCCTCACTGTAGTAACTGTGCGGAGGGGAG
>CM054159.1:23396071-23398571 GCA_028751875.1 Rapana venosa
AAGGGGAGAGAGGAGAGAAGAGAGGAGAGAGAGAAGAGAGAGAGAGAAGAGAGAGAAAGAGAGAAGAGAGAGAGAGAGAGAGAGAGAAAGAGAAGAGAGAGAGAGAGGAGAGAGAGAGAGAGAAGAGAGAGAGAGAGAGAGAGAGAGAGAGAGAGAGAGAGAGGAGAGAGAAGAGAGCCAGAAAGAGAGAGAAGACCTGAGAGAGAAGAGAAAGACAGAGACCCAGGAGCCAAGCGAGACGAAGAGCAGAGCAGAGAACCAGACAAGTAGACTGAAGCGTGCCAGGACGAGAGGAAGCGATAATACCGATCATGGCCAACTGTCCCCCCGACCCCCCCCCCTCCCCTGCACCTGAAACCGCCTACCCCGGGAGGTCCGACCAAGGAAACCGTGACCGGAAACCCCCCCGGCATGAAGATGAGTCGCGTGCCGACTGAGCCCTAATGTGAACGATGCAAAGTGCCCCACGAGACCGAACCCTAGACCCCTAGTGCTTTTCAGTTAGCGTATGATATGAAACATGTAGTCCTCAGACCGACGAGATGACGGCAGGAAATGAAGAGCATACCCACACTGACCACGATGAAACCTGCAGGCCGAGGGTGAGAGGAGGGAGATGACGGAGAGTGGCAAAGACGGAGAGAGAAGAGACAAGAACATGAGAAGAAACCGAAGAAGAGGGAGAAGAAAGGACGAGGAGATAGAACCGTCAGAATCTACAGAACAAGCAACAAGCAATGAAGATTCATCGAAGAATAGAAAAGACACGTCATTTTTTAAAGCCCAATAGAATAGTGAAAAAGAAAGATAAACCCGAAAATGCAAAAGGAAACTATGCAAAAATCCCCACAAAAATCCCGAGAGAGAGAGAGAGAAGAGAGAGAGAGAGGGGGAGAATGAGAGAGAGAGGAGAGGAGAGAGAGAGAGAGAGAAGAGATGAGAGAGAGAGTGAGATGAAGAAGAAAGACAACAAAGACGAGAAAGGAAACGAGAAAGGGGTCACAGAAACAACCGAGA
The DNA here is from genome assembly GCA_028751875.1 of Rapana venosa. NCBI lineage: Eukaryota > Metazoa > Mollusca > Gastropoda > Neogastropoda > Muricidae > Rapana > Rapana venosa. The sequence goes on from CM054159.1 coordinate 23,397,089, forward strand.
AAATAGCAAAGAAACCAAGAGCAAACCAAAAGCGGCAACAACAACAAGGGGAGAGGGGACAACCGAATAATCCCCCCTCCAAAAAAACCCCACACCCAAACCAAAACAGAAGCAAACAAAGCAAAACCTCTATAATATAAAGGATAACAACCACGAAAATAGTATCATTTTGGCTAACAGAAAGAAACGTCAAAAATTCTTTGTGCTTTCATAGGAAGCAACAGCAATAGTAAAATACACACAGAGAGAGAGAGAGAGAGAGAGAGAGAGAGAGAGAGAGAGAGAGAGAGAGAGAGGAGAGAGAGAGAGAGGGAGTACTTATGTGCTTTTTCACATCCAGTCCCCGTGTGTATGCGGTTTTGTAAATTCTGTCATCTGTTCCCATAGATAGTTCTCATTCACCATAGATAGAGAGAGAGAGTGCGTACGTAGATAGATAGACAGATAGACAGGCAGACAGACAGATAGATAGGACGATAGATAGATATGATAGATACATAGAGAGAGAGAGAGGGAGAGAGAGAGAGAGAGAGAGAGAGAGAGAGAGAGAGAGAGACAGACAGACAGACAGACAGACCGACAGACAGACAGACAGACAGACAGACAGACAGAGATAGAGACAGAAACAGTGAACGAAGTAACGAAATGTAATTTTCAGAGAATGATGGATGAAGTACACAGGCTTTTCTCGATGCGCCCAAAAACAAAATTAAAAAAACTAATAATTAATCAAAACTGCAACCACGTATATACATACATATGAAAGAGAGAAAGCAAGAGAGAGAGAGAGAGAGAGAGAGAGAGAGAGAGAGGAGAGAGAGAGAGAGAGAGAGAGAGAGAGAGAGGAGAGAGAGAGGGAGAGACAAGACAGAAACAGAGACAGAGAGACAGAGAGAGAGGATGTGTGTGCGCGTGGGTGCGTGCGTGCACGCGGACAGTTGTGTGGTGTGTGTGTGTGCGCGTGTTTGCATGCAGTTGTGTGCGTCCGTGCGTGCGGTTGAGTGCGTGCGTGCACACACACACACATACACACACGCGCACGCGATGACGGTTAGAGTTGAGTGCTGGGAGGGGGGGGGGGGGGGGGGGGGGGGGAGGGGGGGGGGGGGAGGAAAGACGGGGAAAATCTTAGAAATGGACAGACGGGGTCCGAGTGGCCGATTAACGCAAACGTCTCATTACAGGGTTGTGACCGAATTGGAGAGGTTTGGGAGAGAGAGAGAGAGAGAGAGAGAGAGAGAGAGAGAGGAGAGGAGAGAGAGAGAGAGAGGGAGAGAGAGAGGGGGAGGGAGGGAGAGAGGGGGAGAGAGGGGAGGGAGGGAGAGAGGGAGGGGTCATGAGATTGTTATTAGACGGTTATTTTGGCCATCTCTGCTATGAATCAGCGATTAGGGGAAAGAGGAGGAGGAGGAGGAGGAGTGGTATGGTGAGATTTGTCTTTTTGTTTTTTGGGGTAGTTGTTTTTTTTGTCTGAGCTAACACT
>CM054159.1:23408571-23411071 GCA_028751875.1 Rapana venosa
TGGTTATTGGATGGTTTTTTTCTTTTAAAAAAAACCCCACGTGAATGCTTATTCTTTTGTGTATGTGTGTGTGAGTGGTTATTCCATTACCCTGAAAATAAAAGAATATGGATGAAGATGATGGTGATAATGATGATGACAATCACACACACACACTGAAAATAAAAGTTTGACTTTGACTTTGACTTGACACACACACACACACACACACACATACACACACGCACACACACGCACACACACACACCAGCCCCACCAACATCAATAGCAACAACAAGAGCAAGCTGTCCCAAAACTTAACCCCTCTACCACAGACAGACACAAAAACACAGGGGTGACCTCCTCCCATTCGCCCGAACACACACACACACCACACACACACACACACCATCCTGTCTTGATATAAGAAAACCCCCAAACCCGTGCAAAGGGGTATATAGCCCCTTCCATCTCAGATATTTAAGGAATCTTTTTTTTTTAAGAGGGGGTGGAGGTGGGGAGGGGGGGGGGGGGGGGGGAAGGAGGGAATGGGGTTGTCTGGGAACCTCATCATCGCGTCATTTCTCAAGCAGACGTCACCTATTATAATGTATCGTCATTTCAGGCTGCCTTCTCGCCGTTTACACGAATTACAGCAGGGAGTAATGATGATAGTGGCCAGTTAGTTGCCCGGCTGTGAATGACAATGCTTGCAGGCTGCACGTTCAGGGATACTTGATGCAATATGGCTTGGGTGCAGAAATACACACACACACACACACACACACACACACACCACACACACTGAAGAAAATTACACCCGAAGAAGTATCTGTCTGTCTGTCTGTCTGTTTGCCCTCTCTCTCACACACACACACACACAACACACACACCCACACACACACCGCACACACACACACACCACACACACACACACACACACACACACAACACACTAACGAAAATTAGACCTGAAGAAGTCAACCCTCCCCCATCCCCAACACACACACACACACACACACACACACACCCACACAGTCCTCCCTCTTTGTCATATCTTGTAATGTATGTATGTTTGTCCGTCGTGTCCGACGATGACCTCCAAAACAGCAGAGGAGGCATCTGCTGTTTTGGAAACTGGGCAGAAATGTGATTATAGTGGAGATGCCTTGCCCACAGCACATCCCCACTCTCTCGGCCAAGTGGGCGTAAGGACAGTCAGAGTTGGAGATGTTCTCCAAAGGCCAACTAGCCCCCAGGGCTGCAGCACATAAGGACTGTGCGAGTCAAGCCTCCTAGTCAGAGAGTTATAATCGACCACAAAAGACTAAGCTGTAAAGTGGAATTCCATGAGTGGGAAAGAAAGCCACTGGTCATACAGCCTCTCACTTTGCTGTTGTTGCCCCCAGCGTCAATGGTTTAATCAAGAACTGTAATAAAGCCCAGGCGCTGACGGCAACTTGTATTATCACCTACGTGGAAAGACGTTAAATTAAAGAACACACACACACAACACACACACAACAAACACATAAGCATAACACAACACAACACAACACACCAAAACCACAACACACAACACACAACAAACACCCAACACAACACAACACACACCACAGCACAACACAAACACCACCACCCCTCCCCCACCCCCACCCCACACACACACACACATAACCTCCCCCCCCCCCCCCCATGCCCCACCTTCCCCCTCTCCTCACTCCTCCTCATCATATGGAGAGAAGAAGATGGGGAGAGATAGGGTGGGAGGAGGGAGAGAGAGGGGAGAGAGGGAGAGAGAAGAGAGAAAGAGAGAAAGAAGAGAGAGGGAGGGAGAGGGAGGGAAAAGGGGAAGAGAAAAGAGGGGTAGCGAGAGGAAGAGAGAGAGAGAGAAGAGAAAAGAGAGAGAGAGAGAGGAGAGAGAGAAGAGAGAGAGAGAGAGAGAAAAAAGGGAAGGGGAGAGAGGAGAGGGGGGGGGAAAAGGAGGAAAGAGAGAGAGAGAGAGAGAGAGAAGAGAGAGAGAGAGAGAGAGAAGAAGAGAGAGAGAGAGGAGAGAGAGAGAGAAAGGAAGAGGAGAGAGAGGGGGGGGGGGGGAGAGGAGGAAGAAGGGGAGAGAGAGAGAGAGAGAGAGAGGGGAGAGAGAGAGAGAGAGAAGAGAGAGAGAGAGGAGAGAGAAAAGAGAGAGAAGAGAGGAGAGAGAGAGAGAGAGGGGAAAGAAGAGAGAGAAAGAGGGGGGGGAGAGGGGGGGGGTGGGGGGGGGGGGGGGGGGGGGGGAGGGGGAGAAGGAGCGCGCAGGCGCCCGCGCTTCGCGGCCCCCCAAGCCCCGCCCGTCGTTCCCCCGCTCTCGGATCCCCCGCGCCCCCCCCCCCCCGGCCCGTCGCTCGCCTCCGGTTGTTTTGGGGGTTTTTTCCCCTCGCTCGCTCGCCTCCGGGGCCTCCCCTCGCGCCAGCCTCCTCCCACTTTCCCAAGGCCACCCGGCCAGAGCCGCCCACCATCCATCACCCCCTTCTCCATTTAACCC
>CM054159.1:23421071-23423571 GCA_028751875.1 Rapana venosa
CCTGTCTGTCTGTCTGTCTGTCTGTCTCTCTGTCTCTCTCTCTCTCTCTCTCTCTCTCTCTCTCTCTCTCTCTCTCTCTCTCTGTGAAGAATTTTGCCGCTCGCTCTCTCTCTCTTCTCTCTCTCTCTCTCTCTCTCTCTCTCTCTCTCTCTCTCTCTCTCTCTCTCTCTCTCTCTCTCTCTCTCTCTCTCTGTGAAGAATTTTGCTGCTCTCTCTCTCTCTCTCTCTCTCTCTCTCTCTCTCTCTGTGAAGAATTTTGCCTCTCTCTCTCTTTCTCTCCCCCCTCTCTCTGTCTCTCTCTGTGAAGAATTTTGCCTCTCTCTCTCTTTTCTCCCCCCCCCCCTCTCTCTCTCTCTCTCTCTCTGTCTGTCTCTGACTAGATGCAAAAATGCAGTATATCAATACTTATCTATTATCCTTCTCGAACTGAAGAATTTTGCTTCTCTCTGTCTCTGTGTCTCTCTCTCTGTGCGTCTGCGTCTCTCTCTCTCTCTCTGTCTCTCTCTCTCTGTCTCTCTCTCTCTCTCTCTCTCTCTCTTCTCTCTCTCTCTCTCTCTCTCTCTCTCTCCTCTCTCTCTCTGGAGACAAAAATAATTAAGGCTTGAAACGACTATTCGATGACTGGAAGAAGAATGAGAGGGAGGGAAGGATGGGAGGGGTGGGTGGGGGTGGGGGGTGGGGGTGGGAGGGTGGCGTGGTAAGCAATGATAATCCCCCTTCTCCACCCCCCCCCTACCCCCTTCTCCCCCACTCCTCCCCAGGGAAGGGCGTTGTCGTCTGTTCAAAGTTGTGATCTGTGACTGTTTGTTTCCGGGTCATTGGTTGTTTGAATGAAGAAATTATCGCCATTTCAATTTGCTAATTATTACAGCATTAGTGGCTTTCGTGTATGGTTTTTATTATTTTTTCTTTCATGTGCCCAAAATAGGTTGTGGGTTTTTCTTTGTTTTGGGGGAGTTTTTTGGGATTGATTGTTTGTTGTTTGTTGTTTTGTGGTTGCTTTGTTTGTTGTTGGGTTTTTGTTTGTTGTTGTTTTTTGTTGTTGTGGTTGTTGTTGGTGTGTGTTGTTTGTTTTGGTGTTGTTTGTTGTTGTTTTTGGGGGGTTATGATGTTGTTTTTGTAGGTGTTTTTGTTGTTGTTGTTGTTGTTGTGTTGTGTGTGTTGTTGTTGTTGTTTTTTTTGGGGGGTATGTTGTTGTTTTTGTGGGTGTTGTTGTTTTCGTAGGTGTTGTTGTTGTTGTTGTTTAGATGAATAAACAGATTGACTTGACCTGATTTGACGGCAGTTTTCAGTTTTCCCAAGGAGACAGGCCAATTAGAATGTGTGGAAGATGCCACAATTATTAGACATACACTACCTTACAGGACCGAGATGGATGGAGGAGGCTTACCACGGCATCGTCTTTCGTGTCTCCTCCACGACCGCCAAGGTCACGGGTCTGGTGATGATGATGACCTTACACCACATCTTTCAAGAAATCTAAAATTAGTTATTTCAGGACCAGGTCACATGGTTCGGCGTATAATCGTACAGTATTGTATTGTATTGCATTGAATTGCATTGTATTGACTGGCATTACATCGCATTGCATTGTATTTATTGTATTAAATTGAATTGTATTAACTGGTATCGCATCGTATTGTATTGTATTGTATATCACCGTCAGTACGACAAGATTTCTCTGTTAGGGTATCAAGCTGCTCTTCTTCAAAATTCAAACTGGTGTCATGTTTATCAGACATTATCCCTAAAATCGGAACATAGCGACCTGAATGTTAGGAGAATAGTCGCACACGTTAAATTTCCTTAATGAAAAATCTTGAAGCTCTAGTTTACAAAGAAGAAGGAGAAGAGGAGGAGGAGGAGAGAGAAGAAGAAGAAGAAGAAGAAGAAGAAGAAGAAGAAGAAGAAGAAGAAGAAGAAGAAGAAGAAGAAGAGGAGCAGAAGAAGAAGAAGAAGAAGAAGAAGAAGATGATGATGATGATGATGATGATGATGATGATGATGATAATGGTGGTGGTGGTGGTAGTGAAGAAGAAGAAGAAGAAGAAGAAGAAGAAGAAGAAGAAGTAGAAGAAGAAGAAGAAGAAGAAGAACAACAACAACAACAACAACAACAAGAACAACAAGAACAAGAACAAGAAGAACAAGAACAAGAACAAGAAGAACAAGAAGAATGAGGATTAAAAAAAATAGGAGGGAGAAGAAAAGTACCACCACGACCACCACGACCACCACCACGACCACCACCACCACCACCACCACAACAACAACAACAAAAATTAGAAGTAGAAGAAGCTCAACGTAGGAGAAGGAGAAACATCAGTGTAACGACGACGACGACGACCACCACCACAGAAGCAGATGCAATTTGACGCAATTTTGTTCAGCTGCAGCCCATTTTTGCGTATATATATATATATATATATATATATATATATATATATATATATATATATATATATATATATATATATATATATATATATATGTATGGCTG
>CM054159.1:23428571-23438571 GCA_028751875.1 Rapana venosa
TTGTTATGCTGTCATAGTACGATAAGAGAACCATTTTGTAATGTCATTACACAATGTATAACACATATTAAAACTAGGCTCTGATAAGACAAAATGACTTTTTCCACCCCTAAATGGTTAAGTCATAAGTTTAAGAAAATTGCTAACAACACTTTTCTGTGTGGAATGAATCCCTTTTTTTGCCAGGTTTTGTTTTGTTTTGGTTTTTTGGGGGCGTTTTGTGGTTTTTTGTTTGTTTGTTAGGGTGTTTGTTTTGGGTTTTTTGGAGGGGGGGGGGGGTCTTTATTTTGTCAAAATCAGGGAACGACTTTTGTGAAGTGAACCCCCCCCCCCCCCCCTTTTTTTGGTTTTTTTTTGGGTTTGTTTGTTTTGTTTTTGGTTTGTTTGTTTTTGTTGTTGTTGTTTGTTTTTTTGGGGGTGGGGGGTTGTTGGCTTTTTTATTGTTTGTTTGATCAAAATCATGGGAACAACTCTTTCTTTTTGTAAAATGAATCTTCTCTCTCTCTTCTCTCTCTCCTTTTTTGGTGCTCAAAATCATGGTAAATAACTCTGTTATATCCTGCTCTCATTGATAAAAAAACAACAACAACAAAAAACCCACAAAAATCCAACCCCAAATCTAAAACAACAACAACACACACCAAAAAAAAAAGCCACCCTGCCTTCTAGTCCGTCCGTGGCAACTAACCCACAAAGATAAAACGACCAGCCAGGCAGCCAGCCAGCCAGCCAGCCAGCCAGCCATTGATTGATTAATCAAACAAGCAGACTTTAACTTCACACAGAGACAGAGAGGGGATTTAGTTCAATCACCATCAGCCCGACAACAAGAGAGCTCGCACACACACAGACACACACACACAAACAGACTTAAGTCTCAAGACACACACACCAAATTATCGGCGTTTTACTAACGTCGACCAGTGTGTACACACGCAAACAGCAGTTGCTCAAACAGGACGATCGAAGAGAAGAAAATAAATTTTTTATAAAAAAACAGAAAGAAAGAAAAAAAAACAGAAAGAAAAAAAAAACAGAAAGAAAGAAAAGATGAAAATAAAGAAGGAAAAAAGAAAAAAAAAAGAAAAGAAAAAATGAAAGGAAAAGGTGTCAACACTGTATTTAAACAAGCGGGGTGTGGTTTTTATCATATGGTTGTGACAGGATAATGCACAATGTCATGTAACATGTGACAGTGTGGGGTGGGGTGGGGTTGGGTTGTGGGGGGAGGGAGGGAGGGGGGAGTCGGAGGACGAACAGATGGATGGATGGATGGATGTATGGATTCATGCACGGTTGGATAGATGGATGAGTTAGTTCTATATCGAACAGTAATATCCATAGTCAATCTTTGAATGGATGGACTAATCGTACATCGCACAGTAATACCCATAGTCATTAGATGGGTAGATGAATGGATGGATGGATGGGTGGATGGACGGATGGGTGGATGGATGGATGGATTAGTTGTACATCAGACAGTAGTATCAATAGCCAATCGATGGATGGATGGATGGATGGATGGATGGAAGGATGAATGGATGGACAGATGAATGAATGGATGAATGGATTAGTTGACCATCAAACAGTAGTATCTATAGCCAATCGATGGATGGATGGATGGATGGATGAATGGATTGACAGATGGAAGGATGGAGGAGAAAGTTCAAAGAATAAACAAACAAGTAAATAGACTGTAGAAAAAAGAAATCGATCAATAAATTTACCGACAAATGAACTGGTAAATGAATGAATTCGATAGATAGGTGAATTTTTCTAAGTCAAAGAAGGAGAGTTAAATGAGAAAGAAAGAAAGAAAGAAAGAAGGAAGGAAGGAAGGAAGAAGGAACGAAGGAACTAAGGAACTAAAGAAGAAAAAACAAGGGAGAAAAGTAGAAAGAAAACATGCATGCATACATATTTGCTCAAAATAGCTCGCTTTCTCTCCCCCTCCTACCCTCCCTTTCTCTCTCTCACACACACATAAACACACACGCATACATACACACACGTACGCACTCTCTCTCTCTCTCTCTCTCTCTCTCTCTCTCTCTCACACCACACACACCACACACATGCGCACTCTCTCTCTCACACACACACACAGACAGACAGACACACACACACACACATACACACACACGCACACGCACGCACGCACGCACGCATTCTGTCAAGAACCAAGTTGCGGATGCATTTACATAATTATGCACACAGCTGCAACTTTGATACTTGCGCAAGATTGATCCGATTTAGAGTGTGTGATCGACACCACACACACACACATACACACACGCACGCACGCACGCACACACACACACACACACGCGCACACACACACACCACACACACACACACACACACACACACACACACACACACACACACGGTATGGGTGTGTGTGTGTGTGTGTGTGTGTGTGATGACGACCAAATTCTCTCTCTGTCCACACACACACACACACACACACACCACGCATGCACACGCACACACCACGCACACACGCACGCACGCGCACGCACACACACGCACGCACACACACACACACACACCACACACACACACACACACACACACACACACACACAAGCACGCGCGAAACGAATGATTAAGTAACAGACAGACAGACAGACAGACAGAAGGAGGGACGGAGAGGGAGAGAGAGGAGAGAGAGAGAGAGAGAGAGACAGAGAGACAGAGAGACAGAGAGACAGAGAGAGCGAGAGCGAGAGAGAGAGAGAGAACCAATGAATTTACTAACCAACTAACTGACTGATTAAATAAACAAGCAACCAGTTCACTAACCAACGACAAATGGCTAAACAAGCAATAGTCAACCAACCAACTAACAAACGAACAACAATACTAGCTAACTAGCCAAGTAACTAACTGAAAAGTTAAAAGTGTTCCCATAACCTATGTGGTCGTAGGGGAGCGAGGCGTCAGAGACCTCAGCTTCTCTAGGGGCCAGCATATTGAGGGCGGCGCCCATCTCCTCTCTCTCTCTCTCTCTCTCTCGTTGCTTTACTTTCCCTGACCCTAACTAAAATAACTAAGTAAGTAACGAACGAACTAACTAAATATCTAAGTAACTAGCTATCTAAGTAACTTACTAACTATCTAAGTAACTATCTAAGTAACTTACTATCTCGCCCACGACCGCGCTAAGTGGAGCCAGCTGGTCCACCGTTCGTCCACCATGCAGCGCCCCTACGACCCTGGCGGGTTACGGGACCAGTAAACAGTGAACAGTGAACTTACTAAGTAACTATCGAAGTAACTAACTAACTAACTATCTAAGTAATTAGCTATCTAAGCGGTGCTTTTAGGGTTCTCTTTTATTTGTTTGTTTGTTTTTTGTTGTTTTTGTTGTTGGGTTTTTTGGTTTTTTTGTTGTTGTTGTTGGTTTGGTTTTTTTTTTTTTGGGGGGGGGGGTGAAAAGGGTTATTTCCCTTTGTTTCTACTGAAGAGAGTATAAGTATTGGGCTATTATTAAGATGTATCCCTACGGGCGGGGACTAGATGTAAAAAAGCACACGAGTGCTTATTCATTATCCTCGAAATAAAAGAATTTGTCATTGTCATTGTCACTAACTATCTAAATAACTAACTATCTAAGTAACTAACTAACTAACAAACAATCTAAGTAACTATGTATCTAAGTAACTAACTAACGAACTGACTGAGTGACTGACTGACTGACTGACTGACTGATTAACCAAACCAATAAACGAAATAAACAAACAAACAAACAAAACCTGAAACACAAACCCCCCAAAACCAGGACAGCGTCAAAATCGTACCGTGACGACCCATGTAAGCCCATTCCTTCCTTACCTCCTCCACCCCACCCTCAAGCGAAAAAGAATGAGATAGCACGCTAGCTAGCTAGCCTACACCACAGCCACACCACACCATACCGCTGTCACTTCTTTTCAAACGCCTCGCTCTCTCACACCACGCAACAATTCCGCTTTTTGACGCAGAAAGAAACCTTACACCTCTCTCACTAGGAGTAATACCAGTTTAGTTAAACATCGCTTGTGTGTGTGTGTGTGTGTGTGTGTGTGTGTGTGTGTGTGTGTGTGTGTATGTGTGTGTGTGTGTGTGTGTGTGTGTGTTGTTGCATGCAGACAGACAGACAGACGGACAGATTCTCACACACACACACACACACACACACACACACACACACACACACACACACACACACACACACACACACACAGGGGCTGAGAGTGGGAGGGAGAAAGAGACAAAGACTCAGAGAATGAATGAATAAATCTATCCCCCAAAAAATGAATAACATTTCATTTTTCAGAGGGTAATAGAATAAGTACAGACTTTTTTTTACCAGAGAGGCAGAGAAGAGACAGAGACAGACAGAGAGACAGAGAGACAGACAGAGAGACAGAGACAGATAGAGACAGAGACAGACACAGATAGTGACAAAGCGACATTGACAGAGACTGACAGAGACAGAGACTCACCACACACACCACACACACATACACACACACACACACACACATACACACACACACACAGAGCACACACACAACAAGAGAGACACACATAGACGAACACACAACAGACACGAGAAAGAACACAACACAGAACACAGACAACAGACACGACACACACACACAGACAACAGACAGACAGACTAAAACTGGCGAGAGACAGAGCAACAGTGACGAGCGGGGGAAACAGATGACATACAGAACGCAACAGCACGGACTGATGAAAAGAGTACCACTAATAAAAGAATAATAAGAAAGTAACAGACAGCACAGACAATACAACAGAGCGAGAGAAGAGAGAGGGAGACAGACAGAGACAGAAGACAGATAGACAGACAGACAGTCAGACAGACAGAGAATGGGGACCGGACGGGTGGAAGAGGAAATCCCCTCAGGTATCATATTGTTGTTTCACAACAGCCACTACAAATCAGCAACTCCTTCTCACTACCTTCCTAATTCCCATTCTTTCTTTAAGGGGGGGGGGGGGGGGGGGGGGGGGGGGGGGGAGGGGAGGGGGGGGGGGGTGGAGGGGGTGTCTACGCTATACCTCCTCCACCCCCATCCCATTCCCCTCTTTTTTTTTCTTTTTTTACCCCCTCTTAAAAATGTGTTGGGACAATTTCTAAGAATTTAGAACAAGATTACGATATAAGTGTGTTTGTGTGTGTAGTGGTGGTGTGTGTGTGGTGTGTGTGTGTGTGTGTGTGTGTGTGTGTGTGTGTGAGTGGGAGAGAGTGGGCGCGAGAGGAGTGTGTGTGTGTGTTTGTGTGTGTGTGTGTGTGTGCGCGCGTGCATGCGTGCGTTATGTGTGTGCATGCACGCCCGAGCTTGTGTGTGTGTGTGTATGTGTGTGCGCGCGCGCGTGCGCGTGCTAGCGTGCATGTGTGTGTAGCCGGGCGCATGCATGCGTTGACAAGCACCACACAGCTAATGCATAAGTGCTTAGTCCATTATCCTCCGATATAAAAGAGTCAAATAAATAAATAAATAAAAAATAAATAACTGCAAATTCGTGACTTCGGGACGGAAACTTGTGCACTGCACTGGTCTGGGAGTTGACCAATAAATACGTTTATTATGACAGCAACTCCAGGCAGACGCAATAGCTGAATGGTTAAGACCGTTCGCCTTTAATCCAAAAGGGTTCATGAAGTTGTGGGTTCGAATCTCAACGGCGTCAGGTGAGGGATTTTTATTATCTCGCAGGTCAAGTGCAGACTTGCCAGTGCCTTAATTCCCTTCCTCCTGTATAGAACGATGATGCATGATAAAGACCTCATAGTGCAAGTCAGGGTTCGGTGCCTTACAGAAATATAAACATTCCCAGCATATCTTTTTTATTTTTATTCTTTTATATCGGGGATAATGGAATAAGCACTTATGTGCTTTTTTACATCCAGTCCCCGTGTGTATGCGGTTTTGTCAATTCTGTCATCTGTTCCCACCGGCACACAATGGCCTACTCTTACGAAAAGCGGAACAAGGATTTAACGTGTGCGCAAGACGTTCTGCGTGCGTTCGCACACGGGACCTCGGTTTATAGTCTCATCCGAAGGACTTTAAGGGAGAGTGGAGTCTGCACTGATGTTAACTCCAGGGGAAAATATGCCCTTGAACGGGAATCGAACCCAGGTCGTCAGATTGCGAGCGCAAGTGTTCTAACCATAGGCTATCCCCCCCCTCCCCCCTTCCGCCCACATCCCTGCTACATCCCTGAAGTCGGAATGCGGTTACCTTCATGGTGGGCAAAACAGAAAAAAAATAATGATAATAATAATAAAATAATATGAATGTATTGGAATTTTATATTAGCAGCTGAATCTTGTTAATGAACAATTCAAAGCGCTCAGTTTTATTTATACCACTCTAAGTCACGGCAGATTTCTACCGTGAAATTCGGGCTGCTCTCCCCGGGAGAGCTGAGGGAGAACGCGTCGCCACTTAGCGCTATAATAATAAAAGAAACGTACACAAAAGTTTGCCGATACAAACTAGCCTACTACCAAGACGTTTATTTGGGCATCTGATTTTGACTTCGAGCGTGGCACACCTACATTCTACAGTCTGTGCATCTACACTAAAAAGAAAAATAATACTAATAATAATACTATGTGAACAATAGCAACAGCAATAGCAGCAGCAGCTACAACAAGGTCCATACAGAAACTATTATTCCAAGACTTAGCGAAGTTCTTACAACTGAAATACTTTGAAATTTGGGCAACTAACGAAGTAGAAGACAACGTGCATGCGTGTTGTTTACGATAGTAATGAACATATTTGCAGTATATAATTATAACGACAAAGATTAGTGAAAGACAGCAAGCGCAAAGTAACCATTACAACTCCAGCATTGCAAGAATGCTTCAAAAATTGTTTTGAAAATAAGAAAATAAGTGAATTAATGCTAGCTGTTTTCGTTTTTTTATAGCAAGTTGGAGCGAGGCTGCGGAAGAGTAAGGTAAAGGTGTCCCATAACCTATGTGGTCGTAGGGGAGCAAGGCGTCAGAGACCTCAGCTTCTCCAGGGGCCAGCGTATTGAGGGCGGCGCCCATCTCCTCTCCCTCGCTGCTTTGCCTTCCCTGACCCTAAAGAGGGCAGGTACCCGTTTACAGCTGGGTAAACTGGGGAACTGCACTGAACCCAAGGTGCGCAAACGGTCGTCCATCCAAGTGGTAACCACGCTCGACGCTGCTGAATTAACTTGGCTGGGGGAAAGCGAGTGTTCTGACCACTGAGTTAACCCGAGGCGGAAGAGCTCCCATCCTTTTAAAATAAATGGATCTTTTTAAAAATTGTGTAATCACAGTTTTAGTGGGGAAAAAATCACTCTTAATATACATTTATCAAGATTGGAAATATCAATTTTTGTTTTCGCTTATGTTGTTGTTGTTGTTGTTGTTGTCTGTCTGTTCTTTGTTCCTCTGATGTAGCGTAAAGGTTCCAACAATCGTAGGTGTTTTTTTTAGTATGCGACTGCTTTCGCCAGCTGTTGAGGTAGCGCATTCCGACTTCGGGGATAAAAATATACTTTTCAATCTATGTAGTGTATGTGTTTTTTAAGCTTAAGTCGGTCATTGTATGAGATGCGAAAACTGCACCCTGTCGTTGAGTTGTTTTCGACCTTCATGTTTTCTTTACACGCAAATAAGGTAAAGAATTTTTTTAATCCCTCTCCTCAGAAAAAAAAAAATCCTCAGCACATCACCATCAAATTCCAGCACCAAGAACCAAAAATTTAAAAAGTCGAACAAGAACTCTCCCCCCCCCCTTTTTAACCCCCCCCCCCCCCAAGCAAACCAACCACCACCACCACCAACACCACCACCGCCACACCACCACCACCACAACAACAACAAACAAACAAACAAACAAACAAACAAACAAACAAGCAGACAGCTCTCAACATAGCATCTTTCCGACTACTAACAAATTTTGCCTTCTAAAAAAAACAACAGAGGGGTGTCGTTCCTAATTTCAAACTAGGCTATATATAAGTATACCTCCAGTGTCACGTACAGCACACAACAACTCATATCCCCCTTATCAAACTCACACCCCCTCCATCCTCCTACCAAAAACAAACAACAACATCTCATAAGCACAACAACAACAAATTTCTTAACGTAAATTTATTACAACGCAGAAAAGAGAGTAGAGGTGGAAAACAGGGGCAGGTCACCATCCATCTACAACTGGTCATAATGGGAAATAATTATTATGTTATTAATTTTGGTTTAGGTAGGGTGTGTTTACTTGCTGGCTGTTGTTTGGTTGTTGATTCCTTTCTGGAAATCAAATCAAGGCCGCGGCACACACACACACACACACACACACACACACACACACACACACACACACAACTACACACAACAAACACACACACAACACAACCACACACACACACCACACACACACACACCACACACACATACACAGAAATTTGTCTAGATAGGGCTTGTGATAGAAAAAGCAAACATTGCTTTCATGTACATTGGAATAATTGATTGACTTGATTGACTTGACAACCATAAATAATAAATGCTGATGAAAAATTGTTGTTGGAGTCAATCTTAGTTTTCGTTCCTCCTTCTCCCTCCCCCCCCCCCTCAGTTTTTTTTCCAACCTCTATAAAGTTCTCTCTCTTCTCTTCTCTTCTACTCTCCTCTCTCTCTCTCTCTCTTATAATAAATATATTATATATATATTATATATAATATATATTATATTATATAAAAGACACACATGCAAAATAAACATGGCTTGACAATTTTTTTTTTTTTTTGGGGGGGGGGGTTAGTCACATCTTAGTTTTCTTCGCCTTCTCCCCTCTCCCCACCCCACACAACATCCCCTCAGTATTTTTTCTTCTGTTTTTTTTTTCTCTCTCCCCTCCCCCCCCCCCTCCTCTCCCCCCTCCCCCCCCCCCCCCCCCCCCCCCCCCCCCCCTCCCCCACCCTCAAGGTAATCTGGCGGACCTGACGGGAGTCGGAGGGGGTCGGGGAAAAGAGCGTGTGGAAGAAGGGAGCCCAGTGCTGATACCCCTGGCGGGCCGTTATGGAAATCACGAAATCTTATCGTCTGCTTGTATGGGCAGAAAATATGTGTGACTTGCCCCCCCTCCCCGCCCCTCCCTCCCTCCCCGCTCCCTCCCCCCTTCCACCACCCTCCCTCCCTCCCTCAACCCTCCCCATTCTCTCTTTCTCTCTAAAACTGCTCGGGACAATAATAGCGTGTGTGTGTGGTGTGTGTGTGTGTGTGTTGTGTGTGTTGTGTGTGTGTGTGTGTGTGTGTGTGTGTGTGACCTGCTTGGTACAAAAAGTGTTATGGTGTGTGTGTGTGTGTGTGTGTTGTGTGACTGCTTGGTACAAAAGTGTGTGTGTGTGTGAGAGGAGAGAGAGAGAGAGGAAGAGAGAGAGAGAGAGAGAGGAGAGAGGACCTGCTTGGTACAAAAAGTGTGTGTTGTGTAGTGTAGTGTAGTGAAGTGTAGTGTAGTGTGGTGGTGGTGGTGGTGGTGGTTGTGGTTGTGGTGGTGGTGGTGGTGGTGGTGGTGGTGTGTATGTGTGTGTTTTCACATTAAACATGCCGTGCGCGTGCCTGAAAAAATATATACCCCACCCCCTCCCTCTCCCTCCTTAAACACAACAATACCACCCCACCCCACCTCCCAACCCCCAACCCTCCCTCCTCTTCCCTCGCTACTCCCCACGGAAAGGGAGGACAGAGCACAAAAGGGTGGACATACGGGTGGTGCCATCATATTCAGGGTCACAATTAATGACCACAGTGGCCGTATGCGGGGGACAGATCAGACTACAGAAGAAAGAACGAAAGAAAGAAAAGGGGGGAAAAAGCAAAACAAAACAAAACCCCAAACAAACAACAAGAAAAGAAATGGAGAAAGAAAGAAGGAAAGTTTGAGAGAGAGAGAGAGCAAAGAGAGGAGAGAGAGAGAGAGAGAAGAGGAGAGAGAG
>CM054159.1:23448571-23456071 GCA_028751875.1 Rapana venosa
TCAAGTCAAGTCAAAGTCAAAAACACTTTAATCATCCCATGAAGGGCAATTACAATACTGACAGGCACATTGATATACGTATAATTATGTCCCAAGACACAGGAAAAATACATTTCAAATTGTTATAACATCCAAGATTTTAGCTTTAAAAAAATCTTCTTCTCTCTCACTCTCTCCTCTCGCTCCTCTCTCTCTCTCTCTCTCTCTCTCTCTCCTCTCTCTCTAATAATATATAATATACATATATATATATAGATATATATGTATGTATGTATGTATGTATGTATGTATATATATTTCACTCACACACAAACCAGGCGCGCGCATACACACGCACGGCATATGCACGCAAACACACACACACACATACCCACACATACCCACACACGCCAATGTAGGAATACAATATTGTAATTTTTTTTTTCAAACAGGAAAGGAGGAGAGGAGAGGAGTGCGACAGGTAAAAGTCAAGTGTCAAGTCAAGCCTGTGAGTGAGCCCAATACCCGATCTACACAGAACTTTTCATTAAAATTAAAATGAAGGTGGGGATGAGCACACCCAGCTCCTCCACTCCTCTTCATCCACGCCCACGGCTGTGATGTTCTCAGGGAGTGGAGGTGCAGAGTGCAACACTTTTGAACCTTTTTGCTATATACTTGTTGTTTTATGGTGTTGTTGTTGTTGTTTTGGGTTTTTGTTGTTGTTGTTTTGTTTGGGGTTTCGTTTTTTTTCTTGGTGTTTTTTTGTTGTTGTTTTTTGGGGGGGGTGTGGTTTGGGTTTTTTGTTTTGTTTTTTGCTTGGTTGGTTCGTTCGTTGTTGATTTTTCAAAGTCAAAGTACAAGTCAGTCAAATTTGTACTTCCAGATGGTACATTGAATAAGCAATTTTTTTTGTAGTTGTTATTCTTGTTTTAGTTTTTCTTGTGTTTGCTTGGTTGGCTGGTTCGTCGTTGATTTTTCAAAGTCAAGGTCAAAGTCAAGTCAAAGTCAGATTTTTATTTCCAGGTGGTGGTACATAGAATGGACATGCATTTGCTTTTGTTTTTTTCAAGCCATCTATCTAGGAACAAAACCATCTTTATCAATAGTATTTAACTACAACATTATTACAACTACCAATGAGAATAAAGTGTGTGTGTGTGTGAGTGTGTGTGTGTGTGTGTGTGTGTGTGTGTGCGTGCGTAAGTGCGTGCGCGTGCGTGCGTGCGTGTGTGCGTGTTTTACCGGAGAATGGGCAGGATTGACTTCAGGGTTGGCTAAACTGATTATTGACTTGGGAAGGCAGAAAATTGACGAGAGAGAGAGAGAGAGAGAGAGAAGAGAGAGAGAGAGAGAGAGAGAGAGAGAGGAGAGAGAGAGAGAGAGAGAGAGAGAGAGAGAGAGAAAGAGAAAGAGAAAGAGAGAGAGAGAGATGACAAGAAGACAAGAAGGGGAAAAAATGACACAAGAAAAAAAAAAGCTTTGAAGATTTTGACTTGTATATAGTTTCCTGATTTTTCCATCTAGTTGTCATTATCTCTCTGCCAGCCTTTTATTCAGGTTTATTTATCCCTTCCCTCCCTTCCCTTTCCTTTATTTTCTGTTTGCTTGTTTCCATTTTTTCTTTCTACATACATAATAAATAGTATTATGTCTGTTCTCTTTCTTGAATGGTCAAATAGTCAATGGGGGACGGGATAGCCTAGTGATTATAACATTGTGCTCGCAATATGACGACCCGGGTTCCATTCCCGTTCAAGGGGATATTTTCCCTGGAGTTAACATCAGTGCCTACTCCACTCTCCCAAAAGTCCTTCAGATGAGACTATAAACCGAGGCCCCGTGTGCGAACACACGTAGAACATCTTGCGCGCACGTTAAACCCTGTTCGGCTTTTCGTAAGAGTAGGCCATTGTGTGCCGGTGGGAACAGGTGACAACATTTACAAAACCGCATACACACGGAGAATGGATGGGGGAAAAAAGCACATAAGTGCTTATTCCATTATCCTCGATATAAAAGAATAAAATAGATGTTAAAAAAAAAATCACAATGCATTCGAATTCATCAGCTCCAAGGTTCACCGATGGTGTGATTTTTGCGTAAGCGACCGTTTTTTTTCTTCCTTTTACCATTAAGGTAGCCGCATTCTGACCTCGGGGATATAGTTAAGAATAATGATATTTAAATAAAACGTCGATACTGCTACCTTGCCATTTTCTTAGTGATTCATTTTATATTTAAATAAAACGTTGATACTGCTACCCTGCCATTTTCTTGTTGATTAATTTTATATTGAAATAAAACGTTGATACTGCTACCTTGCCATTTTCTTGATGATTAATTTTATATTTAAATAAAACGTCGATACTGCTACCCTGCCATTTTCTTGTTGATTAATTTTATATTTAAATAAAACGTTGATACTGCTACCCTGCCATTTTCTTGGTGATTAATTTTATATTTAAATCAAACGTTGATACTGCTATCCTGCCATTTTCTTGGTGATTAATTTTATATTTAAATTAAACGTTGATACTGCTACCCTGCCATTTTCTTGTTGATTAATTCTATATTTAAATAAAACGTCGATACTGCTACCCTGACATTTTCTTGTTGATTAATTTTATATTTAAATAAAACGTTGATACTGCTACCCTGCCATTTTCTTGTTGATTAATTTTCTTGTCATTATAGGGGTCATTAAAGCTGCTTGTAAAATATTGTACACGAGTTTGTTTGCTTTTTTTAAAAAGTGAATAAACAATTTTTTTTTAAAATGTTGTTGCTTTGCTACACATGTTTCTCTCATACACATAATTCATTTAGTAAATGAATAATAAGATAAAGTTTTATTTTAATTAAACCCCCCAAAAAGAAACAAAAAACAAAAACAAAAAAAGAGAGAGATAGCGAAGAGAGAGAGGAAGTTCAAACACAGAATTTCAACACACCACACACACACACCACACACACACACACACACACACACACACACACACACACACACACACAGGTTGGAAGATCCAATGCTGTTGTTTATAGCCCCGCCGACCACAGAGGCCATAATTATCAGGGCTGTCACCTCGTCAACTTTTACATCTGAGATTAAAACGGTTCAGCTATAATTATACAGCTTAAAACCAGGATATAAAACCAGCTCTACTAACGTTCCTTGTATATATTATATCTAAGCCCGAAGAAATGAAAAATAAAGTGAAAGCAAAGATAGAGGAAGTTCAAAACACAGAATTCAACACACACACACACACACACACACACACACACACACACACACACACACACACACACACACACCGCGCGCGCGCGCGCGCACTCTCTCTCCTCACTCCCTCACTCATAAACACGCAACACACACACACACACACACACACACACACAACATCACACACACACACATCACACACACACACACGTTAAATTAAGAAGAACAAGGTGGGAAGATACTATATCTAATACATCATGAAAAGAAACAGACATCCCTTGAAAGCAAAGAGCTTAGTATAGTAATATAATATATAATGTATGGATTATTAGCGGGGATCATAGAGCAACTTAATATATTATATATATATATATATTTACATATATATTATTTATACTATATATATATATATATATATATATATTATGGTATCTATAACATACATAGTTGGACAGTGATTCTCTCTCTCTCTCTCTCCCCTCTCTCCTGTACCCGTACAAAGGTACTGACAGACAGACAGTGCCATTAATCATCATAGGATCTGTCTGTACTCCGGATACAAACTATGTGACCTGTGGCCAAGGAAAATGTTCATACCTTTCCTGTCCTTTTTCCTCTCTCTCTCTCTCTCTCTCTCTCTTCTCCTTCTCTCTCTCTCTCTCTCTCTCTCTCTCTCTCTCTCTCTCTCTCTCAAGCGGGTGTGTGTGTGTGTGTGTGTGTGTGTGTGTGTGTGGGTGTGTGTGTGTGTGTGTGTGTGTGTGTGTTGTGTGTGTTGTGTGTGTGTGATAGAGAAGAGAGAGAGAGAGTTGTGTGAAGATCCCTGTACAGATGTTCGTTGTTGTTGTTGTTGTTGTCTTCAGTTTAACGTCTGTTCACTCTTAGTGATATTAGATGAGAAAGATGGACAGTGTAGTGGGTGGAAGTTGAAGAAAGTAGAGAACGGGGTAGAAGGAGAAAGAATGATGAGATAGCATGTGTGTTGGTGATTTTGAGGCTTTAGAATTAGAAATATTACATAATAATAGATAATTAAAGAAGTTATCTTTAACATGAGCAAATCTTAAACTGAACAGAGTGTGAACATGAAACAACACAAAAAATACTGTAACTACAACAAATGTTCAAGGGGACTGTGCAATAGACATCTAGTAATGGCAAAGGCTAACTTTGAATTTTCAAATACATTTTCCAGAGACTCCTCTGAAAATGTAGGTAAAAAGGATTCGACAACCCGGCACTCAAATAGGATACGAGTTTTGGAAATATGATCTCCACATGAACACCTGATAGTTTTGCAAAATGTCGTGATAAATGCATTGAATTTCATTCTAAAATATAGTGTATTTTTTCTTCTCGCGGTTACAAAACTTATATCAGTTTGAGAGGGATTCATGTAACAAGAACTATGGGCATTACTCAGACAATTTATTAAAGATCGTTCCTTGAATTTATCAGATTCTTTCAACTTTCCCCACCATGTTTGTTTTAATAAACGATATCCTTGCTGTACAGATAAGGGAACATGCAGTTCTACTGATTCCATATCATGTCTTGCCCCCTTTTTTTGCAGCTCTGTCAGCCCACTCATTTGAAAAAATTCCAACGTGAGAGGGTACCCAACAAAAAGAAACAGGAATACCTCTTAAACTTAGGAGGTGTATGACGTATTTAATATAAAAAATAATTCTGGACACTTTTCTTGGAATTTGGGGATTTTATAGCATACAATACCGATTTAGAGCCTACACAAAGTAAGATATAAAAGAGGAAAATCAAGGATATAGTTAAGAGCCATAAGAATAGCGATAAGCTCAGCTGAAAATATTGAATGATATTTACCAAGATAGTACAATTTCTCTGTCTTAAGACACATATGAGCGCACACGTATGTCTATAAAAGTGCGTAGGTAAATAAGTGCATCAAACTGTAAAATTAAGAAGAAGAAGAAGAAGAAGAAGAAGAAGAAGAAGAAGAAGAAGAAGAAGAGAGAAGAAGAAGAAGAAGAAGAAGAAGAAGAAGAAGAAGAAAGAAGAAGAAAGAAGAAGAAGACGAAGAAGAAGGATAATAAAGTCGCGGCACTAATGTAACGAATATTGATCAGACTCATAATAATAGTGTGTCCCCACTCAAACCATAAGAACAAGTAACACAACTTCAGGACCTTGGCTAGGTACAAGGCTGGCTCTCGAAACAGACCACAGGATACTTGACACACGTCAACACACTAACAGCCTTATACCTGACACCAGTGACTAAGTAAGTGACTTAAAGTGTGCTGACTGAAAACAAGTTCATAGAGACAGACAGACAGAAAAGAAAATGAAACCTGCATATAGTTTTGCTTTGTTCATTGGCTAGAGCCTTGAGGTTCACCAATGGGAGATTTTGCGAATGCGACCGTTTTTGACCCTCCATTAAGGGTAGCTACATTCCGACTTCGGGAATAAATAATAGTAATAATAATAATAATAATAACAACAATAATAATAATGTATGGAATTTATATAGCGCTGAATCTTGTAAAGCAACAAATCAAAGCGCTCAATGAGTACAAACAAATTAAATGAGTACAAACAAATTAAACTAACACACACACACACACACACATATACATATATATGTATGTGTGTGTATGTGTGTGTGTGTGTGTTGTTGTTGTTGTTGATTTTTTCTCTTTAAAAACAAATCTCATGGCTAAAAATAAAAAGGTGTTTTATCATTGGTTTGTTGGATGTTTTATTTCTTCAAACGATTGTGTAAATTGATAATGATGTTTTTGTTTCTTTTTGTTTGTTTGGTTGTATGTTGGTTGTTGTTGTTGTTGGTGTTTTTTTTTACAGATACAGAAATATAGTCATTGATATTCAACTTTTTGCTGTTATGACTGTTGCCGTGGAGTTTTTCCCTCTGTTCTTCCTTTCCCTCTGTACTTCTTTTTAAATGAAAGCCAAGTTTGAGGTGACGCCTCAGTAGCATATTGACAATGAAGCAATGAAGCTGGCAGGCGATGTCATAATGGCTAGGTGGTATTGCTAAGGACGACAGCCAGGACAATATCCATGACATTAGCTGCAACAAGACGAGGTGACCAAAAAAAAGAGAGAGGAAGAAGACAGAGTACAATTAATCAACGTAAAGAAATAACAACAACAGCAACAAATGACGATGATGATGATGAATGATAATAAAAATAAAAAATAATAAAATAATGATAATAATAATATCAATTATGATGATGATGATGATGATAAATAATAATTGATGATGATGTTGATTATGATGATGATGATACATAATAATAATATAGTATAATAATAATAATAATAATAATAACAACAATAATAATAATAATAATGTTGATGCTGATGACGATGATGATAAATAATAATAATGATGATAATGATGATAAATAATAATGATGATGATAATAATGATATAATGATAATAATGATGATAATAATAATAATAATAATAATAATAATAATAATAATAATAATAATAATAATGATGATGATGATGATGATGATGATGATGATGATGAACAATAATGATGATGATGATGATATGATGATGATAATAACAACAACGATGATGATGATGATGACGATGATGGTGGTGATGATGATGATGATGATGGTGATAATAATAACAATGATGATGATGATAATAATGATGATGATGATAGTGGTGATGATGATGATGAAGAAGAAGGTGGTGATAATGATGATGATGATGATGATAATAATAATGATATCAATGACAGTAGTAGCAGTAGTAGTAGTAGTAGTAGTAGTAGTAGTAGTAGTAACAATAACAACAACAACAATAGAGTAATGATAATAATCATAGCAAAAAAATGAAATAATAGAAATAACAATATAAAACAACAGCATTGATAATGAGAGACAACTAAAGTGCACATTTTTCCCTTAATTAACATTTTGTTGTCGTCCTTGTTGCAGACGTTCTCGACTTGAAAGTGAAGTCCGGAGTCACATTATTGTTGTTGTTGTTGTCATGGTGCTGCTGCTCTTATCCCCAGTAGGCCTACAATTATTATTGTTATGAGTATCATCATCATCATTATTGTCATCATCACCTGTATGGGGCTCACACTATTGTTGTTGTTGGTGGTAGTGGCGCTGTTATCACAATTATTGGTTTGAATAGTTGTTTTTTTTTAAATTCAGAAATGAGTATAAGCATTGAAAACAAACAACATTTTGGAATCACAGCAACAACAAGCTTGTAGTTTATGGTGTGTTGCTCAATTAAACAATGAAAATTAACATGA
>CM054159.1:23461071-23476071 GCA_028751875.1 Rapana venosa
TGTGTGTATGAGAAAGAAGTGAGCGAGAGCAGAGAGGGGGAGAGTGTGTGTGTGTGTGACAGAGACAGAGTGTGCATATAATGTGTGCTCTCCTCTAAGCAGCACGTGCGTGTGTTTGTGTTGGGGAAGGAAAGGAAAAAAAACAGAGAAAGAAAGAGAAACGCTGTGTGTGTGTGCGTGCGTGAGTGCGAGGGCGCGCGTGAGTGTGTGGGTATGTGTGTGTATGCGTGCGTCTGTATGTATGTATGTATGTGGTGTGTATGTGTGTGTGTGGGGGGGGGGGAGGGGGGGAGGGGAGTGCCATCCAGGTACGTGACACCGATAATGAAGCGGACAAACGCTCTTCTTGTGTCAGTTATGTCACACTGACCTCAGTGGCAGAGATGAAGATGAAGAGAGAGTGAGAGAAATTCTTTTTAAAATGTACAAAGAAGAAGAAGAAGAAGAAGAAGAAGAAGAGAGAGGAGAGGAGAGGAGAAGGGAAGAGAGAGGAGGGAGGAGAGGAAGAAGAAGAAGAAGAAGAAGAAGAAGAAGAAGAAGAAGAAGAAGAAGAAGAAGAAGAAGAAGAAGAAGAAGAAGAAGAAGAAGAAGAAGAAGAAGAAGAAGAAGAGGATGAGGAAGAAGAAGAAGAAGAAGAAGAAGAAGAAGAAGAAGAAGAAGAAGAAGAAGAAGAAGAAGAAGAAGAAGAAGAAGAAGAAGAAGAAAAGATAGGACGTGGTACAAAAGAATAACAGAAAGAAATTTTTTTTTTTTTAAAACGAACGGAGAAAAAAAAAGGAAAGAAAAAAAATGGATGAAAGGAGGGAAGGAAGGAAAGAAGAGATAGAGATGGAGAGAAAGAAAAATAAATGAGTCAGGGAAGATAACGGATACACTGAAATGATGAATACAACCAGACAGACAGACAAAGAAAGAGGGAAGAAAATATAACAGACACATAGAAAGAAAAACAAACAATCAGACACACAGGCAGACAGACAAGAAAGAAAGAAAGAAAGAAGGAAGAAAAGTGGGGAGGGAGGAAGAAAAGAATGAAAGGATAAAAGAAAGAAGAGAAGAAGAAAGAGAGAAAGCATCATTAGAGAAAGGAAGAAGGGAAGATAGAATAGAAAAAAGCAGAAAGAAAAGAAAGAAAACAAGAAAGAAAGGAACAAAATAAAAAATAAAATAAATAATAAAGAATGAATAAATGCACGAAAGGGAGAAAGCAACAAGTAATGAAAGCAAGCAAGCAAGAAAGGAAGGAAGGAAGGAAGGAAGGAAGGAAGGAAGGAAGGAAGAAGACAGAAAGAGAAAGAAAGAATGAATGAATGAAAGTAAGAAAGATAGACAGACAGACAGAAAGAAAGACAAAGAGGGGAAAAAAGACCCCCCCCAAAAAAACACCATAAAAACAAAACAAAAAAATGAATGAAAGAAAGAACGAGAGAAATGAACAGTATAGAAAAACAACAAGACAGAAATAAAGAAAGAAAGGTAGAAAGAAAGAAAGAAAGAAATAGAAGGACAGAGAGAAAGAAAGAAATAAAAGAAATAAATAAATAATAGAGACAGACAGAAAGAAAAAAAAAAGAAAGAAAGAAAGAAAGAATAGAAAGACAGACAGAGAGAAAGAAGGACAGAAAGAAAGAAAGGAAAGAAAGAAAGGAAAGAAAGAAAGAAAGAAAGAAACAAAAATCAGAGAGAGAAAGCACGATCAAACAAACAAACAAAAACAAAAACCGTACAGACAAGGACGATAGGAAGGAAAGAAAAAAAAAGCCCCCAAAAGAAAGAACGACACACAGGCAGACAGATCGATCAATTCAAAGAATGGCGAACAAACAGAAAGAAAAAGACAAAGACAGAAAGAAAAAGAAGAGAGAAGGAAAAATGATATTAGCGACGTTACTATCAAGTGATACAGAACGAGATAGAGGACTTACACACACATACACACACGCGCGCGCGTGCGTGCACGCACGCACGCACGCACGCACGCACGCACGCATGCACGCACGCACGCACGTATACACACACACGCGCGCGCGCGCGCGCGCGAGAGAGAGAGAGAGAGAGAGAGAGAGAGAGAGAGAGATTATTCCATTATCCTCAAAATTAAGGAATAAAAAAACCCCACACATACATACACACACACACACACACACACACACACACACACACACACACACACACACACACACACACACACACACACACACACACACACACACACACACACGATAACCCTCTATCAAAGGGTTTATGAACTCTATAGGAAATAAATTAGATACTCGTATTTATAGTCATTAAAGCATAGCAAAAGTAAAATAGTTGATCATTATTAGATATGTAAATCAAGAGTGTGCAAATTTGCATAGTAACACTTTAATCAAATCAAAACAAATTTTCTTAAAGATTTCTCTGCATTTATGATGAAGATGACTATGATGACGACGACGACGACGATGATGATGATAATGATCATCATTCTTGTTGTTGTTGTTGTTGTTGTTGTTATTATTATATTATTATTGTTATTATCACTATATATACTATTGTTATTTTCATCATCATCATCATCATCATCATCATCATCATCATCATCATCATCATCATCATCATCATCATCATCATTTTCGTGTTGTTGTTTTTGTTGTTGTTAGTCTTCTTCTTCTTCTTCTTCTTCTTCTTCTTCTTCTTCTTCTTCTTCTTCTTCTTCTTCTTCTTCTTCTTCTTCTTCTTCTTCTTCTTCTTCTTTATCATCATCATCATCATCATCATCATCATCATCATCTTCATCATCATCATCATTACAGAAAAAGGTCACACACACACACACATACACACACACGCGCGCGCGCGCACGCACACAGACACAGACAGACAGACAGACACACACACACGCAAACACACACACAAACACACACACACACACACACACACAAACACACGCACACACACATACACACACACACACAAATACCAGACAGACGGATCAATTAGATCAAGGGGGAAAAGTAGGAGAGAAAAGATAGAAACTTTGTATACAAAAATACACGAATGGATGATAGATAGTCAGACAGACTGACAGACAGACAGACGGACAGAGAGACAGATAAACAGGCAGACAGAAAGACAGACAGACAGACCGACAGATAGATAGACAGACAGACAGATAGATAGATAGATAGATAGATAGATAGATAGGCAGACAGACAGACAGATAGATAGATAGATAGATAGATAGATAGACAGACAGACAGACAGATAGATAGATAGAGAGATAGATAGATAGATAGATAGATAGATAGATAGATAGATAGATAGATAGATAGATAGATAGATAGATAGATAGATAGATAGATAGATAGACAGGCAGGCAGGCAGACAGGCAGGCAGGAAGGTAAGGTAGGTAGACAGACAGACCAAGACAGACAGACAGACAGAGTATGTGTGTGTACAAAGAGAGAGAGAGAGAGAGAGAGAGAGAGAGAGAGAGAGACAGACAGACAGACAGACAGACAGACAGAGACAGAGAGACTATACATGGATACATTGATAGGGAAAAGAGAGACAGACGGAACGAAAGAAAGGAAAATAGGGAAAAGAACAAAGAAGAGAAAGAAAAGAAAGCAAATAAAAATGTAAAGAAAAGAACATGAAAAGAAAAGAAAAGAAAGAAAAGTAAGAAGGAAAGAAAGAAAGAAAGAAAGAAAGAAAGTAAGAAAGAAAAGAAAAGAAAGAAAGAAAGAAAATAAAGAAAGTAAAGAAAGAAAGTAAGAGAGAAAGAAAGAAAGACGGAATACATATTATCTGTAGAAAAACAAAATATCAAAAGATGGAAAAGAAAAGCAAACCGCTGGCCAGCAAGAAAGAACTGAAATGAAGAGAAAGAAATGCAGAGAGGAAAAGAAAAAGAGAGAAAGAAGGACATGCACAGAGGACAGACAGAAAGAAACACATGACCGTTAACTCTCAGCTATACATGCTGATTCATAAAATGAAAGAAAGGAAGAAATAAAGAAAGAAAAAAACAAAGAAAGAAAGACATGAATATCGAAATGACGGTTAGTTCTAAGCTACACATATATAAATGAAAGAGAAAAAATGCACCAAGAAAGACAGAATTAAAAAAACCCAAACCCCCCCAAAAAGTAGAGAGAAAGAAGAAAGAAAGAAAGAAAGAAAGCTGGAATAAATACAAATAGAAACATAAACGAACAAAAACGAATCAATAAATAAACTGAAATAGTAAAGAAAGAAAGAAAGAAAGAAAAACCTGGCCACCAAAATGAAAGTCAACTCTCAACCAGGCTCCTGGATTCACGCTAATGTATACATCGATCTATCGATTTCTCCGATATCTCCTTATCTCACAGATATTGCCATACACAGCCCAGACCAAGACAAGGCAAAGGAAAAGCATAGTTAGGCAAGGCAGAACAGGGCAGGCCAGGCCAGGCCAGGGCAGGACAAGGAAAGGAAAGGAAAGGAGAGGGGATGAGAGGCAAGGCAAGGCAAGGCAAGGCAAGGCAAGGCAAGGCAAGGTAAAGCAGGGCAGGGCAAGGTCAAGGCAAGGCAAGGAGAGGGGGCGAGAGGCAAGGCATTGCAAGACAAGGCAAGGCAAGGCAATGTTGTTGTTGTGATCAGATTAACGTCCCAGCAGAGATTCCTGATTTAGGGACTTAGAGGCAAGGCATTGCAAGGCAAGCCAAGGCTAGACTAGGCTAGGCTAGGCTAGGCTAGGCAAGGCAAGACAGGGTAAGGCAAGGCCAGGCAAGGCAAGGCAAGGTAAAGCAAGGCAATTTATAGAGCCAGGCAAGGCAAGGCAAGGCAAGTTATAGAGCCAGGAAAGGCAAGGCAATTTATAGAGCCAGGCTAGGCAAGGCAAGGCAATTTATAGAGCCAGGCTAGGCAAGGCAAGGCAAGTTATAAAGCCAGGCAAGGCTAGGCAGGTTATAGAGCCAGGCAAGGCAAGGCTAGGCAAGTTATAGAGCCAGGCAAGGCAAGGCAAGTTATAGAGCCAGGCAAGGCAAGGCAAGTTATAGAGCCAGGCAAGGCAAGGCAAGTTATAGAGCCAGGCAAGGCAAGGCAAGCTATAGAGTCAGGCAAGGCAAGGCAGGACAAGTTATGGAGCCAGGCAAGGCAAGGCAAGTTATAGAGTCAGGCAAGGCGATGCATGCAAGGCAAAGTAGACAGATCTGCAAATCCCAAGAGAACATGCAGGATGATGGTGGTTGGTGGATACAATTAAATACCGAGGAGATTGATTTGCTTGAGGGTCTAATGCAAATCACAAGCAAGCTCAAGTGCTAGACGAGGAGTACGGCTGGCACAGGCAGCAGGGTAGGCAGGCAAGGCAAGCAGGCAATGGAGCCACATAGAGAGCCAGGCAACGAGTGAAGCAAGGTAATTAGCCGGAAGGTAAGGTAATTGTATAGAAGGCGAGGCGAGGCAGGCAAGGCAAAGAGCAGGTAGGCAGGCGAGGCAAATCAAGCCAGGCAAGGTAGGGCGGTCGAGGGCAACGAAGGAAAGCAATCAAAGCAAAGCAATTAAAGTCAGGCGAGGCGAGGCGAAGAGACCAGGTAAGGAGGTCAGTATAGACCAGGCAGGAAAGGCACGAGTCAGGGCACAGGCAGGCGGGAAAGTAGGACCAGGCAGGCAGGCAGTGAGGGGGAAGGCAGCTGCAGGCAAAGGAAGACCAAGGCGAAGAGAACACAGGCGAGGCGAGGGGACTAATCCAGAGGAGGATAAGGGGCACAAGGCGAATGAAACAACAGGCTGGGCGAGGAGGACCACAGGCGAGGTCGAGGCAGCACAGGCAGGGACAGAGGACAGGCCAGCGAGGCGAAGAGGCAAACGGTAGGAGGAAGGAACACAGGCGAGGCGAGGCAGGCGAGGCGAGGCGAGGATAACAGGCGAGGCGAGAGCAACATCAAGGCAAGTAGTGGCGGAAGGCGAGGAAGACACCAGGCGAGGCGAGGCGAGGAGACACAAAGGAGGGAGTCGAGGAGACACCAGGGCGAGGCGAGTGCGAGGAGGACACCAGGCGAGGCGAGGCGAGGAGACACCAGGCGAGTAAGGAGCGAGGCGAGAGACACCAGGCGGCGAGGCGAGGAGACACCAGGCGAGGTGAGCGCGAGGAGACACCAGGCGAGGCGAGGAGACACCAGGCGAGGGAGACGAGGCGAGGCGAGGAGGACACAGGCAGGGAGGCAAGGCGAGGCGAGCAGAGACAAGGCGAGGCGAGGCGAGGCGAGCAGAGACACAAGGCAAGGCGAGCGAGCAGAGACAAGGCGAGGCGAGGCGAGGCGACAGACACAAGGCAAGGCAAGGCGAGGAGACCAGGCGAGGCGAGCAGCAGACACAAGGCAAGGCAGGAAGACAAGGCGAGGCGAGGCGAGGCGAGGCAGACAAACACAGGCAAGGCAGAGGTAAGGCAAGGCGAGGCGAGGCGAGGCAAGGTAAGGCAAGGTGAGGCAAGGCGAGGCGAGCAGACACAAGGCGAGGCGAGGCGAGGCGAGCAGACACAAGGCAAGGCGAGGCGAGCAGACACAAGGCGAGGCGAGGCGAGCAGACACAAGGTAAGGCAAGGCGAGGCGAGGCGAGGCGAGCAGACACAAGGCAAGGCAAGGTAAGGCAAGGCGAGGCGAGGCGAGGCGAGCAGACACAAGGCAAGGCAAGGTAAGGCAAGGCGAGGCGAGGCGAGGCGAGCAGACACAAGGCAAGGCAAGGTAAGGCAAGGCGAGGCAAGGCGAGGCAAGCAGACACAAGGCGAGGCGAGGCGAGGCGAGGGGACACAAGGCCAGGCGAGGCGAGGAGACACCAGCCGAGGAGACACCAGGTGAGGTGACACACGGTAAGGGGAGGTGAGGAGACACCAGGCGAGGAGACACCAGCCGAGGAGACACCAGGCGAGGTGACACCAGACGAGGAGACGCCAGTGAGATGACACACGGTAAGGGGAGGTGAGGAGACACCAGGTGAGGTGACACAAGGCAACGTGAGGTGAGGTGACACCAGGTGAGGTGACACAAGACAAGGTGAGGTGAGGAGACACCAGGCGAGGGGACACCACGCGAGGTGACACCAGACGAGGAGACGCCAGTGAGATGACACCAAGCGAGTACACACCAGGTGAGGTGACACAAGGCAAGGTAAGGTGAGGAAACACCAGGTGAGGTGACACAAGGCAAGGTGAGGTGAGGAGACACCAGGTGAGGTGACACAAGGCAAGGTGAGGTGAGGAGACACCAGGTGAGGTGACACAAGGCAAGGTGAGGTGAGGAGACACCAGGTGAGGTGACACAAGGCGAAATGACAGAAGGTGAGGCGAGCCGGAGCGAAGAGACACATGTGAAGTGAGGTGAGGCGAGAAGACATAGGTGAGGTGAGTGAGGTGACACAGGTGAGATGAGGCGACACAGGTGAG
Organism: Rapana venosa; assembly: GCA_028751875.1. NCBI lineage: Eukaryota > Metazoa > Mollusca > Gastropoda > Neogastropoda > Muricidae > Rapana > Rapana venosa. The sequence goes on from CM054159.1 coordinate 23,468,486, forward strand.
TTGAGGTGAGGAGACACAGTTGAGGTGAGGTGAGGTGAGGAGACACAGGTGAGGTGAGGAGACACAGGTGAGGTGAGGTGAGGTGACACAGGTGAGGTGAGGTAAGGTGAGGTGAGGAGACACAGGTGAGATGAGGTAAGGTGAGGAGACACAGGTGAGGTGAGGTGACACAGGTGAGGTGAGGTGAGGCGACACAGGTGAGTTGAGGTGAGGAGACACAGTTGAGGTGAGGTGAGGTGAGGAGACACAGGTGAGGTGAGGAGACACAGGTGAGGTGAGGTGACACAGGTGAGGTGAGGTAAGGTGAGGTGAGGAGACACAGGTGAGGTGAGGTGAGGTGAGGAGACACAGGTGAGGTGAGGTGAGGTGACACAGGTGAGGTGAGGTAAGGTGAGGTGAGGAGACACAGGTGAGGTGAGGTGAGGTGAAGAGACACAGGGGAGGTGAGGTGAAGAGACACAGGTGAGGTTATGTGAGGAGACACAGAGAAGGTGAGGTGAGGTGACACAGGTGAGGAGGCACAGGTGAGGTGAGGTGACACAGGTGAGGAGACACAGGTGAGGTGGGGTAGGCGAGGTGAGGAGACACAGGTGAGGTGAGGTGACACAGGTGAGGAGACACAGGTGAGGTGGGGTAGGCGAGGTGAGGAGACACAGGTGAGGTGAGGTGACACAGGTGAGGAGACACAGGTGAGGTGGGGTAGGTGAGGTGAGGAGACACAGGTGAGGTGAGGTGAGGTGATACAGGTGAGGAGACACAGGTGAGGTGAGGAGACACAGGTAAAGTGAGGAGACAGGTGAGCTGAGGTGAGGTGAGGAAACACAGATAAGGTGAAATGAGGAGAGGAGACACAGGTGAGGTGAAGTGAGGCGAGGAGACACAGGTGAGCTGTGGTGAGGTGAGGAGACACAGGTGAGGTGAGGTGAGGTGAGGTGACATAGATGAGGTGAGGTGAGGAGACACAGGTGAGGTGAGGTGAGGAGACAGGTCATGTGCGGTGAAGAGACACACGTGAGGTGAGATGAGGTGATGAGACACAGGTGAGGTGAGGTGAGGTGAGAAGACACAGGTGAGGTGAGGAGACAAAGGTGAGGTGAGGTGAGGAGACACAGGTGAGGTGAGGTGAGGTGACACAGGTGAGGTGAGGTAAGGTGAGGTGAGGAGACACAGGTGAGATGAGGTGAGGTGAGGAGACACAGGTGAGGTGAGGTGAGGTGACACAGGTGAGGTGAGGTGAGGCGACACAGGTGAGTTGAGGTGAGGAGACACAGTTGAGGTGAGGTGAGGTGAGGAGACACAGGTGAGGTGAGGAGACACAGGTGAGGTGAGGTGAGGTGACACAGGTGAGGTGAGGTAAGGTGAGGTGAGGAGACACAGGTGAGGTGAGGTGAGGTGAGGAGATCACAGGTGAGGTGAGGTGAGGAGACACAGGTGAGGTTATGTGAGGAGACACAGATAAGGTGAGGTGGGGTAGGTGAGGTGAGGAGACACGTGAGGTGAGGTGACACAGGTGAGGAGACACATGTGAGGTGGGGTAGGTGAGGTGAGGAGACACAGGTGAGGTGAGGTGACACAGGAGAGGAGACACAGGTGAGGTGGGGTAGGTGAGGTGAGGAGACACAGGTGAGGTAAGGTGACACAGGTGAGGAGACACAGGTGAAGTGAGGAGACAGGTGAGCTGAGGTGAGGTAAGGAAACACAGGTGAGGTGAAGTGAGGTGAGGAGACACAGGTGAGGTGAAGTGAGGTGAGGAGACACAGGTGAGCTGTGGTGAGGTGAGGAGACACAGGTGAGGTGAGGTGAGATGAGGTGACATAGGTGAGGTGAGGTGAGGAGACAAAGGTGAGGTGAGGTGAGGAGATAGGTCATGTGCGGTGAAGAGACACAGGTGAGGTGAGATGAGGTGATGAGACACAAGTGAGGTGAGGTGAGGTGAGAAGACACAGGTGAGGTGAGGAGACACAGGTGAGGTGAGGTGACGTGAGAAGACACAGGTGAGGTGAGATGAGGTGATGAGACACAGGTGAGGTGAGGTGAGGTGAGAAGACACAGGTGAGGTGAGGAGACACAGGCGGGGTAAGGTGAGGAGACACAGGTGAGGTGAGGTGAGGTGAGGAGACACAGGTGAGGTGAAATGAGGTGATGAGACACAGGTGAGGTGAGGTGAGGAGACACAGGTGAGGTGAGGTGAGGTAAGAAGACACAGGTGAGGTAAAGAGACACAGGTGAGGTGAGGTGACACAGGTGAGGTGAGGAGACACAGGTGAGGTGAGGTGACACAGGTGAGGTGAGGTGAGGTGACACAGGTGAGGTGAGGTGAGGAGACACTGATGAGGTGAGGTGAGATGACACAGATGAGATGAGATAAGGTGAGGAGACACAGGTATTGTGAGTTGAGGAGACACAGGTGAGATAAGGTGAGGAGACACAGGTGAGGTGAGTTGAGGAGACACAGGTTAGGTGAGTTGAGGAGATACAGGTGAGGTGAGGTGAGGAGACACAGGTGAGGTGAGGTGAGGAGACACAGGTGAGGTGAGGTGAGGAGACACAGGTGAGGTGAGGTGAGGTGAGGAGACACAGGTGAGGTGAGGTGAGGTGAGGTGAGGTGAGGAGACACTGGTGAGGTGAGGTGAGGTGAGGAGACACAGGGGAGGTGAGGTGAGGTGACACAGGTGAGGTGAGGCGAGGTGACGTGACACAGGTGAGGTGAGGTGACACAGATGAGGTGAGGTGAGGAGACACAGGTGAGGTGAGATGAGATGAGGTGACACAGGTGAGGTGAGATTAGGTGACACAGGTGAGGTGAGATGAGGAGACACAGGTGAGGTGAGGAGACACAGGTGAGGTGAGATGAGATGAGGTGACACAGGTGAGGTGAGATGAGGTGACACAGGTGAGGTGAGATGAGGTGACACAGGTGAGGTGAGGCAAGGCACCGCGAGGCGAGGCAAAACAGGGAAATAAAAAGCAAGAAAGAAAATGAAATGAAAACAAAAGCAAGGAAACAATAGAACTGAAAAGGCATGAGGGGGAAAAAAGACAAGATATAAACAAGAAAGACCCCTAAAGCAAGGACATTAATGAAAGACAGCCATCCGCTAGGAAAGGGAAGGCTAAAGCAAGACAATGGCTCCAAGCACAACACAAGAAAGCCACCCACACACACAGACATACCGACACACGGACACACACACAGACACACGCATACATACGCAAACACACACACAGGTTTTTATCTTGTCAACGGCCAATTCATATTTTGTCCTTTTTTCTTTTGTAAGGAAGAATCCGTACCCAAAATTTCTTTAATATGTACCCAGTGAAAGGACTATGACTCTCTGACTAGGAGGCTTGACTCGCACAGTCCTTATGTGTTGCAGCCCTGGGGGCTGGTTGGCCTTTGGAGAACATCTCCAACGCTGACTGTCCTTATGCCCACTTGGCCGAGAGAGTGGGGATGTACTGTGGGCAAGGCATCTCCACTATAATCAAATTTCTGCCAAGTTTCCAAAACAGCAGCTGCCTCCTCTGCTGTTTTTGAGGTCATCGTCGGACACGACGGACAAACATGCATACATACAGTGAAAGGACATAAAGCCTGGGTTACATAAAAGTAGGTGAGACTATAATGAGACTATAAACCGAGGTCCCGTGTGCGAACGCACGCAGAACATCTTGCGCACGCGTTAAAAACCCGTTCCGCTTTTTGGAAGAGTAGGCCATTTTGTGCCGTGGGAACGGATGACAAAACTGATAAAACTGCATACGTACGGGGACTTGATGAAAAAAGCACATGATTGCTTGTTTCATTATCCTCGAAATAAAAGAATAAAATAAATAAATGATAAATAAAACACAGAGGGAGGGGGTAGCCTAGTGGTTAATGAGCCAAACTCGTCTGTCAGGCGCTTAACGGCAGCGCAACACATTTGACCTCATATGACTGACAACAATCCTTGATATCTGAGCGTTGGATAATGAAGAAGAAGAAGAAGAAGAAGAAGAAGAAGAAGAAGAAGAAGAAGAAGAAGAAGAAGAACAACAACAACAACAACAACAACAACACAACAAGTAAACCCCCGAGCTCTAACCGAGGAATGAAAAAGAAAATCCCATCAAACGGATACTTCGGGGTGGAGACTGGAACCTCACGCGCCCTCAGTTACCTTCAGATGACGAGTTCCACACTCTATCCACTAGGCTAACACCCCCACCCACCCCACCCCCTCACACACACACACACACACACACACAACACACACGCACACACACACACAACCACACACACACACATACACACACACTCCACACACACACACACACACACACACACACACAAGCGCGCGCGCACACACACACACACGCACACACACACCACACACACACATACACACACACACACACACACACACACACACACACACACACACACACACACACAACACACACACACACACACTCACACTCCAGAACGCACTGTTCAAGGTCTCCAATTTCCTCTCCACTGTCACTCTTTCTTCTTTTCAGATTTACAGTCGACACATTCGCCACTTGGCCGATGAGGGACTATAATCTTCCCTGCAGGAGACTTGGCGAGGGGGGGCTATCTAATCTTTACCCTACACCGCCCCTTTGAAATGACACCATATTTATGGGAAGGGAAGGAGAGAAAAAAAGCAATAATAAAAAAAAAAACCGCGACAAAAATATGCTTCCTGATTTTGGCCATTGAGATGGTATTATTAGTTAGTATTTTAGCATTTTTAGTCTTTATTTAGTTGTCGTTAACGACTTGTTTTCGCTACAGGAAATTCGGGGTGGGGATAATCTGCAGGGAGATTGTGTGCCACCTACAGTGCAGCACCCACCCGTTTTGTTTTGTTTAAACAATATTTTTTAATGTCATTGCTTAGATGTTTTGTTATGAGAGTGGTATCTTGCTACTGAATTTCACCGTGGCAACTTTCTTGTTGCCTTGGGTTCTATTACGTGCTACTTAATGCGTGCTGCCCGTGCTGTGAGGGTTACCAGAGAGAGAGAGACAGAGAGAGAGAGAGAGAGAGAGAGAGAGAGAGAGAGAGAGAGAGAGAGAGAGAGAGAGAGAGAGAGAGAGAGAGAGAGAGAGAGAGAGAGAATGCCAATACGGAATCGGTTAATGCGACAGGATTGTATGCCCTTTTGCATATAGTGGGGTGGGGACTGTAGGTTATAAAAGGTAAAGGTGTCCCATAATCTATGTGGTCGTAGGGGAGTGAGGCATCAAAGACCTCAACTTCTCAAGGGGCCAGCATATTGAGGGTGACGCCCTTCTCCTCTCCCTCGCTGCTTTACCTTCCCTGACCCTAAAGAGGACAGGTACCCATTTACAGCTGGGTGAACTGGGGGATTGTACTGAAGCCAAGGCGCGCAAACGGTCACCCATTCAATTGGTAACCCGTTCATTGCTGCTTAACCTTGGCTGGGGGAAAGCGAGTGCTCTGACCACCCAGCTATCCTGTACTTACAGAACAAAATTTTCAAAAACGCTTTAGATACAGGTAAAGCAGAAATAACAGTATGACATGGTTACCACGTCATGGAGTTAATGGGATGTACATTCAGATTACCAGTATATGATTGTGCAGCTAGGAAACATCTCTACCAGCATTTCTTTGCTTGGTAGTTTTGCTAGGTGACTGACACTTCTTTTACTGTGTGTCAGAGATGGTCCAAGCCTTTTGCTAGTAGTATAATAAAACTGTTTCAAGCACTGCATTAAATCATTGTAAATCAGATCTGATTGTCCCCTGTGGGGATGCCCGGGGCGTGTCAAGATGAACAGCATCCCCACTTTCTGGAAATTCTGTACTAGGAGCTCCCTCTTTTCTATCCTGTTTATTTCTGACTTGTTTCTTTTCTTTCCGACACCTTCTTGTACATTTTCTGCCTTCTTGGTCCATTCTCCTGCCCTTTTTCTCCCCCCAGAAAGACTTAAAACAACAATTCTCTCCCACACTGAAATCAATGCGCTGGGCCTGATTTGTCAGGCCAAAGCACAATTCACTTTCGCTCATATGGCAGACAAAAATAATTGATGTCTGAGGGTTTGACCAGGACAATATCTGCTTCAGCACTTGTTTCCAGACATGTAGTCCACCTTTGTGTCACTGACCACAGTCACACACTCTGTAGGGGTCACAGTAATTTGTGTTTCCTCTCCTTCCCTTTCCTCATCATCTTGTTCAAACTGGCACAATACTGCAGCATCCATTAGCCCGTTACTCCATGATAGATCCAACCCCACTGTCTGACTGTCCCTTTCATGTACTTACATTATCAATTTGCTTTTCCTGGAGTGGCATGCACCTTGATCATAATTATTGGTACCGAGGGACTTGAGTGTACATACGAAACACTATCAGCAGCAACAGGTTCATTTACCTGTGGGCCAGCATCATAGTAATCATAAACAAGGTATTTTATTTATTTTTTTATTTTATTCTTTTATATCGAGAGTCAAATAACACGGCTGGCAGGTCCACAGGAACCCCTTCTCACCATCGTCAAGAAGAAAATGCTGACATGGTTCGGCCACGTCACCCGCCACAACACTCTGCCCAAAACAGTACTGCAGGGAACACTCGAAGGTGGCAGAAAGAGGGGAAGACAGAACAAGTCATGGATGGACAACATCAGAGAATGGACCAGGATGAATGACTCGGCACTACTGCGCAGAGCCGTTGACCGAGATGGATGGAGGAGGCTTACCACGGCATCGTCTTTCGTGTCTCCTCCACGACCGCCAAGGTCACGGGACTGATGATGATGATGATCGAGGATAATGGAATAAGCACTCATGTGCTTTTTCACATCCAGTCCCCGTGTGTATGCGGTTTTGTAAATTTTGTCATCAAGGTAGGGGGTAAAGGAAAGGTAAAGGAGTCCCATAACCTATAAGGTCGTAGGGGAGCGAGGCGTCAGAGACCTCACTTCTCTAGGGCCAGCATATTGAGGATGGCGCCCATCTCCTCTCCCTCGCTGCTTTACCTTCCCTGACCCTAAAGAGGGCAGGTACCCATTTACAGCTGGGTGAACTGGGGAACTGTACTGAAGCCAAGGCGCGCAAACGGTCACCCATCCAACTAGTAACCACGCTCGACGCTGCTTAACTTGGCTAGGGGAAAGCGAGTGCTCCGACCACCGTAGGCAGAGGTAAAGGTGTTCCCATAGCCTGTGGGGGGCGCTAGGGAGCGAGGTGTGATCACGTACTTCAGCTGCTCTAGGGGCCAGCATACAGGCAAGAGTAGAGCCAGAAGGGGATGTGTATCACTTGCCTTCATCTCACCATGAGATGATCATCCATTCTGCACGTTTAAGCTCTGTCTGTCCATTCCAGCCCTCTTTCTATCTCTTCTTACTTGTGAGACACACTCTCGTCCTTATAGTTATATTTGCTATTGCTTTTATCAGTCACAGTAGGTTGCACGAAAGTGCAAACTGACAGCCATAAAGCAACAGCCATTTGATCGCGCCACTAAGGTCAATATACCTGTACTTTCAGTTACAGAGAACAGAGTGTTCAACAGACCTCCAGGAGTCAGTGGCAG
>CM054159.1:23481071-23483571 GCA_028751875.1 Rapana venosa
CCTGCCAGCTGTGTTATTTGACTCTTGACAAATTCATTGGTCTTTCGTTCTCTCCAAGATATGCCCAGTAGTTTTCTATGGCATTTTGTTTCGAATGACTGGATTCGCTTTGCTGTTTCAGCAGTCAATGTCCAGGTTTCACTTCCGTACAGCAGGATTGACTGAATTAGGGCTTTGTAGAGCTTTAGTTTGATTGGGAAACTGATCTCTTTACTTTTCCATATGGTGGTGAGTTTTGTCATGGAAGATGTTGCCATGGCTATTCTGACTTTGATTTCTGTCGTCGATCGCCCGTCCTTTGTGAGTGTAGCGCCGAGGTATTTAAAAGCATCTACCTCCTCCAGTTGTTGGCCGTTCATGTAAATTTTAGCGGTGGCATTGCTCGTGCTGTTCACAAGTACTTTACTTTTCTCCGAGCTCACCTCCATCCCATATGCTCCAGCTCTGTTCTCAAGTCTGGTCGTAAGATCTTGCAGCTCTGTGTTACTTCCGCCCATGAGGTCAATGTCATCGGCAAACCGTAAGTTGTTGAGAGGTCTGCCGCCAATGGAGATGGTAGAGTGGAAGTCATGGAGGGTCTCTCTCATGATGTTTTCCAAGAACAGATTGAACAGGACTGGAGATAACAGGCATCCTTGTCGGACCCCAACTGTGGTTTTGAAGTAGTCTCCGACCTGATTGTTCAGAAGGACTGCACTGCTTGCAGTGTTGTATAGTGCTTGGATGGATTGCACTAGTCCTTCTTCAATGCCAAACATTCTGAGGACCTGCCACAGGCCTTCGTGCCATACTCTGTCAAAAGCCTTCTTGAAGTCGATGAAGTTGTGGAACAGGTCTCTCTGATGTTGAAGATGTTTTTCCATCAGGATGTGGCAGTTAAAAATCTGTTCGATTGTGCTCCTGCCTGCCCTGAACCCAGCTTGTTCCTCTGCAAGGTGTTCTTCTGCCTCCTTCTTGAGTCGATTCAAAATAACTTTGAGCATGATCTTGCTGGCGTGGCTGATGAGGCTGATTGTTCTATAGTTTTGGCATTGGCGTAAATTCCCCTTCTTGGGCAGGGGTATGATGAGTGATTGTGTCCATTCTGTTGGCCACTGTTTTGTCTCCCAAATCTTCTGACAGATAGCTGTAACATATGTGATGACTGTTTCGCCACCATGCTTGAGCAGCTCTGCTGGTATATTGTCTGCTCCTGGGGACTTTCCTACTGGTAAGCTGCGGATGGCTTCTTCCACTTCTTCCCTCAGTATAGGTAATGGCGAGGGTGCTCTTGATGTTGCTGCTTTCTCTTCTATTATGCTCTTGTCAGGTTGTATTGGGTAGTTGTACAGTTCTTGACAATATTCAGACCACCTGTTCAATGCAGCTGAGCTGTAGTACTACTACTACTACTAATAATAATAATATATGGAATTTATATAGCGCTGAATCTTGTAAAAAACAAACAAATCGAAGCGCTTGCACTCAATCATTTACAGGCATGCAACTCTCCTTAAACATAATGAGCAACAAATTTCAAATCCATGCGCGCGCACTACGCACGCACACGCACGCATACACACACACACACACACACACACACACACACACACACACACACACACACACACACACACACACACACACACACACACACACACACACACACGGAACAACACTTAGAAGGTGAAAGATGCTGTTGAAAATTAGGGACAGATATGTGGGGGGAAAGTCTCAGGTAGGAAATAAGTGTGTTTTGAGGCTGAATTTGAAGGAATCAAGTGCAGGCTTTTGACGAAGTGAAAGAGGGAGGTCATTCCAAGTGGATGGACCAGAAACAGAGAAGGAGCGACGGCCAACAGTGGTTTGTTTGAATCTGGGTGTTCGAAAGCACAAAGTATCTGCGGCTGAACGAAGGGAACGGGATGGAGTGTACAAGTGAAGACAGTTACAGAGATAAGAGGGTGCAGATTTGTGGAGACATTTGAAACAGAGAGTATTGATTTTATACTCCAGTCTTTGTGAGACTACTACTACTACTACTACTACTACTACTACTACTACTACTACTACTACTACTACTACTACTAAATGATAATAATACGTGGAATTTATATAGCGCTATATCTTGCAGCGAAACAAATCAAAGTGCTTTCATTCATCCTACTCATTCACATGCAGCTAGTTACAATTAATAGGTTTGGGTTTGGTTTTTTTACAAGTTCATACGTATACACACACACGCTCGCACGCACGCACAGATTTTTTTCTTTCTGAGGACTAGGCGAGCTGCAGAGTTTTGTATACGTAGAAGGGATTGGATTGATGATGCTGGCAGACCAGCCAGAAGAGAATTGCAATAGTCCAGGCGTGAGAGAATGAGAGACGTGACTAGTTGGGATGTTGCATCAGTGGACAGGTACTTTCGAACTGCACTGATGCGCCCCAATTGAAAGTAGTACGACTGGCAGGTTTGGGTGATGACTTTTTGCATGGAGAGTGTGTTGTCTATAATGACCCC
>CM054159.1:23488811-23491311 GCA_028751875.1 Rapana venosa
TTGTTTTGCATTTTATGTTTGTTGTGCATTTTGTGTTTGTTTTGCATTTGTTTTGCATTTTGTTTTTTGCATTTTGTGTTTGTTTTACATTTGTTTTGCATTTTGTGTTTGTTTTATATTTTGTGTTTGTTTTGCAGTTTGTGTTTGTTTTGCATTTTGTGTTTGTTTTGCATTTTGTTTTGCAGTTTGTGTTTGTCGTGAATTTTGTGTTTGTATGTTTGCATTTTGTGTTTGTTTTGCATTTTGTGTTTGTTTTGCATTTTGTGTTTGTTTTGCATTTTGTGTTTGTTTTGCATTTTGTGTTTGTTTAGCACTTTGTGTTTGTTTTGCATTTTGTGTTGGTTTTGCACTTTTGTGTTTGCTTTGCACTTTGTGGTTTTTTGTGAGTTTGCTTTGCACTTTGTGTTTGTTTTACACTTTGTGTTTCTTTTGCACTTTGTGTTTGTTTTACATTTTGTGTTTGTTTTGCATTTTGTGTTTGTTTTGCATTTTGTGTTTGTTTTGCATTTTTGTGTTTGTTTTGCACTTTGTGTTTGTTTTGTATTTTGTGTTTGTTTTGCATTTTTGTGTTTGTTTTGCACTTTGTGTTTGTTTTGTATTTTGTGTTTGTTTTGCATTTTTGTGTTTGTTTTGCACTTTGTGTTTGTTTTGCACTTTGTGGTTTTTTGTGAGTTTGCTTTGCACTTGTGTTTGTTTTACACTTTGTGTTTCTTTTGCACTTTGTGTTTGTTTTACATTTTGTGTTTGTTTTGCATTTTGTGTTTGTTTTGCATTTTGTGTTTGTTTTGCATTTTTGTGTTTGTTTTGCACTTTGTGTTTGTTTTGCATTTTGTGTTTGTTTTGCAGTTTGTGTTTGTTTTGCACTTTGTGTTTGTTCTTGTATTTTGTGTTTGTTTTGCATTTTTGTTGTTTGTTTTGCACTTTGTGTTTGTTTTGCATTTTTGTGTTTGTTTTGCACTTTGTGTTTGCTTTGCACTTTGTGCTTGCTTTGCACTTTGTGTTTCTTTTGCATTTTGTGTTTGTTGTGCATTTTGTGTTTGTTTTGCATTTTGTGTTTGTTTTGCATTTTGTGTTTGTTTTGCATTTCACTAGCGAAAACAGCAACAACAACAAACAAGAAATTTCCTGTTTTTGTTTTGTTATTATTTTTTAGGTGGTTGGCTGGTGTGTTTATCTGCGTGCTCGCTTGTTTGTTTATCTGCGTGTTCGCTTGTTTGTTTATCTTCCTGCTCGCTTGTTTGTTTACCTTCCTGCTCGCTTGTTTGTTTATCTTCCTGCTCGCTTGGTTGTTTATCTTCCTGCTTGCCTGTTTGTTTATCTTCCTGCTCGCCTGTTTGTTTATTTTCCTGCTCGTTTGTTTGTTTACCTGCCTGCTCGCTTGTTTGTTTACCTGCCTGCTCGCTTGTTTGTTTATCTTCCTGCTCGCTTGTTTGTTTATCTATTTGCTTGTTTGTTTACCTGCCTGCTCGCTTGTCTGTTTATCTATTTGCTTGTTTGTTTATCTGCCTGCTCGCTTGTTTGTTTATCTATTTGCTTGTTTGCTGATTGTCTTTTCATATGAAGATTTCTGGTTCACAAGCTGACACATATATAGTTTCATCCTGTGCTACTGTCGTTCGGAGAAGTGGGGGGAAGGGGGGGGGGGGGGGGGGGAGGTGGGGTAGGGGGGGGTCTTGAAATAAATCTGGACTCTTTAGAATATTTGTAATTGGTTGAAAAAACTGCAACGAGCGGATTGTGAACACGAAAGAATGTCAGGACATTTGATTTTTTTTTTTTTTTTTTTTTTTTTTTGGGGGGGGGGGGGGGGTTGGGAAGGGGGAAAGGCATGGGGGGGTGAGGGGTGGGGGGTGGGGGGGGGGGAGGAAAAAGGGAAAGGATTATGGTAAAAAAAACCAAAAAACAAACAAAAAAAATCGGGGGGGAAAAAAGAGTTTGGGGAAAAAGGGGAAAAGGGCCCTCCTCTTTTCGTTTTGAAGAAAGAAGTAGACACACAGAAAATGTCTTCTATACTTTTCGTGAAAAAAATTTGTGGTTTGGGTGTGTGTTGTGTGTTTTTTGTTTTTTTTTGTGTGTGTGTGTGTGTGTTTTTTTTTCGTACTTTCTTTTTTTTCCTTTTTGTATTTTCTTTTTTTTTTTGTTTTTTCTTAACCCCCCCCCCCCCCCCCCCCCCCCCCCCCCCCCCCCCCCCCCCCCCCCCCTCTCTCTTTTTTTGCTCTCCTCTTTTCCCCCCCTTCCTCCTCTCTCTCTTCTACCCCCTTCTCTCTCTTTTCCTCTTTGTTTCCTCTTCCGCTCCCTTCTTCCCCTCTCGCTCTCTCTCTCTTTTTTCCCTCCCCCCCTCTCTTTCTCTTCTTTCCCCCTCTCTCTCTCTCCCTTTTCTTCTCTCCCTCTCTCTCTCCCCCCCTTTCCTCTCTTCTCCCCCTCCTCTCTCTCCACTCCCCTCCACCTCTCTTTTCTCTCCCTCCCCCTCCTTTCTCTCTCTCCTCTTTTTTCCCCTTTT
>CM054159.1:23496311-23498811 GCA_028751875.1 Rapana venosa
GTGTACACACGCAGAAACACAAACACAAGAGAGAGAGAGAGAGAGAGAGAGAGAGAGAGGAGAGAGAGAGAGAGAGAGATGAGAGAGAGAGAGGAGAGAGAGAGAGTGAGAGAGAGAGAGAGAGAAGAAAAGAACGAAGAAAAGAGGCGGAAGCACGCACGTGGTAACACACGCAGAAACACAAACCACGAGAGAGACATGTAGAGAGAGCGAGAGAGAAGATGTGCAGAGTTGAGAGAGAGAGGAAGAAAGAAGACGAATGCAAGGAGAGAGAGAGAGATGCTCGACAGACAGACAGTAAGACACACACACACACCACAACAACACACACACACACACACCACTACACACAGACACACACACACACTGCTCTACAGACAGACACACACACACTGCTCTACAGAAAGACAGACAGACACACACACACACTGCTCTACAGACAGACAGACAAACACACACACAACACACTGCTCTACAGACAGACACACACACACTGCTCTCACAGACACACACACACACTGACTCTCAGACACACACACACACACTGCTCTACAGCCCAACCACGCAGACACACACAACCACATGCTCTACAGCACAACACACTACACACAACTGCTCTACAGCACACACACACACTGCCTACAGACACACAACACACTGCTCTACAGACAGACACACACACACACACACTGCTCTACAGACAGACACACACACACACACTGCTCTACAGACAGACACACAACACACACACTGCTCTACAGACAGACAACACACACACTGCTCTACACAGCACACACAACACGCTCTACAGACACACACACACACACTGCTCTACAACAGACACACACACACTGCTCTACAGACAACAACACACACTGCTCTACAGACAGACACACACACACACACACATGCTCTACAGACAGACACCACACACTGCTCTACAGCACACACACACACTGCTCTACAGCATCTACAGACAACACACTGCTCTACAGACAGAAGACACACACACACACTGCTCTACAGACACACACACACACACACTGCTCTACAGACAGAACACACACACACTGCTCTACAGACAGACACCACACACACTGCTCTACAGACAGAACACACACATGCTCTACGACGCACACACTGTCACAGACACACACACACTGCTCTACAGACGACAACACACACACACTGCTCTACAGACACACACACACACACTGCTCTACAGACAGACACACACACACACATGCTCAAGACACACACACTGTCTACAGACACACACACACTGCTCTACAGACAGCACAACACACACTGCTCTACAGACACACACACACAACTGCTCTACAGACAGACACACACACACACTGCTCTACAGACAACACCACACCACACACCACACTGCTCTACAGACAGACAACACACACACACTGCTCTACAGACAGAACCATGTACACACACACACACACTGTCTCATGACAGACACACACCACACACTGCTCTACAGACAAGCACACACACACTGCTCTACAGACAGACACACACACACACCACACACACACTGCTCTACAGACAGACACACACACACACTGCTCTACAGACAGACACACACACTGCTCTACAGCAAAACACACACTGCTCTACACACAACACACACTGCTATACAGACAGACACACACACACTGCTCTACAGACAGACAGTCTGACACACACACATGTTACAAACAGACAGACACACACACACTGCTCCACACACACACTCCCCCTCCCCCCCCCCCAAAACACACACACAGCAAACCCCCCTCCTCCACCCCCCCCCCCCCCCCCCCACACACACACACACACACACACAGAGAGAAATAAAAAAGGCTATACCTTTAAGGAAATATCAGCATAAAATCGTTTCGTTATAAAAATCTCCATAAACCCATTCAGGAGAAGAAAAGACAAGAAAAAGACCTCACCCCCAAAAAAAAAGAAAAAAGAAGAAATAACAGAAAGAAAAAAACAAAACAAAAAAAAAGAACCACGACCACCACCTCGAGAGAAAGCGCCCATCAAGGGAAGGAAATCGTCAGCGACACAAGTTGCAGGAGTTATCGATCTTCCCTCCCCGAGTCATTAGCCAGAAAGGCGTGACGGGCTCATAGCCGACCCCGGAACAAAGGCCCATCACACGCCCGCTTTTACGGGTGGATGGGCCTAGGTAGCTACCCCGGGTAAGGTGGGGGTATGTATTGTTGTGTGTAGGGGGGGGGGGGGGGGAGGGGGGAGGGGGGAGCAGATGGTTTGGGGGGGGGGGGGAGGAGAGAGGAAGGGGAGGCCACTTTTGTTAAGGCTGTCAAAGGTACAACGACCAGCCCAGCGACAGCCATTCAAGTTGCGAACTGGGATTTTTTTTTTTTTTTTGGTTTGGCAGGGGGGGGGGGGGGGGGGGGGGGGGGGGTTTGGGTGTGTGTGTGCAATTTTTTGTTGGTTTTTTTTTTTTTGCTTTGTTGTTGTTTTT
>CM054159.1:23503811-23516311 GCA_028751875.1 Rapana venosa
TTTACCTTCCCTGACCCTAAAGAAGGCAGGTACCCATTGACAGCTGGGTGAACTGGGGGACTGTACTGAAGCCAAGGCGCACAAACGGTCACCCATCCAAGTGGTAACCTCGCTTAATGCTGCTTAACATTGGCTTGGGGAAAGCTAGTGCTCTGACCACTGAGCTATTTTCCTGTTACTGTTACTGGTTCCGTAACCCGCCAGGGTCGTAGGGGCGCTGCATGGTGGACGTACTGAGCTATCATCATCATCAATGCCTTTGTGCCTTATTGGCACGTAGGGCAGCAACAAATGTTCTCCACTCCTTGTCTGTCCTGGGCCAGCTTCTGAATGGTTCCCCAGGTATGTTGGAAGGTCTTCAGATCTGCTTCGACAGTCCGACGCCAAGTGTTCTTGGGTCGTCCTCGTTTGCGTTTTCCCTCTGGTGTCCAGTGGAGGGCTGTTCGGGCGATGTTTCCCTGTTCCCGACGGCAGCTATGCCCTATCCATCCCCATCGCCTATGCATGATGATGTTGTCCATGCTTTCTTGGTTGCAACGGGCAAAAGGTTTGCCGGTACCAATTCCAAAATCAACAGGCAGTTCATGGTTAATGAAGCTTAATGAAGGTTTTTGTTTTTTGTTTTTGGCAAATATTGTCAGAAAATTAAGGGGTGGAGCTCGCACAGGTTTAACCATCGCGAGAATAGTATATGAATTAGACAGCCATGAAAGCCATGGTTTTAGGTAATGATGGAGATTATGCATTGATGACTGCACAGTATTATTATGCATACATACATACATACATACACACATACATGCACGCATGCATGCATACATACATACATGCATACATACATACATACATACATACATACATACATACATACATACATACATACATACACACATACATACATACATACATACACACATACATACACACATACATACATACATACATACATACATACATACATACATACATACATACATACATTCTCTCATTGTTATAGTCATTGTCATTCTCTACCTATCTATCTATCTATCTATCTATATATACATGTGTGTCTCTCTCTGTCTGTGTCTGTGTGTAAGTCTGTCTGTCTCTCTCTGTGCATGTGCACGCCTGAGTGTCTACAAGAAAACACACACACAGAGGGAAAAAACCCCGAAAAACCCCCAATAATTTTCAACCTTCAACAAACTAACCTGTTTCAAAACGTTTTAATATTCCAAACCCCAACTTGCACACCAATAAAATAATAATACACAAATCCCCTTCCTCCACCCCACACCTCCACCACCTCCACCACCACCTACACCCCCACCAACCCACCACCCCAACCCCCCAACCCCCCAACCAAACCTCCTCTCCCCCCCCCCTTCCCCCCACTCCCTCTCCCTCCCTTTAAACTCTCTCGCATGACAAGGACAGAGACGCCAATCGCGTGCGGAGCACAAGACCACCCTAGTTCTTCCTCGCACGTGCACAACGTAGGAAGGTGTGTGTGGGGGGAATGGAGGGGGTGGGGGGAGGGAGGGAGGGAGGGAGGGGAGGGAGAGGGAGGGGGGAGGGGAGGGGGGAGGGGAGGGAGGGAGGGGGGAGGAGGGGAGGGAAATGACGTGTAATGACACACAGCTTCACAGCTCGGACCGCCTGGCGGGTGTGAAAACCGCTCATTGCCTTACAATGGATGGATGGGGCCTTCTAGCTAGACTGGGCAGGGCTCCGCCAGTGGGGTGGGCGTGGGGCAAGGGGGGGGGGAAGGGGGGGGGGGGTTGGGTGGGGTGGGGGGTGGGGGGGTTGTGGGGTTGTGGGGGGTGGATTTGAGGTTGGTGGTGGGGGTGGGTGGGTTGGGGGTAGGGGGGGGGGTGATGTTTGGGAAGTCTGCTGGCATCGGTACTACTACTACTTTTTTTTCTTAGAGGTGAGAGGGTGAATGAGAGAGAGTGAGAGAGTGAATGAGAGAGAGATAGTGAGAGAGAGAGAATGAGAGAGAGTGAATGAGAGAGAGAGAGTGAATGAGAGAGAGAGAGTGTATGAATGAGAGAGTGAAATGAGAGAGATAGTGAGTGAGTGAATGAGATAGAGAAGAGGATGGGTGAAGAGATGAGAGAGAGGGTGGGAGGAGAGTGAATGAGATAGAAAGAGAGTGAATGAGAGAGAGGCGGGAGAGAATGAGATAGAAGAGAGAGTGAATGATGAGATGAGAGGGAGAGTAGAATGAGATAGAGAAGAGAGTGAGAGAGTGAATGAGATAGAGAGGAGAGAGAGTGGAGAGGAATAATGAGAGAGAGAGAGAGTGATGAGATAATGAAGAGAGAGAGAGATGTGAGATGAGATGAGAGAATGATGAGAGAGTGAGAGGAGTGAGTGAGTGAGATATAATGAATGAGACAGAGAGTAGAGAGAGTGAGGAGTATTGTTGTTTGCGGTGGTGGTGGTAGTGGTGGTAACGTGTTGTGCTGTTTTGCATCGAATGGATTACGGGTTTTTTTGGGTTTTTTTAGTTCCAGCGCGTATGCGCGCAGAACGTCTTGCAAATATGTTAAAAACATGTTCTGCCTTTTGGAAGAGTACGCCATTGTGAGATGGTAGGAACGGATAAAAAAGCACAACACAATGACTAATTTTCATGGCAAAAAAAAATTGGTATAAAAAGACCATCAACCTAGCATAATATCAAATTGATAGAAAAATACTATCTTGATGATGTCCAAACTTTCAATGCAGTCTCCTTCTCTGAAAGCGAAGTGGGGATGCCTAATCAGCGTGGTTTGAAAAGGCAACAAACAATTCCAGACTGGTTCCAGATGACAGTGATCCTAATAGCTGAAGACAGAAAGAAAAGAGAGAGAGAGAGAACAAGAGGGGGAAGGAGGAGAAGAAGGAGGAGGAAGAGGAGAAGGAAAAGAGCAACAACTACAAAAACCGACAAACAATAACAACGAGACACGAGAAGAGGATGGAGGAGGAGGAAGATTGGGGTAGAGGAAGGGAAGATGAGGAGGAGGAGGATGGGGTGGGAGGAGGAGAAGGAGTAGAAGAAGATGATGGTGATGATGAAAAAGATAATGATGATGATGATGAAAAAGAAGACGATAATGAAGAAGAAGAAGTACAAGAAGAAGAAGATGGTGATGACAAAGAAGAAGATGGTGATGATGTTGAAGAAGAAGAAGAAGAAGAAGAAGAAGAAGAAGAAGAAGAAGAAGAAGAAGAAGATGCTGATGATGAAGAAGATGATGATAATGTCGAAGAAGAAGAAGATAATGATGATCATGTTGAAGAAGTACAAGGAGAAGTAGTAGAAGAAGACAAAGAGGAAGAAGATGAAGTAGAAGAAGAAGTACAAGAAGATGAGGAGGAAGAAGAAGAAGAAGATATAATAACAATAATAATAATAATAATAATAATAATAATAATAATAATAATAATAATAATAATAATAATAATAATACATGGAATTTATATAGCGCTTTATCTTGCAACAGAACAAATCAAAGTGCTTTCATTCATCCTACTCATTCACATGCAGCCAATAACAATTAATTGGGTGGTTTTTTTACAAGTTCAAATGTATACACACACGCTCGCACGCATGCACACACACACGCACACCCACACCCACATAAAGGCAGGGTGATGGGGTTTTGGCTGTTGAGGGCAGGGACAAAAATGAAATGGAACAAGAGGGGAGAATCTTAGGTTTGAAATAAATGTGTCTGGAGGCCGGATTTAAAAGCGTTATAAGAAGGCTTTTGGCGAAAGGAGAGAGGGAGGTCATTCCAGATCAATGGACCAAAAACAGAGAAAGAGCCATGGCCAACGGTGGATTGCTTGAATCTCGGTATTCGTAAACACAAGGAACCTGTAGCAGAGCGGAGGGAACGAGAAGGAGTGTACAGGTGAAGACATTCAGAGATAGGAAGGTGCTGTTTTATAGAGGCATTTGTAACAGAAGGTACTGATTTTATAGTTTACTCTCTGTGGCACAGGCAACCAGTGGAGAGATCGCAAGAGAGCAGTAGTGTGCTCAGATTTTCTCTTTCTGAGGACTAGTCGAGCTGCAGAGTTTTGTATACGTTGAAGGGAGTGGATAGATGATGCTGGCAGACCAGCCAGAAGGGAATTGCAATAGTCCAGACGTGAAAGAATGAGAGACGTGACTAGTTTGGATGTTGCATCAGTGGACAGGTACTTTTGAACTGCACTGATGCGCCGCAATTGATAGTAGCACGACTGGCAGGTTTGGGTGATGAACTTTTGCATGGAGAGTGTGTTGTCTATAATGACCCCTAGATATTTTACAGCAGTGGATAGAGGGACAGACGTATTGCCGAATTCTATTGAAGCTTTTGTGATGGAAGACAGTATGTGTTTGGTCCCTACAAGCATGGCTTCGGTTTTATCTGCGTTTAGCTGTAACTTGTTCTGTATCATCCAATGTTGGATATCTTAAAGGCAGTAGGACATATTAATGATGATGATGATGATGATGATGATGATGATGATGATGATGATGATAATGATGATGATGAGAAAGAAGAAGAAGAAGATGGAAAGATGAAGGAGGAGAAAGAAGAAGAAGAAAAAAAAAGACTTGGAGAAGAAGGCAGAGAAGAAGAAGAAGCAAGAAAAGACAGGAAAAAAAACCCATCCCCAACCCACCCCTCCCCCCCCCCCCCCCCCCCCCCTCCCACCCGAAAAAAAAACAACCCAAAGAAAAGAAAAACCCAAAGAACATCTCCCATTATAACCACTTTACAGTACTTACTATAAGTGCAGGCGGAATGGCCGAAAACAGTCCGGGACAGACCATTGCATGACCAGACTATTCCGCGACCACAGACTGCCTGCCTGCCTGCCTGCCATTCATTCATTTCCACAGCGCTCGTGCATGTCTATAAGTGGTCGGCCTGTTTACGTGAGCACGCGAGAGCGGGGCGCGTGTGTGTGTGTGCGTGGGGGGTGGGGGGATGGGGAGGGGTGGGGGGAGGGGGGGCAGCTGTGGTGGTGGCGAGGCGGACAAAGAAGGACAGAAGAAGGAGGAATAAAACAAAGAGGACTGTTCCATCATTCCTTCACTTTGCTCTCGGTCCCATATTTGCAGAGAAAACACTGCTGGGGTGGGGGGGGGGGGGGGGGGGGGTGGAAGGGAGAGGGGGGGGGGTGGCAGTTGAAGAGAAAGTGGGAGGAAGGGGGTGGGAGGGAGAGGGTGGGAGGGAGAGAGGGAGAGAGATTTAGGGTGGACATTTTGGGGGGGGAGAAAAACAAGAGGCAGTTGGAAGGGGAAGATAGTCTTTTTATAATTAAAAAAAAATCTTTCTGACTCTTTGTGAGTGCGTAAGTGAGTGAGTGAGTGAGTGTGTGTGTGTGGTGTGTGTGTGTGTGTGTGTTTGTGCGTGCGTGCGTGTGTGATTGCGGGTCTGCTTACTTTCGTGTTTGCGTGTGTTTTATGCATATAGGCGTGTGTTCATGCGCGTAGTGTTGCCGACCTGTCTGCTTACATCTGCTTTTGGGTAGACGTTTATATGTCTGTCCAACCCCCGCCCTGCCACCCCTCCCCCCCCACCCACACACACACCATCACCACCACCACCACCACCACTACCACCACAAGGATTTTCTATGGAGGCAGTCTATCCGTCTGAGTGTTTGTCTGTGTTGATACCTTTCTGTCTGTTTGTCTGTCTGAAATCGTTTTTATTCAGCACTTACATTTTTCTTCTTTTTTTTCATGATCATCAATACCTTGAACCCACCGCTCTCAATTTAAACTCTTCTGTCAACTCAACACTCCTCACTACCACTACTTCAGCTCTGCACTCTCACTATAATAAATGAACTTTATACAGCGCTGTATCTTGTAAACAATAAATCAAAGCGCTTCCATTCAACCCACCACTACACATGCAACCAACAACGATTAACCGTTTTAACAAATTCAAATGTACACACACACAAACACACACAAACACACACACACACACACACACACACACACACACACACACACACACACACACACACACACACACACACACACACACACACACACACACACCACAGAGGTTATAAGGTTATACACAGCCGCAGGGTGATGGGAAATTTGGCCGTTGAAAGGCAGAAACTCTCACTGATTACCATCCACACTTCACACCAGCACTCTCATTACCATCAATACTTTCAAACCAGCACTCTCATTACCATCAATACTTTCAGTCCAGCACTCTTATTACCATCAATACTTTCAAACCAGCACTCTCATTACCATCAATACTTTCAAACCAGCACTCTCATTACCATCAATACTTTCAAACCAGCACTCTCATTACCATCGATACTTTCAAACCAGCACTCTCATTACCATCGATACTTTCACCCCAGTACTCTCATTACCATCGATACTTTCACCCCAGTACTCTCATTACCATCGATACTTTCACCCCAGTACTCTCATTACCATCAATACTTTCACCCCAGTACTCTCATTACCATCAATACTTTCACCCCAGTACTCTCATTACCATCAATACTTTCACCCCAGTACTCTCATTACCATCAATACTTTCACACCAGCACTCTAATTACCATCAGTACTTTCACACCAACACTCTCATCAATATCAATACTTTCACACCTGCAGTCTCACTCATTACTATCAACACTTTCACACCAGCACTCTCATTAATATCAATACTTTACCCCAGCACTCTCATTACCATCAACACTTTCACACCAGCACTCTCATTAATATTAATACTTTCACCCCAGCACTCTCATTACCATCAACACTTTCATACCAGCACTCTCATTAATATTGATACTTTCACACCAGCACTCTCATTACCATCAATACTTTCAGTCCAGCACTCTTATTACCATCAATACTTTCACACCAGCACTCTCATTACCATCAATACTTTCAGTCCAGCACTCTCATTACCATCAATACTTTCACACTAGCACTCTCATTACCGTCAATACTTTCAGTCCAGCACTCTTATTACCATCAATACTTTCACACCAGCACTCTCATTAATATCAATAGTTTCAGCCCTGCACTCTCATTAATATCAATACTTTCAGTCCCGCACTCTCATTACCATCAATACTTTCAGCCCAGCATTCTCATTAATATCAATACTTTCACACCAGCACTCTCATTACCATCAAAACTTTCACACCAGCACTCTCATTACCATCAATACTTTCAGTCCAGCACTCTCATTACCATCAATACTTTCAGCCCAGCACTCTCATTACCATCAATATTTTCACCCCAGCACTCTCATTACCATCAATACTTTCAGTGCCGCACTCTCGTTATCATCAATACTTTCAGTCCAGCACTCTCATTACCATCAATACTTTCACACCAGCACTCTCATTAATATCAATACTTTCACACCAGCACTCTCATTACCATGAATACTTTCACCCAGCACTCTCATTACCATCAATACTTTCACCCAGCACTCTCATTACCATCAATACTTTCACCCAGCACTCTCATTACCATCAATACTTTCACCCAGCACTCTCATTACCATCAATACTTTCACCCAGCACTCTCATTACCATCAATACTTTCACCCAGCACTCTCATTACCATCAATACTTTCAGTCCAGCACTCTCACTCATTACTATCAATACTTTCAGTCCAGCACATTATCATGTTGTCTTATGTTTCTCTCTCTATGTATGTATGTATGTATGTATGTATGTATGTATGTATGTATGTATGTATGTACGTACGTACGTACGTACGTATGTATCCATCCATCCATCCATCCCTCCCTCCCTCCCTCCCTCCGTCCGTCCGTCCGTCCGTCCGTCCGTCCGTCCGTCCGTCCATCTATCTATCTATCTATCTATCTATCTATCTATCTATCTATCTATCTATCTATCTATCTATCTATCTATCTATCTATCTATCTATCTATCTATCTCTTTCTCTCTCTCTATCTATCTATCTATCTATCTTTCTATCTATCTATCTATCTATCTATCTATCTATCTATCTATCTATCTATCTATCTATCTTTCTATCTGTCTGTCTGTCTGTCTGTCTGTCGGTCGGTCGGTCGGTCGGTCTGTCTGTCGGTCTGTCTGTCTGTCTGTCTGTCTGTCTATCTATCTATCTGTCTGTCTGTCTATATATGTATGTATGTATGTATGTATGTATCTATCTGTCTGTTTGTCTGTCTGTCTATCTATATATCTGTCTATCTGTCTGTCTATCTATCTATCTATACACACACTCTCACCTCTCTCAGTCACAGAAGACTTCTCTGTGTGAAGTCAGGGCTGTTTTCCTAGGGAAGAGTACAACATTGCAAACACAATGCCACCCAGATTTTATATTTTAAAATCCTGTATGCATAACTACATGTTTTCCTATTAAAGTGGGGGGTTTTTCTGTAGAATTTTGCCAGCTATAGCTCTTGTATTGCCGTGGGGTCTTTTACATGGGCTAAATGCATGCTGCTCACAGGCCCACAGTTGATCCTTTGACTGAAAGACGCGGACCCGGACCACCAGTGAAGATCCAGTGGATGGAGGAAAGGTTCGGGTTCAAACAGGGATCGAACTCTTAACTTCTGGTATTCTAGAAAAGTGCGTTACATTTACGCCACTGATTCGATAATCCCCCTCCACCCCTCTTCTGCTATCCCTGTTTATATTTACATATTTACAGTATTGTCATTGGCCTATAACTGTGATATGTGCAACAATTCATATTCTTGTCCGTAAGCTTCCCTGTATCGTTTAAACAATTATATATATTATTTTTTTTTCGACCCTTTAGTCTGTCTGTCTGTCTGCCTTTCTTTCTTTCTTCTTTCTTTCTTTCTTTCTTTCTTTCTTGCTTTCTTTCTTTCTTTCTTTCTTTCTTGCTTTCTTGCTTTTTTCTTTTCCTTTCTTCCCTTTCTTGTCTTTCTTTCCCTTTTTTTCTTTCTTTCTTTTTGTCGCTTTCGTTCTGTCAATATTTTCAAAGTAGTAGTTTGGCAGAAGTGAATAATTAGAAATCAGTAAATCTATAACCACGACTATTTTCAGTCCGGCCTTTTCTTTTCTTCTTTTCTTTTCTTGTCAATACTTTCAGGTAAACATCGATTAATCGACCTTTACCAAGAGAGAGAGAGAGAGAGAGAGAGAGAGAGGAGGGGGGGGGGTGGGGGCGGGGTGATTCGTGACGAAAGCACACACTACCATACCTTATAGTAAACAACAACGAAAAAGCCAACTGTTATTTGAGGAGCTTGGGAACAAACTCCCAACCTCTGAATGCAACTTATGCATGACAGTCTGAATGACTGATAATTATCTCCCTTTTTGTCTTATTTTATTTTAGGCATTTAGAAATCAAAGTCTCATGAATTGAGTTAATTCTACCCATTTCTATATTATACTTAAGAAGTATTCCACAAGCTATAAATACCTTACTTTCATTTAGTCTCTTTTCACTTGATGATTCAATTTCTATGTCTTGCCTATTTCATACGAATTGCTGAAACACTCTACTTTAAAGGTAAAGGTGTCCCGCAACCTATGTGGTCGTTGGGGATTTTTGTTTTTTGTTTTGTTTTTGTTTAATGTCCATTCACTACTTGGTGATAAGGACACATCCGCAATCAAACCAACATCTCTCTCTCTCTCTCTCTCTCTCTCTCTCTCTCTCTTCTCTCTCTCTCTCTCTCTCTCTCTCTCTCTCTCTCTTCTCTCTCTCTCTCTCTCTCTTCTCTCTCTTCTCTCTCTCTCTCTCTCTCTCTCTCTCTCTCTCTCTCTTTAATGTACGTATATTTATATTCTCACAACTATCTACAGTAGGGGTCTTACTGGGGAAGAATATATATTCTCAGCAACTGATGTTATGAACTGCTGAGAGTCATATAAAACTAGTTGAAAAGTGGCATTTTTTATGAATATCTATTCCTTTCCTTTTAAACAGGTCAGTTAGGATTGGGCAATCAAACAATAAATGGTGGATTGAAAGAGATTGAGAACAGCAACATGTCATATTTTTAGTGTATTTGGTGTTCCATGCATTTAGCCTCATTTTATATATTAAAATTTCTACTTTCCGTGAGCAAGAAATGTTTTCAAAGTGTGTTTTGCGTTGGGGAGCGAGGTGTCAAAGACCTTACCTCAGTTTCTCTAGGGACCAGCATATTGAGGGCGGCGCCCATCTCCTCTCCCTCGCTGCTTTACCTTCCCTGACCCTAAAGAGGGCAGGTACCCATTTACAGCTGGGTGAACTGGAGGAACTGTACTGAAGCCAAGGCGCGCAAACGGTCACCCATCCAAGTGGTAACCACGCTCGATGCTGCATAACCTTAGCTGGGGGAAAGCGAGTGCTCCGACCACTGAGCTATCCCGTCCCCAATGTCTGCTTTAGTTGTCTTTCTAAATCTTAGCATGTTCGTAACTAAATCACTGTAGTACAATGTGTAATAATCACAGAGTTGGTCTCACTGTGTAGAACTCAAGCTGCTCTGCGGGGAAAGAGGATGGCGACACGGTTCAGCGCCACCAGTTTTGTTTTGTTTTTAACCTGCCTGCATATTGTTCTGTCCAGTGCAGTGGACTACTTGACTCTATTCTAAGTCATTTTCCCAGTACAGAGACAGTTCTCTCGTTGGCATAGGTCTTTTACGTGCACCTCATACCCGTTGAGAACAAGACCTTTATTTGATATCTAAACTAAAGGACAGTGCCAGACAATCAAGGCAATTGACGATGAACGAGATCAATAGTCATAGCAATCAACAATCATGATGGGAGACGTCTTAGAACGGGAATTCGAACCACGGACTTCTTGCTCTCTGGATAAATGCATTGCCTCTAGACCACTGAACCTCCCCCCCCCCCCTATCCCCCCACCCTACCCACCCCTTTTCACATCTTATAAACCATCATAATTTTTATCATTTTCGTTCACATCTGTTCATCTGCTCTGTCCTGTTTGGGTACGACTTACCTTAACTTGCCTTGCTTTGCTATTTTTCCTTAATCGACTTGTATTGCCTTGCTCGTGTGCCTTGCCTCACTTTTCCGTGGCATCTTTCCTTTAACTTGTATTACCTTGCCCCACTTTGCCTTGCCTCAATTTGCCTTAACTTGTATTGCCTTGCAACATCAAGAGTACCCTTGCCATTACCTATACTGAGGGAAGAAGTGGAAGAAGCCATCCGCAGTTTACCAGTAGGAAAGTCCCCAGGGGCAGACAACATACCAGCAGAGCTGCTCAAGCATGGTGGCGAAACAGTCATCACACATGTTACAGCTATCTGTCAGAAGATTTGGGAGACAAAACAGTGGCCAACAGAATGGACACAATCACTCATCATACCCCTGCCCAAGAAGGGGAATTTACGCCAATGCCAAAACTATAGAGCAATCAGCCTCATCAGCCACGCCAGCAAGATCATGCTCAAAGTTATCTTGAATCGACTCAAGAAGGAGGCAGAAGAACACCTAGCAGAGGAACAAGCTGGGTTCAGGGCAGGCAGGAGCACAATCGAACAGATTTTTAACTGTCACATCCTGATGGAAAAACATCTTCAACATCAGAGAGACCTGTTCCACAACTTCATCGATTTCAAGAAGGCTTTCGAAAGAGCATGGCACGAAGGCCTGTGGCAGGTCCTCAGAATGTTTGGCATTGAAGAAGGACTAGTGCAAACCATTCAAGCACTATACAACACCGCAAGCAGTGCAGTCCTTCTGAACAATCAGGTCGGAGACTACTTAAAACCACAGTTGGGGTCCGACAAGGATGCCTGTTATCTCCAGTTCTGTTTAATCTGTTCTTGGAAAACATTATGAGAGAGACCCTCCATGACTTCCACTCTACCATCTCCATTGGCGGCAGACCCCTCAACAACTTGCGGTTTGCCGATGACATTGACCTCATGGGCGGAAGTAACACAGAGCTGCAAGATCTTACGACCAGACTTGAGAACAGAGCTGGAGCATATGGGATGGAGGTGAGCTTGGAGAAAAGTAAAGTACTTGTGAACAGCACGAGCAACGCCACTGCTAAAATTTACATGAACGGCCAGCAACTGGAGGAGGTAGACGCTTTTAAATACCTTGGCGCTACACTCACAAAGGACGGGCGATCGACGACAGAAATCAAAGTCAGAATAGCCATGGCAACATCTTCCATGACAAAACTCACCACCATATGGAAAAGTAAAGAGATCAGTTTCCCAATCAAACTAAAGCTCTACAAAGCCCTAATTCAGACTATCCTGCTGTACGGAAGTGAAACCTGGACATTGACTGCTGAAACAGCAAAGCCAATCCAGTCATTTGAAACAATATGCCATAGAAAACTGCTGGGCATATCTGGAGAGAACGAAAGACCAATGAATTTGTCAAGAGTCAAATAACACGGCTGGCAGGTCCACAGGAACCCTTCTCACCATCGTCAAGAAGAAAAAGCTGACATGGTTCGGCCACGTCACCCGCCACAACACTCTGCCAAAAACAGTACTGCAGG
>CM054159.1:23523811-23532159 GCA_028751875.1 Rapana venosa
TTGTCCTTCTTGTATCTGCGCTTCTCTGTGGGTGGCTTTTTTAACCTTGAATGTTGCCACAGACAACTCTCTTCTTGATGATTGTGCTTTAGCCGATTTCAGTTTTCAGTCTCATCTGACAGCCAAGACCCCAGGGTCTGGTGGAAGGGGGATAATTCGTGTTCCAACCGAAATTGAACTCACAGCTTCTTGTTTTTTTAGATCGGTACGTTACCTCTAGACTACAGGATACCATCTTGTATCTGCAATCTACCTAAGGCTGGCATTATTCTTCAACATCGTTACAATAACGTTCCGCTTTTCGGAAGAGTAGGCCACTGTGTGCCGGTGGGAACGGATGACAAACTTGACAAACTGCATACACACGGGGACTATTTGTAAAAATCAAAAAAGGACATGAGTGCTTATTAACAATCCTCGAAATAAAAGAACAAATAATAGAATTAATAAATAAACATATTTACTCTCCATACGTGGTTTTCTGCAAGCGTGCACAGACAAAGTTAAAGGGGCTAAGTAGGCACTGGCAGGTCTGCCCAGTTAACTCGTCGAAATTGTGAGGAAGGGGGCTTTGACATCTGATGCCACACCAAGATTTGAACCCTCAACTGTATACTTCAGGACCATAAGGATTAGAAATCAGTCGGCTTTAATTAATCAGCAATTTCACCCGTGTTGGGGATTTTTTCCTAGTCTTTATTTTATTCTTATATTTCGAGAATAATGGAATAATCACTCGAGTGCTTTTTTTTTCCACACCCAGTATGTGTATGCGGTTTTGTAAACTTTGTCATCCGTTCTCCGTAGTCAAAGCAGTGGTAGATTCTTTCTGAAAATCATTTCGAGATATAAAGAAATCATACTGCACAGAGAAAAGAGAGGAGAGGAGTGTGTGTGTGTGTGTGTGTGTGTGTGTGTGTGTCTTCAATTTAACGTCTGTTCACTCTAAGTGATATTAGATGTGTTTTGTGTGTGTGTGTGAGAGAGAGAGAGAGAGAGGAGGAGAGGAGAGAGGAGAGAGAGAGAGAGAGAGAGAGAATGTGTGTGTGTGGTGTGTGTGTGTGTGTGTGTGTGTGTGTGTGTGTGTGTGTGTTGTGTGTGTGTGTGTGTGTGTGTGAGTGTTGGTTCAATGGGAAGATAGTCTGTCTTGTGTTTTCGTGAAATCTGAAGGTGAAGGTTTGAGTCGGCGGTGAGCTGACTCTTTGATGGGATTTTCCCTTTGGAGTTAATGGTTTTTTTGTTGCAAACATTTTGTTTTACATTTTCAAAACATATATACAGATAATATAGTGTAAACATCAATGCACAAATAGCTAATCCTCAAAGCAGATAAAGAAATCGAAAAAAAGAGGGGAATACAAATAAGTATACATGACACATAAACATATGTTTCAGCTAATACATGGACTTATATGGTCTTATATACACACACCACATATGCACATGTATGCATACTTACATACGCACACATAATCGTACAAATGTGAAACTCGTATCGCAGAAAAGTATAGCATCTTTAAATCATATTTTCAGACAAAAAACATCGATTTCTTCAATATTCTATGCGAGACTGATTACCACCATTTCTTACAGAATACGACTTAATGCTCTCAGAACAAAGTTTTGTAAAATGTTAAGTGCATTTGTGTTGAACAATTTTCACTGGAACACTGTTTATTGTTTTGTCAGAAGCTTCGTAGATTCTTACCCAAAAACTTTTTAGACAAAAATGCTTCTGAAGAAAATTTAGATGTAATTCTGTCGGATGAAAACATTCTTTTTGCTATTTCGAAAAGCCCAGTTTTCGCGTTTCTTTAAAGTTCTTTGATATTGGTTTCCCTATTTGCATTTTTAGGCGTAACATTGATGTTTGAACACCAATTTGTTACATGACTCTTTCCCTCTGTCTTCTATTGTTTTTGCTATAGGTCTAATATCACTTATAGTGAACAGACGTTAAATATAAGAACGAACACATACTCACACACGCATACATACATACACAAAATACACATACATACATACATAAATACATACATAATACATACATAATCATACATTACACACACACACATACTACTGACAAAAAAATTGTTGCCCCCCCCCCCCCTCCCCTATAAAAAGTAAGCAAAACAGCAGAAAAACAACACACCACCACAGTACAATTGCTCAGCTGAATAAAATGATGTTTCCTTTCAGATTGAGTGGTAACAGGGTTTGATCTAATCTAATAAAAGAAAGGTAAAGGCAAAAGGTGTCCCATAACCTATGTGGTCGTAGGGGAGTGAGGCATCAGAGACCTCAACTTCTCAAGGGGCCAGTATATTGAGGGCGGCGCCCATCTCCTCTCCCTCGCTGCTTTACCTTCCCTGACCCTAAAGAAGGCAGGTACACATTTACAGCTGGGTGAACTGGGGGACTGTACTGAAGCCAAGGCGCGCAAACGGTCACCCATCCAAGTGGTAACCACACCCAATGCTGCTTATCCTTAGCTGGGGAAAGCGAGTGCTCTGACCACTGAGCGATCCATCCTCCTAATCTAATAGGAGGAGATACATACGCCATTGTGTAGTAAACCCTAAAAACGACATTTCCATATATGCAGCACAATTTTCTACCTCATACCTCGATTTTAAATTGTCGCGTAACTATTTGAAACGAAGGCATATATTAAATCTTGGAGTTAACAGCTGATTTCGACCCTTATTTTCCAAGAACTCTTCGGATGAGTCTAAATAAACAGAGTGTGTGATAAAAAAAATCATGCAAATCATCTGTCTTGTTCTCCTCTTCCCTTAACTCCGCGGGGCACCATACTAAAATATATATTCATCAGATTTCTTCTCTATTTATGTTTGTTGCGTGCCTCAGCCTGGGTCTCTGCAAAACAACAACAACAACATCAACAACAACAGCAACAACATCAACAACAACAACAACATCAACAACAACAACATCAACAACAACAACAACAACAACAAACCCTCCAAGCCTCAAGAGGTTTCCATGTCCATTCTGCAGTCTCGTCCATTCACCGTTTTGGGTTGGTGTCTGTTGCTGCTGCTAATGTGTTCGTGAGTGTGTGTGTGTGTGGGTGGGGGGTGGGTGTGTGTGGGGGGGGGGGGGGGGGGGATGTGTGTGTGTGTGTGTGTGTGTGTGTTGTGTGTGGGTGTGTGTGTGTGTGGGGGGGATGTGTGTGTGTGTGTGTGTGTGTGTGTGGGTGTGTGTTGTGGGGGGGGGGGGATGTGTGTGTGTGTTGTTGTGTTATTCTTTTATTTCGAAGATAATGGAATAAGCACTCGTGTGGGGGTTTTTTTCCATCCACTCCCCGTGTGTATGTGTGTGTGTTTCTGTTCATTTTTCTATCTTTATTCCAAGGCTTTCCTTTTGTTTGTTTGGGGTTTTATGTGTGTTTTGTTGTTAATTTTTAGGTTGTTTTTTAGTTTTAATCGAAAAAGTCTCTCATCGGCTCAGTGGCCTGAACATTACACACCTGCACTGTTAGAGAGAGAGCGAAGGGTTACAGGTTTGAACCCCGTCTGAACCCAACATCCCCCCTCCCCCCTCCCCAGCCCCCTCCCTTTCCCCCTCTCCTCTCCCCACCTATCCACTGGACCGAGAGTGATCGTCTGAGTCCTTGTTTGTTCATAGGATGAAAAGATAAACCGAGGTCTCGTTTGCGACATTTTGTTTTTAGTGCACGTTGACGAACGCACGGCAACAAGAGAGTCAGTCATTCCTGGCCAAAGTCTGTTGACAAAAAGTAACTCTCATGGGTAAAACTAAACACATAGTATAATTATTATAAGGAAGATTTGGTTTTCTTAAAGAAAAGGGGGTGACGCTCCTGTGGCGATGGTGACAACACGGAGAAAACAGCCCACATTTTACGCAAAGAAGTCTGCGTGACTGACAATACAATACAGTACAGGGGACGGGATAGCTCAGTGGTTGTCAGAGCACTCGCTTTCACCTCAGCTAAAGTTAAGCAGCATCGAGCGTGGTTACCATTTGGGTGGGTGACCGTTTGAGTACCTTAGCTTCAGTACAGTCCCCCAGTTCAACCAGCTGTGAATGGGTACCTGCCCTCTTTAGGGTCAGGGAAGGTAAAGCAGCGAGGGAGAGGAGATGGGCGCCGCCCTCAATATGCTGGCCCTTAGAGAAGTGAGGTCTCTGATGCCTCGCTCCCCTACGACCGCATAAGTTATGGGACACCTTTATCTTTTTACCTTACAATACAGTATAATACAACACGATACAATAAATGCAATAAATACTATATTTGTTGGCCATGACGGATGCTTGCGAAGGAGAAGAATTGTGAAGAAGAAGAAGAATTGCGAAGAAGAAGAAGACGAAGAAGAAGAATGAAAACGAAGAAGAAGAATGCAAAAAAGACGACGACGAAGAAGGACGACGACGACGACGACGACGACGAAGAAGAAGAGAAGAATTGCGAAGAAGAAGAATTGCGAAGAAGAAGAATTGCGAAGAAGAAGAAGAATTGCGAAGAAGAAGAATGAAAACGAAGAAGAAGAATGCAAAGAAGACGACAACGACGACGACGAAGACGACGAAGAAGAATTGCGAAGAGGAAGAATTGCAAGAGAAGAAGAAGAAGAAGAGAAGAAGAAGAAGAAGAAGAAGAAGAAGAAGAAGAAGAAGAAGAAGAAGAAGAAGAAGAAGAAAGTTGCGAAGAAGAAGATATGCGAGAAGAAGAATTGCGAAGAAGGAGAAGAATTGCGAAGAAGAAGAAGAAGACATCGCGAACAGAGAACAGAGCTAGCTGGGAATGGCAGGGGATAAGGAGGGAGAGAGAGAAGGGGGAGGGGAGGGAAGAGGAGGAGGAGGGGGAGGAGGTGTCAACACTTGGCCGGTGGTCAGAGAAATAATCTGCTTGGGGGTTGACTTGAGGTCATTGCCCTGTTGGTCCTGTGCTCTGAATACGGGAAGAAGTCTGTCTGTCTGTCTGTCTGTCTTTCTGTCTGAGCGTCTGTCTGAATGTCTGTCTGTCTCTCTTTGTCTGTGTGTATGTCTGTTTGTATGTGTGTCTGTCTGTCGTCTGTCTGTCTGAGCGTCTGTCTGAATGTCGGTCTGTATGTCTGTCTCTCTTTGTCTGTCTGTCTGTCTGTCTGTCTGAGCGTCTGTCTGAATGTCTGTCTGTATGTCTGTCTCTATTTGTCTCTGTGTCTGTGTGTCTGCCTGTTTGTCTGTCTTTGTCTGTCCGACTGTCTGTCTATCTGACTGTGTGTGTGTGTGTGCGTTTTGTGTGTGTCTGTGTGTGTCTGTGTGTGTCTATGTGTGTCTCTGTGTCCATTTACAACGTTATGATGTAGAATCCATATGGATTGAGGTTTTTATTCAAGGTGCCCAACCTACTGTAATTGGGATCTGCTATAGGAATCCAACAGAAAGAAAAAACTGGATAGACAAATTTGACTCCATTCTGAATATGGTCCTATTAGAGTCAAGGAAAATAATTTTATTAGGAGACTTTAATATCGATCTAGCAAAAGTAAATAATCAATGGACCCAATTAACAAATTCATTCAAACTCCACCAACTAGTTAATTCACCCACGAGAGTCACACCAAACTCAAGCACAATAATTGACTATACCTATGTATCTAACCCTAAAAGCATTGTTTAAACGTGTATCCCAGTCTATAACTGCAGCGATCACTACCCAGTCTGTACTACGTGGTCCAAAAAAAAGGAACAAAAATCCCCAAACCTGGCCACAAAACTATGACATATCGTTTCTTTGCTAAATTTGATGAGAATCTTTTCCTTTTAGATTTAAGTAACTCCATTCTTTCGGAAACATTCAGCAGTACTGATCCAGACTTAGCCATAGAATTTTGGATAAAAACTTTTACTGCTATTTACAAGAAACATGCTCCACTAAAAATCATTAGGGTCAAACATATCCCCAAACCACCTTGGCTCACTAAGGAACTAGAAGAAGCATGCTATCTTAGAGACTTTTTGAAAGAACGCAAATATTATGAAGAGTAAAAAAAATAAGAAATGCCATAAACTCACAAAAACGGCAAGAAAAAAAGAAATGTTTCCAAGATTTACTATCTACCAAACAAAATTCAAAGACTGTGTGGCGAGCCATAAATCAAATAACTAACAACCAAGTGTCTTCCAAATCAAATGTAATCAAAGACGTTACTGCTGAACAACTTAACAATCATGTCTCTACTAACGTCATTAGAAATGATAAATCAAAGTTCAATAAACTCAATGAACTAAAACAATACTTGAAAGGAAAGCATACTCCTTCAAAACTTCACATTCCATTTATGTCTGTTTTCGGGGTCTATGGTTATCTAACTCACCTCAAACAATCAAGAACGTGTAGTCTTGATGGAATAGACAGCAGAATATTGAAGCTATCAGCTCCAGTTATCACAGACACTCTAACATATATTTAACCATTGTCTTGAAAAACCCCCCATTTCCCCAATGCCTTCAAAAACAGCTAAAGTAATCCCCATCTACAAGTCTGGTGACACTTCAGACCCTTCAAACTATAGACCAATTTCCATCATATCTATCCTTTCCAAACCCTTGGAAAAAATATAAAAACAAACACTTAGTCCGTCATTTAAATACTACCACCCTAATTCATCCTAATCAGTCTGGATTTAGACAAAATCACTCATGTCACACTACACTGATTAATCTCGTAGACAACTGGCTATCAAACATGAATGACAATAAATTTTGTGGAATATTATTTGCAGATCACAAAGAAGCTTTTGATACAATTGACCACACACTTCTCATAAAAAACTAGACCTGTATCATTTGTCTACAAATACCTTAGAACTACTTGCTTACTATCTAGAAAACAGGCAACAGTATGTCTCAAATAGGTACAACTACATCCAAACTACAAGCCATCAATTATGGATTACCACAAGGATCCATACTAAGACCTATTCCCTTCTCATCATTCATAAACGACCTCCCTCGCCACATCAAATCCAAATGTGAACTATTTGCTGATGACACAACTATTCATACGAGCCACAATAACCTTAACTCTCTAGCAAACGCATTACAAAAAGCGTTGATCAGCTTATCAAGTGGACCGAATAAAACCATATATCTATACACCCCCAAAAAACAAAATGCATGCTTATTACCACCAGACAAAAGCGTCAAAACTTAACCCATAAACTTACTCCAATCAAAATTAAAAAGGAAGTAAGTGAACAAACCCATCACCACAAAGTTCTAAGAGTAACAATCGATGAAAATCTCAGTTGGTTCTACCATATATCTCAACTATGCAAATACATGTCCTAAAGAGTATACCAACTTTCTAAAATCAAGCACTTTCTTGACTTTCATTCAAGGAAACTATTCTTCCAATCTTATATACAATCCTTAATAGACTATGCTTCTACCCTGTGGGATTCTGCTAGTGCAAACACTATGAAACCGTTACTGAGTCTGTATAAACGTGCCCTCAAACTGGTCCTTTTAAAGAAGACAAGCTTATTAGAAGCCGACTATACTCAGTTAAATATTATCCCCTTACACCAAAGATTAAAATATAACAAAGGAGTCATGATGTTCAAGATTATGACAGGAACTGTTCCATCGCACTTAAAAGACAAATTCCCCCTAAACCAATCCAGAAATACTATAAAGCCTAGTGTCCCAATCCCAAGAATAGACTTATTCAAATCTAGTTTACTTTACTCAGGCCCTATGCTGTGGAACTCCCTTCCTGATTCAGTTAAACAACACCAATCAATAACAATCTACAACACTCAATTATGAACTCACTTGATACATCAACAATAACAAACCACAGTCAATAGCCTTAAAAACAAAGTTGTATATCCGCCCTTACCTATCTGCCCTTTCCCTTCACCTGTCTGTCTGTCTGTCTGTCTGTCGGTCTCTCTCTCTCTCTCTCTCTCTCTCTCTCTCTCTCTCTCTCTCTCTCTCTTCTCTCTCTCTCTCCTCTCTCTCTCTCTCTCTCTTCTTTTAAATTTTCATTGTTGTGTAAGTGAGTTTACCAAAGTTTGGAAGATTTTTTTCTCCTTTTTTTTCTTTCTTTCTGTTTTTAAATTACACTATAGTTATAAGAAATATATCTATCATAACAATAATATGTGTTAACCTGTACAAGTATAATCAAAAGAGTGTTGATGGTGATGGTGTGCTGTTTCGAGAATTATATTCAGTATTTTTTTGGTTTTGTTTGTTTACATACACACACACACACCACACACACAAACACACCCCACACACACACACCACACACACACACACACATAAACACCACAAACACCACACACACACAACACACAACCCAAAAC
>CM054159.1:23532659-23535159 GCA_028751875.1 Rapana venosa
CAAACCAAAGCAAAAGCCCCCCCAAATAGATAGGTGAGGTCATCCTAACAAACCCTTTCTCGCCCACTTCTTAGCGTCAGGATGGACGCTGCCATGGCCGATTTGAATTCTGCCCGTTTCGACATGAAGCAGGCGAATACTGCCGCAAATGTCCCACAGACAGCCCTGTACAACTGCAGCGATATTCCCATCCTCCTTATATAACTGTATGCTAACAATGAAAAACTAAGGCCACTTAAAACTAGCTACTAATACAAAAAAATACTAGAGCAATTTCCCTACGTCTTCACCTTCGCATTACGTGATCGGGCCCCCCGAGAGAGAGAGAGAGAGAGAGAGAGAGAGAGAGAGAGAGAGAGAGAGAGAGAGAGAGAGAGAGAGAGAGAGAGAGAGATAGAGAGAGAGAGAGCTAGATCAGGAGCAGAGAGAGAGAGAGAGTGGGTGAGTGAGAGAGAGAGAGAAAGATCAGGAGCAGAGCGAGAGAGAGAGAGAGAGAGAGAGAGAGAGAGAGAGAGATCAGAGCTGAGAGAGAGAGAGAGAGAGAGAGAGAGAAGAGAGAGAGAGAGAGAGAGAGAAGAGAGAGAGAGAAAGAGAGAGAGAGAGATAGAGAAGAGAGAGCTAGATCAGGAGCAGAGAGAGAGAGAGAGTGGGTGAGTGAGAGAGAGAGAAAGATCAGGAGCAGAGCGAAGAGAGAGAGAGAGAGAGAGAGAGAGAGAGAGAGAGAGAGAGAGAGAGAGATGAGAGAGAGATCGGGAGCAGAGAGAGAGACAGAGAGAGAGAGAGAGACAAAGAGAGAGAGAGAGAGACAGACAGACAGACAGACAGAGACAGAGAGAGACAGAAAGACAAAGACAGACAGACAGAGAGAGAGAGACAGACAGACACAGATAGTTGTTTTTTGTTTTCTTTTCTTCCTGTTGGAAATGGACCTGGATTGACGAAGAAGGATCTGAATACATCTCGAAGATTATCAATAATATTGACACTGAAATGGACTTTAATCATACGCCTCTGATCGTAAATGAAACACGACGGACTGCTCTTTTTTTATTCATTAATTATTGAGGGGGTTAGTACTATTTGAATATGCAAATTATATTACTATGTTACTGATCCGCTTGAAAAAACCTAGCTCCAGATGCCTATGATTATTTGCTACTGCTACCAATTTAAGTAGGCATATTTCTTGAAAAGGTTCTACCCAAATTCACTGAAATATTTGTAAATATGATTTTAGTTACAAGTTTAGATACGCAATGGTTTTGTTGTTGTTGTTGTT
Organism: Rapana venosa; assembly: GCA_028751875.1. Taxonomy (NCBI): domain Eukaryota; kingdom Metazoa; phylum Mollusca; class Gastropoda; order Neogastropoda; family Muricidae; genus Rapana; species Rapana venosa. The sequence goes on from CM054159.1 coordinate 23,533,939, forward strand.
GTTTAGGGGGTGGGGTGGGGGTGGGGCAATCGTTCCTCGGCCCAAACCCTGAGGTTGACCAACAGAAATTTGTTTGCGTATGTAACCGTTCTTGCCCACCATGAAGGTAGCCGCATTCTGAAATCAGGGGGAGATATGCATTTTAAAATGCACGACAACACGAAGAAAGTAACTTGCTTTCCCCTTTAGTGGTGGGTAAAAAAACGGCCGCATACGACAAAAATCTCTTGAATAGCTGTAGTCAAGACATTTTTTTTTTAAAATAACATAATAGTCCGACAAGACATAATTTTACAAGGCACTGTCCAAGGAGGAAGAAGAAGAGGCAGACCAAGGAAGAGCTGGGAGGATAACATCAGCGAATGGACAGGCCTAGAACTCAACAAAACCCTGAGAAAGGCAGAACAGAGAGAGGAATGGAGGGAACTGGTTGTTGAGTCTTTGAGGGTGCCCCCACGGTCGTCAGACTACGGGACAGATAGATAGATAGAATAATCCGACATTAAAATCAATTCAAGTCAAAGTTTATGAGTGAAGGCAATTTCTTTACTTTGAGGACAATGATGTAGACAAGCTGCTAAACATACGCTCTTTAAAAGGGTCACACCTCATCTCATCTGCTCCCGTAACATCTCCGGGGTCGTAGGGGCACTGCAGTGACGAACGTTGCACCAGTTGGCTCCATTTGCGGCGGTTGTGGGCAAGTGCCTGGGTTGTGGAGAAGCTCTTGTAAAGGGTATCTCCTTTTTTTCAGTATTTTTTAAATCTCCGCCTTTGAAAAACCTTTCTCATAGCCGTATCTTGAAGTCATTGCGTGAACGATCACGTATTATACATAAGAAAAAGTGAATCTATTCGTATAGTCATTCGTAAACTAGAAATCGTTGATATTTGCTTAGGTTATTTCTACGTCTGTCATCTATTAAAAAAAAAAATTTGCATTTAAATGCTTTAACTGTTTTGTTTGTGTGTTTGTTTGTCTTTTGATTTAGTTCAGTTCTGCTTGAAGTCCACTATCACCAAAAGCGAGCAGACATGAAAATGAAGCAAAAATCACCAAAGGAAAAAGTTTTGAAAGAATCGCCGGAGAAAGAAATAATAATAATAATAATAATAATAATAATAATAATAAATGGAACTTATATAGCGCTATATTTTGCAAAGACAAATCAAAGCGCATGCATTCGACCTAATCTTACACAGTCATACAACCAATGACAA
>CM054159.1:23540159-23542659 GCA_028751875.1 Rapana venosa
TTTACAGCTGGGTGAACTGGGGGAACTGGACTGAAGCCAAGGCGCGCAAACGGTCACCCATCCACACGGGTAACCACGCTCGACGCTGCTTAACATGCTGGGGGGAAAGCGAGTGCTCTGACCACTGAGCGATCCATCCTCCTAATCTAAAATAGAAGATACATACCCATTTGGTAAGAAATAACCTAAAAAACGACATTTCATATATGCAGCACAATTTTCTCACTCATACCTCGATTTTAAATTGTCGCGTAACATTTGCGAAACGAAGGCATATAATTAAATCATTGGAGTTTAACACTGAGTTCGACCCTTATTTTCCAAGAACTCTTTCGGATGATCTAAAATAAACAGGAGTGATGTTATAAAAAAAAATCAATGCAAATTCATCTGTTTGTTCCTCCTCTCCCTTAACTCCGCGGGGCACCATAACTAAAAATATATATTCATCAGTTTCTTCTCTATTTATTTTGTTGCGTGCCTCAGCCTGGGTCTCTGAAGCAAAAACAAACAACCACAACCATCACAACAACAACAGCAACAACTTCAACGAACAACAACCACAAACACAAACCCTCCAAGCCTCCAAAGGTTACCATTCTCATTCTGCTGTCTCGTCCATTCACCGTTGGGGTTGTTTGTCTGTTGCTGCTGCTGAAATTTGTGTGTGTGTGTGTGGTTGTGAGTGTGGTGTGTGTTGTGGTTGTCTGTGTGGTATGTGGTGTGTGTGGTGTGTGGTTGGGGGGGGGAATGTGTGTGGTTGTGTGTGTTGTGGTGTGGTAGTGTGTGTGTGTGGGGGGGGGATTGTGTGTGTGTGTGTGTGGTGGGGTGTGTTTATTCTTTATTTCGAAGATAATGAATAAGCACTCCGTGTGGGGTTTTTTCCATCCACTCCCCTGTGTGTAAAGTGTGTGGTTGTTTCTGTTCATTTTTCTATCTTTATTCCAAGATTTCCTTTTTGTTTGTTGGGGTTTTATGTGTGTTTTTATGTTGATTTTAGGTTGTTTTTTAGTTTAAAATCGAAAAGTCTCTCACGGCTCAGTGCCTGAACATTACACACACTGCACTGTTAGAGAGAGAGCGAAGGGTTGCAGGTTTTGAACCCCGTCTGACCCAACATCCCACTCCCCCCTCCCCAAGCCCCCTCCCTTTCCCCCTCTCCTCTCCCCTCCTATCCCATGTGACCGTGAGTGCTTGTCTGATCCTTGTGTTGTTCATAGATGAATAGATAAACCGAGGTCTCGTTGCGACATTATTTTTTTAGTGCACGTTACGACGCCACGCAACAAGAAGTCAGTCATTCCTGGCCAAAGTCTGTTGACAAAAAGTAACTCTCATGGGTAAAACTAAACACATAGTATAATTATTATAAGGAAGATTTGGTTTTCTTAAAGAAAAGGTGGTGACGCTCCTGTGGCGATGGTGACAACACGGAGAAAACAGCCCATATTTTATGCAGAGAAATATGCCGTGACTGACAATACGATACAATACAATACAATACAATACGATACGATACAATACAATACAATACGATACAATACAATACGATACAATACAATACAATACAATACAATACGAATACCAATACAATCCAAACGATACAATACAATACAATACAATACAATACGATACAGACCAATACAATACACTACATACGATACAATACAATACAATACGATACCCAAATACAATACAGTTTCAAGTGCGATACAAAACGATACACTACAATACGATTTCGATACAATACAATACAATACAATACAATACATCATAACCGGCATACAGTACACAGGGTACGAGCATATATGCTCAGTGGTCAGAAGCACTCGCGTTCCCCCTCTAGCTTAAGGTTAAGCAGCATCGAGAGTGGTTGCCGACTTCTGGATGGTGACCGTTGCGCGCCTTTGGGTTCCGTACCAGTCCCCCAGTTCACCCAGCTGTGAATGGGTACCCGCCCTCTTTAGGGTCCAGGGACGTAAAAGCAGACGAGGGAGAGAATGAGGCGACCTAAGAATGCTGAAGGACTCTGACCACGCTCCACCCTCCGGCCACATAATTATGGGACACCCTTTACCTTTTTACCTACACCACAGTATAATACAATATCATGACAATACAGCACGATACAATGCAATAAATAACTATATTTGTTGCTAGTGACAGATTCTAGTTATTAAAAAGAGGATATTCATAATGATAGCAAAACAGGCCATGTGTTTCATCAAAAAGAAGAAGAGAGAGAAGAAGAAAAGAAGAAAGAAGGAAAGAAGAAGAGAAAGACGAAGAAGAAGAAGAAGAAGAAAGAAAAAGAAGAAGAAAAGAAGAAGAAGAAAGAAGAAAAGAAGAAGAAAGAAGAATAAAAGAAGAAGAAGAAGAAGAAGAAGAAAAGAAGAAGGAAAGAAGAAGAAGACATCGCGAAAGAGCAACATACAGGCTGGGGATGGCAGGGGATGATGAGGGAGAGAGAGGAGAGGAGAAGGAGAGGTGAGGGAATAGG
>CM054159.1:23550178-23555178 GCA_028751875.1 Rapana venosa
CCCTCCACAACAGGTTAGGTTCACATGGATGCCATCTGATGCTCATTGGGGTAATACCCGTTATACATGTCCCCACCTGAGCCATACCAAACATATCGCTCTGCCGATGATACACCTGGTTGCCGTAACCACCACCATAGTGCGCAGGCGCCATGCCTTGCCCGTACGCCGCCCCGTACGCATGCGCGGCCGGATGCGCCATCATTCTCTGATTGCCCTCGTGACCCGGAAATGACGTGTTAAAGTTGGGGGACATGACCGGGTAGGCCGGGTAGCGGAGGAGGGGTCCTTGTAGCAGGCAGGGTCGGGGAAGGGTCGTACTTGTTGCCCACCTCGTAGGGGTTTTGCTGGGCCGGGTTGTGGGCGAAGTACATGGCCGTGGTCATGCCCCCGCTCTCCGAAACAACGGCGTTTCCCAGGCCGTCCGCTCTTCCTGCAGCAAAGAAAAGGCTGCTGTCGCCGGCGTTGCGGTTGGGAGGCCCCGTTTCTGGCATGCCAGCGGTTGAAAACTGACCCGGCATCTCACCGTTTTTCTCACCCGAACACGCCACCCGCTCACTGTCCTCCGCGCTGCTTGACGCGTTGGGGTGTTCCCCGTGTACAGGAAGTTATTGTCTTGACCCATGGATGGGGGTCGGTTCGAGCCCTGTTTGGATTCTTGCTCTGCTGCTGCCGCTGTTGTTGTTGTTGTTGATGCTGTTGTTGCTGGTGGTGGTGGTGTTGTTGTTGTAGAAACAACATGTTGGCTGTTTCTGCGTCTCCTTCCATGAGGGTGTCGTTACTGCGGCTGAGACATCGGAGTTCCTTTTTGCCTCCCGCAGAACTGGGGCAGTCGTTGGAGGCCATGGCGGGCATGGGCGGATAGCCGGGCATGGTCTGGCACCCCACGTGACCCGCGTTCTCGCCGCCCATGGCGCACATCGCCGGCCCCTGCTCTCCGCCGTCGCCGCAGTCCTTCCCGCCTGGAAACCCTGCCACGTTCCTGGACATCGCAGGTTCGAACCCCTGCCCCACGAACTGGCCGTTGACAGCCACACCGGCCGGGCAGTTATCCGGCGGGTACCCTTCCCTCTGCAGCTGCGGGTAGCTGGCGGGGCTGTACCCGTGGGAAAACCCGGCCCCGTCCATCTCCGGGTGGTGGGGCCTCTGCGGGTAGACGTTGTAGGGAGACAAGGGGTAGCTCTGCTGCTGGCAGGGGTAGAGCTGGTGAGGGGAGGGAGGGACGAAGGCGTTGGAGGGGTACTGGTTGGGAAGGAACTCGCCCATCCCTCCCGCCTGCACGTGAACATGCTGCTGGGGGTAGGCGTGGTGATGCTGAGCGGGGAACGCACCCGGGGTATGGGGTGGCTGGCAGGAGGTCGGGGGATACCCCCTACCCGCGCCCTCAGGGGGTACGGGATACCCGGGCCCTGGCTGGGATTCTGCCGAAGACAGGATAGGCGCGGGTAGCGGCGTCACTCTACGACTCTGACCAGGCTGCTGGGCTGCCTGAGGGTCTGCCGCAGCGGCGCTGACTCTGCACGTCCTCGGGGACGCGGCCTCTCTGGCAGGAGTCCCGGGGACGTGGGGCCCGGCTGCGGGCTGCGGGAGGAGACATCCCGCCCCGCTGGAAGGCGTGGCTCGCGACCCCGACGTCTCCGGGCTGCACGAGCTGCGCAGACTCTCCGGCGAGCAGAGTCCAGAGTCTGTGGAGGAACTGGCCGCGCTTTTGGTGGACAGCTGAGGACTCGTCGTGTGGCCCCCTTCACCGCTACTCCCCCCGGCGACCTGCACGTGCAGCGCCCGTGAGGACGACGTTCTGGGCGAGGAGGCTGAAGACGGTTTCCTCGCGGGCATCGTGACTAGAGGATCGGCGAGCACCCCGGCGTTCATGGCTGAGGAGTCGGCTTCTTTGACCTCCACCTTGTTGGTGAGGGTGGATGCCTGGTTCTCCACACCGGGTGACAGTTCTCGTTTGATGGCGGAGGAGGAGGAGTCCGAATCGGCCAGACTGTCTTGTCCTTCTTCCGTTTCTTCCTTGACGCCCACCAGGACGTCTGTGTCCATACCGCCCTCCACTTTAGTTGCCTTCATGTCGCTGTCGTTGCTCCTCTCCTCCCCGTCCTGGTCGTTGTCATTCATGGCCAGAGCGTCCTCGTCGCTAGGGGCCAGCTTGTTCAGCCTGGACGACTGAGTCTGCCTCTTGTACTTCATGCGGCGATTCTGGAACCACACCTTCACCTGCCGCTCCGTCAGGTCCAGAGAAGCGGCGATCTCGATCCTCCTGGGCCGACACAGGTACTTGTTGAAGTGGAACTCCTTCTCCAGCTCCAGCAGCTGCGTGTTAGTGTAGGCGGTGCGCAGGCGCCGGCTGCTGGCGCTTCCGGTGGTGGAGGTGTTTCCGTTGTTGACGTTCACACCGCCAGCGAAGTTGCCGGGTGCCCCGTTGCCCAGTGGTGACGCCGAGGCGTCTTGGGGGTTGAACAAGCCTGCAACAGAGGATGTATGTGCCTGTGAGAACAACGAAGAAGCGCAGTCACTTTCGCTCCAATTTAAGTTACGTGAAAGTGAATAATCTTCAGCCTGATTGCGCTTGACATAACCCAATAACTTATTTGCACAGAGGAAAATTAAGAAACTGTGCAATAATTAATGTCACACCATTCTACAGTAAATGTTGTTATGCATGCCAATTTTGAGAAGAAAAAAGAAAACACGACAGAGAAGACAGAGAGACAACAGGCAAAAAAACCCAAAAATCCCCACGCTTTTGTTGGTACTCGCAACACGAATAGATTATATCATCTACAAAGCATTACGTGGGACAAGATGAAAAGAGTCGTTGAATCAGAAGTGGAACAAAGCACAAAGACAAGATGAAATGATACAGCACAGTCTGAAGGATGGTGGCAGCTGGCTGATGCTGGGGTGTACGAACACACAGGGAAAGACAATGACATAATCATTATCAGGGGATGAAAGCCAGATGTAAAGATTTGCAGCAGCCTTAGTTTGTTACATGCGGTGGACGCGCAAACACAACTAGACACCACATCGTCTGTATAGGATACATGTTTTACAATGAACAACACACAGAACAACACACAAAACAACAGGCTACAGGTTTTACAATGAACAACACACAGAACAACACACAAAACAACAGGCTACATGTTTTACAACGAACAACACACAACAAGTTACCGGGTATACAACGAACAACATACAACAGGTTACAGGTTGTACAACGAACAACACACAACAGGCTACAGGTTTTACAACGAACAACACACAACAGGCTACCGGGTGTACAACGAACAACATACAACAGGCTACCGGGTGTACAACGAACAACATACAACAGGCTACCGGGTGTACAACGAACAACATACAACAGGCTACATGTTTTACTAGGAACAACATACAACATGCTACCGGTTATACAACGAACACACAAAACAACAGGCTACAGGTTTTACAACGAACAACACAGGAAGCTACAGATTTACAATTAACAACAGAGGAGGCTACAGATTTTCCAGTGAACAATACAGGAGGGTTTTTGGAATTAACCAATACAGCAGGCTACATGTTTTACAATTTACAATGAACAACAACACAGGAGACAACATGTTTTACAATGAACAACAACACAGGAGACAACAGGTTTTACAGTGAACAACAACAACAAGGAGACAACAGGTTTTACAGTGAACAACAACATACGAGACAACACGTTTTACAATGAACAACACAGGAGACAACAGGTTTTACAGTGAACAACAACAACACAGGAGACAACAGGTTTTACAAAGAACAACAACAACACAGGAGACAACAGGTTTTACAGTGAACAACAACACATGAGACAACAGGTTTTACAGTGAACAATAACAACACAGGAGACAACAGGTTTTACAGTGAACAACAACACAGGAGACAACAGGTTTTACAGTGAACAACAACAACACAGGAGACAACAGGTTTTACAATGAACAACAACAACACAGGGGACAACAGGTTTTACAATGAACAACAACAGCACAGGGGACAACAGGTTTTACAATGAACAACAACAGCACAGGGGACAACAGGTTTTACAGTGAACAACACAGGAGACAACAGGTTTTGCAATGAACACCACAGGAGACAACAGGTTTTACAATGAACAACAGCAACACAGGGGACAACAGGTTTTACAGTGAACAACAACATACGAGACAACAGGTTTCACAATGAGCAACACAGGAGACAACAGGTTTTACAATGAACAACACAGGAGACAACAGGTTTTACAATAAACAACAACAACACAGGAGACAACAGGTTTTACAGTGAACAACAACACAGGAGAAAACACGTTTTACAATGAACAACACAGGAGACAACAGGTTTTACAATGAACAACAACAACACAGGGGACAACAGGTTTTACAATGAACAACAACACAGGAGACAACACGTTCTACAATGAACAACAATAACAGGAGACAACAGGTTTTACACTGAACAGCAACAACACAGGATACAACAGGTTTTACAATGAACAACAACAACACAGGAGACAACAGGTTTTACAGTGAACAACACAGGGGAAACAGGTTTTACAGTGAACAACAACAAGGAGACAAAGGGTTTTACAATGAACAACAATAACAGGAGACAACAGGTTTTACAATGAACAACAACACAACAGGAGACAACAGGTTTTACAATGAACAACAACAACACAGGAGACAACAGGTTTTACAATGAACAACAACAACACAGGGGACAACAGGTTTTACAATGGACAATAACAACAACACAGGAGACAACAGGTTTTACAATGAACAACAACAACACAGGAGACAACAGGTTTTACAATGAACAACAACAACACAGGAGACAACAGGTTTTACAATGAACAACAGCAACACAGGGGACAACAGGTTTTACAATGGACAATAACAACAACACAGGAGACAACAGGTTTTACAATGAACAACAGCAACACAGGAGACAACAGGTTTTACAGTGAA
>CM054159.1:23560178-23562678 GCA_028751875.1 Rapana venosa
AGTTTCTCTCCCTCTGTGTGTTGTGTTGTTTGTGTGTGTGTGTTGTGTTGTGTGTTGTTTTGTGTGTGTTGTGTGTGTGTTGTGTGTGTGTTTCCTCCTCTCTGTCTCTGTGTCCGTCTTTCGGTGTGTGTGTGGGTGTGTGTTGTGTGTGTGTGTGGTGTGTGTGTGTGTGTCGCTCCGTTGTGTGTGTAGTGTGTGGGTGAGTGTGTGTGTGTGTGTGTCCCTCCGTGTGTGTGTGTGTGTGTTTTTCTCGTGGTGTCTCTGTGTCTGTCTGGCTGTCTGTGTCTCTGTTTGTCAGTCTCTGTGCGTCTGTGTCCCTGTCTGTCAGTTCTGTGTGTCTGGCTGTCGTCTGTCCTCTGCTCTCTGCCTGTCTGTCTGTCTGTCTGTCTGTCTCTCTTCTCTCTCTCTCTCTCTCTCTCTCTCTCTCTCTCTCTCCTCCCTCTCCTCTCCTCTCCTCTCACTCTCAACTCTCTCTCCACTCAAGGTTTTCACCTGCGACCCCTATGACAAGCATTCACACCTTTCGCTGGTGGGAAGAAGGGGGAAGAAAGGAAGAAGGGGGGTGGAAGACCAAGGAAAGAGGGAGGACTGAGGGAGGGGGAGGGGGGAGAGGGGAGGAGAGGGAGAGGAGACCTTGTCTGACTCTGTAGGATCCCTCATGTGGATCCATCCATGCGAATGGTCTTTTCTTGTTAAATCCCAGTCCCTCTGGTGTATGCTAGCTTAAACACGTGTGTGCACCATTCATCCGTGTGGGAGTGAGTGTGTGTGTGTGTGTACAAAACAGGGAGGCACTCGTGCGAGCTTGCTTGCTTGCAAACACAAACACAGAGAAAGAAGGAGTTAGAGAGAGAGAGAGAGAGAGAGGGAGAAGAGAGAAATGAGAGAGAGAGAGAGTAGTGTTTCTTAAGATTCATGTAACTGCAATGATTTCATCAGATTCAAGAATCATGTACGGAACACAATTGGCAGTTTTAATAGGTCCATGTCTGAGTTTTATCCCAGTTCTGGATTAATTAAACCATTGACGCTGGGGGGCAACAGCAAAGTGAGAGGCTGTATGACCAGTGGCTTTCTTTCCCACATGGAATTCCACTTTACAGCTTAGTCTTTAGTGATCGACTATGACTCTCTGACTAGGAGGCTTGACTCGCACAGTCCTTATGTGCTGCAGCCCTGGGGGCTGGTTGGCCTTTGGAGAACATCTCCAACGCTGACTGTCCTTATGCCCACTTGGCCGAGAGAGTGGGGGTGCACTGTGGGCAAGGCATCTCCACTATAATCAAATTTCTGCCCAATTTCCGAAACAGCAGCTGCCTCTTCTGCTGTTTTGGAGGTCATCATCGAACACGACGGACAAACATTTGATTTGTTTGTAATTAATGAAAGATACAGAAACTTCATGAGAATTAGGTACGAGGGGTTACACAAATATGCGGGGGAAAATAAGTAAGGTAAAGGTAAAGGTGTCCCATAACCTATGTGGTCGTAAGGGAGCGAGGTGTCAGAGACCTCACTTCTCTAGGGGCCAGCATATTGAGGGCGGCGATCATCTCCTCTCCCTCGCTGCTGTACCTTCCCTGACCCTAAAGAGGGCAGGTACCCATTTACAGCTGGGTGCAGTAGGGGGCTGTTCTGAAGCCAAGGCGCGCAAACGGTTACCCATCCAACTGGTAACCACGCTCGACGCTGCTTAACCTTGGCTGGGGAAAGCGAGTGCTCCGACCACTGAGCTATCCTGTCTCCCTTCAGAAAGTGAAAGGAGTAGAAGAAGAAAAGAAAGAACGAAGTCTTCTACCATTAACAAAGTCTATCCGCTACAATCCTGTTTGTTTTAAACAAACGTTATTAGTTCAGAACAACGCAGCACCAATGCATGGAATGAATACAACAAGCCATGCTGGTGTGAGTACTCTAACAGTTAAATAATTATCATAGGTAAAAATGGGCTGCAGATGAACAAAAACCGTGTCAAAAAGATAGATGAAAAATGATGGTGGATGGGGACAATGTTTACAGCTTAGTCTTTGTTTTGTATGCGATCTATAAATCATTCTTTCATTCCATCATTCGCTGTCCCCTCCTTTCTTCGCTGTTTCTTCATTCTCTACACTCCCACCATTTCCTTGCTTGCTCTAGTTCTCTTATATTCCACCCTCAACATTGTATTTTTTATGTTTTTATTTTAATTTTGGGTTCTACAATCAGTCACACCTCGCCAAAGCAATATTATCATTTACATCACGTTGAGATGAGAGGAGAGAGAGATGGAGGAGGAGAGGAGAGAGAGGAGAGAGAGAGAGAGAGAGAGAGAGAGAGAGAGTGAGAGAGAGTGGGTGAGTGTGTGTATGCGCGCGCGTGTGCGTGTGTGTGTCTGCTTGCTTGTCTGTCTGTGCCTCTGTGTGTGCGTGTGTGTGTCTACCTTACTGCCTGTGTCTGTGCGTGTTTGCACGCATGTGTGAATGTGTGTTCCCACACGTGTGCACGCTTTCTGTCAATC
>CM054159.1:23580178-23587678 GCA_028751875.1 Rapana venosa
CACCATTCCACACCAAACACACACACAACACACACACACCACCACCATTCCACACCAAAACACACACACAACACACACACCACCACCAAACACACCACCACCATTCCACACCAAACACACACCACCACCATTCCACACCACAACACACACCACCACCATTCCACACCACAACACACACCACCACCATTCCACACACACACCACACACACCATTCCACACCACACACACACCATAACAAACACACACAACACAACACAACACACACACAGCCTTCCCACTCTTAGCAGTCGCCCTTTCCAATCCTCCCCCCCCCCCCCCCTCCATCCCTCCGCCCCCCCCCCTCCCCCCCACCAAGAGCTGCATGCACCGCTGAGGGCTGACCATCTGTTACCCTCCATCGCTTTTCATCTTTTTTATTTCGGTTTTTTCTTTTCTTAAAGAAACATTCTGTTATCTTAAAGCAGAGAGACAGAGAGAGAGAGAGAGAGAGAGAGAGAGAAGAGAGACAGAGAGACAGAGAGACAGAGAGACAGAGAGACAGAGAGAGAGAGAGGGGGGAGGAGGGAGGGGGAGATATATATAGATTTATTATTTTATTTCTTTATTTGATTTGATTTTATTCTTTTATATCGAGGAGATAATGGAATAAGCATTTATGTGCTTTTTTTTTACATCCAATCCACGCGTGTATGCGGTTTTGTAAATTCTGTCAACTGTTTCCACCGGCATAGATATATAGAGAGAGAGAAAGAGAGAGAGAGAGAGAGAGAGAGAGAGAGAGAGAGAGAGAGAGAGAGAGAGAGAGAGAGGGAGACGGAGGGAGAGAGAGAGACATAAAGAAAAACAGACAGACTAATCCAGAGACACGCAGACAGACAGAGAGACAAGTTAATCCAGAGACAGAGACACGCAGAAAGACAGACAGACAGAGACAGACTGATTCAGAGACAGAGACAGACTGATTCAGAGACAGAGAGACGCAGACAGACAGACAGAGACAGACTGATTCAGAGACAGAGACAGACTAATCCAGAGACACGCAGACAGACAGACAGACAGACAGACTAATCCAGAGACACGCAGCCAGACAGACTAATCCAGAGGCACGCAGACAGACAGACAGACAGAGAGACAGACTAATCCAGAGGCACGCAGACAGACAGACAGACAGAGAGACAGACTAATCCAGAGGCACGCAGACAGACAGACAGACTAATCCAGAGACACGCAGACAGACAGACAGAGAGACAGACTGATCCAGAGACACGCAGACAGACAGAAACAGAGATATTCTTCTCTCGTTACCCTCCCCATTTTATTCCCATCTTCCTTCATTTTCACGCCCCCTCCCCTCCCCCCCACCGCCCCTCCTCCCCCACTTTCTGTTTGTTTGTTGGTTGGTTGGTTAGTTTGGGTTTGGGTTTTATTTTTTTTAGGGGACAAGGAAGAGACCGGGGGAAAGTTTAGGGGTAGGGGTTTCTTTCCTGGATTGCACATGTTGAGCAACCCAGAGAGTAGGTGTGTCATGTACTAATCAATAATTGAACTCCAGCCTGTTTGAACACATTTCCACCTTGTCGGGGGTAAATTTGTGTGTGTGTGTGTGTGTGTGTGTGTGTGTGAGTGTGTGAGTGTGTGTGTGAGTGTGTGTGTGTGAGTGTGTTTGTGTGTGTGTTTGTGTGTGTGAGTGTGTGAGTGTGTGTGTGTGTGTGTGACTGTTGTGTGTGTGGAGTGTGTGTGAGTGTGTGTGTGTGTGTGAGTGTGTGTGTGTGAGTGTGTGTTTGTGTGTGTGAGTGTGTGTGTTTGTGTGTGTGAGTTGTGTGTGTGTGGTTTGAGTGTGTGAGTGTTTGTGTGTGTGTGTGTGTGTGTGTGTGAGTGTGTGTGTGAGTGTGTGTGTGTGTGTGAGTGTGTGTGTGTGAGTGTGTGTGTGAGTGTGTGCGTGTTTTCTTTCTTTCCATTTTTACCCTCTGTGAGCTTGTTTTCTTTTTCCTCTTTTTTTCGTATCTATTTTGTGTGTAAACAATCGGAAAATGGAGACGGCAAAAATTGGGAGAGGGTGGAGTGGGGGTGGGGTGATGTTAGCGGGGAGGAAAAATAAGAACAGAACAAATAATGAAAAAATACAACCCCAAATAAAACAACAACATCCCCCCTCCCTCCAAACCAAATTGGAAGAAAAGCCAAAAACAAACCATATACGGCAATGCATCGTTTCTAACACACAACACACACACACACACACAATATATATATATATATATTTATTTTTATATATATATATATATATATATATATATATATATATATATATATATATATATATATATATATATATATATATATATATATATATACATATATATATATAAACACAGCTATGTTCAGTTTCATTTCTCCTTTTATTCCACACATCAGCAAATTTTCGCTTCTATCTAAAGCTTCATCAGGCAGAATGCACACACACAGATATATATATATATATATATATAAAATATATATATATATATATATATATATATATATATATATATATATATATATATATATGGGTTGGGGATGTTGATGTTTACTGATAGTCTCTTCACAAACACATGATGTTAGACCAAAAACAAAACAAAAACAAACAAAAAATGTGCATGTGTGTGTGTGTGCGTGCGCGCATGCGTGCGCGTGCGCGTGCAAGAGGGATCACACGTGTGTGGATCATGATCGTATTTCATTCAGAATGAACATATACACACTGTCAGCGCACACATCGATTTTTTTTTAATAATCTCACGCATCACCTTATACACAAGCCTGCCAGTATCTCACTTTCATTCGTGTACACACATCTGCAGAAAATCGATTGCACACGTTAACTATCCCGTAACTTGCTGTGGGCTTTCTGTGGAGTACTGCAGCAACGTGAACATCATCTACTAGGCAGCAAGCGAGCATGCATGCGGGCCTAGCTTCGCTAGCGCTACGGGCTGAACGGTGTGTATACATCACTGTGCAGAGAAGAAAGCAAAGAGTGGCGTCCCGTATATGGTTTAGCCTGCTCGGTGTAACATCTTGTCAAACTAACTGAAAAAATATTCTCCCCCACCCACATAAAATCCCCAAAATGAATGAAAGAAAAAAACAACGAAAAAAAACCCACCAACATCTGAAATTGAAACCAAACTCCCACAGCAGGAAGGAGCTCGGATAACCAATAACTAAAAAAATAAAGGAAATCAATAACTCTCTCTCTCTCTCTCTCTCTCTCTCTCTCTCTCCTCTCTTCTCTCTATATATATAATATTATATATATATATATATATATATATATATATATATATATATTATATAATATATTATATATATATATTGTGTGTGTGTGTTGTGTGTGTGGTGTGGTGTGTTTAAACGTAAAGGTGTCCCATAACCTATGCGGTCGCTGGTGAGCGGAGTGTCAGAGACCCCAACTTCTCCAGGGGCCAGTATATTGAGGGCGGCGCCCATCTCCTCTCCCTCGCTCCTTTACCTTCCCTGACCCTAAAGAGGGCAGGTACCCATTTACAGCTGGGTGAACTGGGGGAACTGTACTAAAACCAAGGCGCGTAAACAGTCACCCATCCAACTCAGTACTGCTTAACTTTAGCTTGGGGAAAGCGAGTGCTCTGACCACTGAGCTATCCCGTCCCCATGTAAACATGTACAATCTTGTCAAACTATCTATCCTGCAAAGGGCGTCAACCTGGCAATGCAATGGACTCATGAATGTGTATATATATATATTTTTTTTTTTTGTGGGGATGGGGGGAGGTAGGGTGGAATGGTGGTGTTATTTTTTTTTGAAATGTCTTCTTTTCTTGCGTTCACGTTATCGGTGGGTGCGTAGTGCCTGGTCAATGCTATGTTGTCACTCTGAGGAGGTCTTGCCACTGTGCTCATTTCTTTCCGCTTCAGATATCAGTTCGTATGGTAGTGCTGGTATGTCAGGTTTGTTTCACGAACTGCGCAATTATGGGCTTACGCGCAAGTCCTGCAGTGTTACCGACTGAGAACGAAGGACTTGCAGTTAATGTACTAGGAGACAGTTAAAAAGATATTCCACTTTAAGCTAGTTACTCGATTGTAGAACCCAACACAAACCACACAATAATAATATATCATATATATAACCGCAATATTAATTAATGAAAAATATTAACATATAAGAAAGAGTATATGGTAGTTGATAGTGATGATATATGGATGAATTAAAAAAAGATGGAATTATTTAAGCCTGTTCTGCTAGACAAGAACGCTGACATTTCAACCACAACCACAACCAAAACACAATAAGATAATATATGTAGATAGATAAAAAGAATAATAATAGATAACAGACAATACAAAGAATAGATGAAGACATGACAGATGACAGAATGATAGAGAAGACAGAATAAGATAGAAGAAGAAGACAGATAGAAGAAGAAGAAGAAGAAGAAGAGATGGAATATAATAGCGCTATAGATGCAAAGACAACAGCAGAAGCGTTTGAATTCAGCCAACATACAGAAGTACATGACAACCAATAGACAATGTCAATAATATAATACATACATAGATACATACATAATATAATATATAGTATAGTAAGATAGATAGATAGATAGATAGATAGACAGATAGATAGATAGATAGATACATAGATAGATAGATAGATAGATAAATAGATAGATAGATAGATAGATAAATGGGATTTCGGCTGGTGAAGGAAGAGACCAGTTCCGAGATGGACCAGCAGGGTATGCCATATCAGGACAGGACTCTAGTTTGTCGGTGAACATGCGGGACCTTGCAAGCCGCAGCACTCTCTCTGTCTGTGTCAACTGTGGACGGGAGGAGAGCGAGGACCGGGCTCCATCCATCCATCCATCCAGCCTGTTCCACTCCACTTCGCCACCACCCTCCCTCCCTCCCTCCCTACCTCCAGCGCGCGCAGCCAAGCGTGTGTGCACGCATCTGTCGGGAGAAACTATCGGAATAACAATTATTCCACTGACGATATTCAATACGCATATAAAAAAGACAGACACACACACACACGCCATGTTGTGCGTTCGTTCGGAGCTTCGGGAGGGACACTCACGGAGGAGGTGAGAGGGTGGGGGATGGGAGAAGAGAATGGAAAACAGATTTTTAGAGGAGGGGGATGGAGGGGGGGGGGGGGTGCTAAAAATAAACGGGGAGAGGGTAGGGGGGGGGAATCTATAAAGTGAGGGGGGGGAAGGGGGGGGGGGGGCAGTAGTGTCCTACAGGCTTCACGTGCACTCTGTGTGCAACAGATGTTTCTTAGATGACACAGACCTGTGAAAATCACCTCCCTTTTCTCCTCCTCCTCCTCCTCCTCTACTAAAACCTCGATCCGGACAAAATTCTAACCAGGGTTAAAACAAAAATACTAGAAAAATCAACACCAAGGAAACCAACAAGAAAGAAAAAACACACCAAAGCAACCAAAACAAATCCCCATCAACTTCAGATTAATTAACATTTTGTTTTGTTTGGCGTGTTTGCTTGCTTTCAATGTTGACCTATTTCTGTTTTTGGTGTGTGTGTGGTTTTTTTGGGGGGAGGGGGCAAAAATAGTATTTAGAGCTGTTCGTTGGTGGGGGTTTTTTGCGTTTGTGTGGTTTTCAGTTATTTCAGATAATTGGTTTAAGTAAAGTTTATTCAGTAATAAGCAAGGAACTTATGGAACCGGGGTAAGAGCACTCGCTTTCCCCCAGCCAAGTTAAGCAGCGTCGAGCGTGGTTACCACTTGGATGGATGACCGTTTGCGCGCCTTGGCTTCAGTACAGTCCCCCCAGTTCACCCAGCTGTAAATGGGTACCTGCCCTCTTTAGGGTCAGGGAAGGTAAAGCAGCGAGGGAGAGGAGATGGGCGCCGCCCTCAATATGCTGGCCCCCTAAAGAAGTGAGGTCTCTGACGCCTCGCTCCCCTACGACCTTATAGGTTATGGGACTCCTTTACCTTAAGCATGGGACAAGCATAACATGATGAACGTAAGTAATCAGAAGAGCAACAACAAACATGTAGCCCATGTTGCGCGCATGGATTTGAAATCTGTTGTTTATTATGTTTGAGGAGAGTTGCATGCGTGTAAATGATTTGAGTGCAAGCGCTTCGATTTGTTTTTGTTTTTTACAAGATTCAGCGCTATATAAATTCCATATATTATTATTATTATTTATGTTGTGCTGGGATGTTTCGGATAATTGATAGTAAAGGATGGACAGCAACTGCTGTACCCCGCAACTGCACTTAACGGAGAGATGCAACTGTTCGGACTTGAACCTACACACACCACACACCTAACATTCCCAAGACAACGACGCCAGACACAACACCCACCTACGCACACGACCGTGTAGAAACCGGTCACTGGACAGCAAACCCGTGAACTGTCACTGGCGATATTCATTTTGTCACCAGGATACGTCAGTTAAGATATCTAGATTTGGAATGTGAGATGATATAACTATAGATGTTGGTTTTTCACAGTAAAATATGCCAATTCATAGCAATATTGTTTTTGGAGCAGTAACTGCGCTTTCAAAATGTTCATTTGAGACCTCGCAACTGAGCAGAAAATGAGGCTGAGTTTGATAGTGTTGCAATTGTGTTGGAAATACTGCCCCCCCCCCCCTCCCCTATATATATATATATATACATATATATATATATATATATATATATATATATATATAGAGAGAGAGAGAGAGAGAGAGAGAGAGAGAGAGAGAGAGAGAGAGAGAGAAAGAACTCGAAAAATTTATTCACAAAAAGGCCATTGACCCATACATGAAAGGGGATTGCCGAGCTGCTTAGTATTTTAGTGAGAAAAATAAGGAAGCATAAAAAACCAAAATGTTATTGTATAACCACAACCACCACAATAAAAAATCAAGAGAGGAGAGAGAGAGAGAGAGAGAGAGAGAGAGAGAGAGAGAGAGAGAGAGAGAGAGAGAGAGAATATGTGTGTGTGTGTTTGCGTGTACGTGCGTGCGTGCGTGGGTGCGTGTGATGCCGTCGCATGTCCCAGACGTACTTTACCGTCATCGTGGTCGCTATGTTCCATGATTATCAGAGATGTGTCAAAGCTTAGGATCAGGAGGGAATATACAGATGTATACATGTTAGGTACAGTGTCTGTCTTCCCTAGAACTCTCATAGTCGCGCACGTCTATCTTGGCTGGACGTTAAAAAAACAAAACACCACCACACACGTGTGTTTATTCCATTATCCTCGAAATGAAAGAATAAAATAAACAGATAGATAAATTAGTATGAAGACGACGTGTGTTTCAGAGATGGAACATAGTGATATATTTGATTCATTTATTTATCTACTTAACTTATTCATTTATCTATTTTCCACCGACACGACACAGAAGTTTCCATGTTAGTCCTTCTACTTTGGTGGCCGGTCTTCATCATGATCGACGGATTCGTCGTCGTCATCATCGACGTCGTCGTCATCAT
>CM054159.1:23592678-23602678 GCA_028751875.1 Rapana venosa
CTCTCAAAACTCCTACCCACCACCCATCCCCACCTCACTTGCACTCCACTTCAAACCCACAAAACAGCGATAAGGTGCAACCCCAAATCCTCTGCATCCCCCCCCCCCCCCCCCCCCCCACTCCTCCTCCTCTCTTTCTGTCTGCCTGTCTTGTCTGTCTCTCTCTCTGTCTGTCTCTCTGACCGTCTGTGTTTGTCTCTGTCTGTCTGACTGTCTGCCTCTCTCACTATCTCTGTCTGTCTGTCTGTCTGTCTCTCTGTCCGTCTGTGTTTGTCTCTGTCTGTCAGTCTGACTGCTGCCGCTCTATCTACTCTGCTGTCTCTCTCTCTATCTCTGTCTGTCTCTCTGACCGTCTGTGTTTGTCCTGTGTCTGACTGTCTGCCTCTCTCACTATCTTGTCTGTCTGTCTGTCTGTCTCTCTGTCCGTCTGTGTTGTCTCTGTCTGTCTGTCTGACTGTCTGCCTCTCTATCTACCTCTGTCTGTCTCTCTCTCTATCTCTGTCTGTCTCTCTGACCGTCGTGTTTGTCTCTGTCTGTCTGCCTCTCTCTCTATCTCTGCTGTCTGTCTCTCTGTCTCTTCTGTCTCTGTCCGTCTGTCTGTGTTTGCTCTGTCTAGTCGTCTGTCTGTCTGTCTGTCTGTCTGTCTTCTCTCTCTCTCTCTCTCTCTCTCTCTCTCTCTCTCTCTCTCCTCCTCTCTCTCTCTCTCTCTCTCTCTCTCTGGGTGGGGGAGTAGGCTAGGCTGGGCCTAGCTAGGCCTAGCAGGTCTGCAAAATGCCTCCGCTACTCCCGACTACTCCGCCTTATTTCCCCAGGGTGGGGGGCAGCGATCATTTGCGTAATTAGTTGAGCAAACCGCTCTTTGCCCTAGCCGCGCGGATCAACTGGTGTGGCCTGCATGCTCTTATCTCTGCTTCCCAATGCAACGACTGCCTGCCTGGCTGGCTGGTTGGTTGGTTGGCTGGCTGGATGGCTGGGTGGGTGGCTGGCTGGATGGGTGGGTGGCTGGTTGGGTGGCTGACTGGCTGGTTGGCTGGTTGGGTGAATTGGTGGCTGGTGGTTTGGGTTTGGGGTTTTGGGGGGGTGGTTTGGGTGGCTGGCTGGTTTGCTGTTGGCTTTTGGCTGGTTGTTGGTTTTACCCTGCCACAAAAAGAGCTTCTTTCTTCCTTCAAGAGCTTCTTTCATTCATGCCCATTTCTCCTACGTATTTCTTGCCACACCACACACTCGAATCGAAGGGTGGAGAGGCTTCTGAAGTCAATGAAGTTGTTGTAGAGCCTGTAGCCTGTGGGATATGATGGAGAAATGCATCTTGAGATTCTTCTTCTATCTTTCTTTATCTCTATGAAGCATCTCTGAGTTGAGAACAGTCTTGATCTTCGATTCGATCGCCAGTGCTTATGAGAGTTGGTTGCTTGCTGTTTGTGTGGCTTCGCGACCTGTCTGAATCCTGCCTGTTCTTCTGATAGTATCTTCTGCTTGTGGTTTCAGTCTGTTCAAGGCAATGGCTTAGCATACTTTGGGCTTGGGATAGTTTTTTGCTTTTTTGGTGATGGCTTATAAGACTGATTTGTTTCTGTAATTTTGGCACTTAAACTTCCTTCATGTCTCCCCTTCTTTGGAAAGTGGAACTAGATGGATTGGGTCCACTTGTCAGAGGCCTCTCTTATGCTGGTCCCCCAGATGCGTTGGCAGATGATTGTTAATGCCTTTATCATCTCGTGGGCCTCGCATCTCTGCTCAGGGGGCCCTCCGTTCTTGATGAGCTCAGGCCGGGATGTTGTCATCTCCCTGGTGACCGTCCTCCTTTCCAAGGATCTTACTTACTCTACACTTACTACTGCTTATCTTCTAACCAAACTATCTTCTCTACCCTCTCCTTTCCTCCAGCAACCCTTGTGTGCTTTTCCACCAGGATCTGATAGGTCTTGTGGGATCTTGCTCGTGAAGTTTTTCGGATCAGCCTTCTCAACTTGTAGTTGTACAGGTCACTCCTCTCTCCTCGGCAATATTCTGGTCCATCCATCATCAAGATATGGGCAGGCTCGTCCTGTAGGACTTATGACCCCTTTTGGCCGACAGTTGGTGAACCCCAGGGGACTGACCTTTGACAGGACTGACACGCCCCATCTTTTGTCTTCAATAAAACGGAGGTCTTTTTTTTTTTTATGATGTTTTTTTTTTTTTTTTTTTTTTGCTGCTGGTGCTGCTGGGAACTTTTGGTTGTTTAGTTACCTTGATGGGGTCTGGTACGTGACCGACGACTGCCTCTTTGCTGTCCCTTTTCTCGTCTTTTTTTCGCCATTTTGCCTTCGTTCACCTTCCTCACTGCCTTCACTTGCCACCGTTGAAGCATTGTTCTGTACAAAATCCGTTCCCCCCATAAGGCCTCAGACATCTTCTTGCTTGATTGAAAACCTGTTGACTGTTCAAAAAAGTACTATAACTCTTTTCGGTTAAACTCCTTTTCGACTAACTCTTTATAAATACTCTTTTTTCGGGCGTCTACTACTCTTTCGTTATTTCGTGAACTATAAACACATACACTCTTCTTAACTCTTTTATACCTAAAATACTCTATCGGTACTTCTATAATAATTATTCTCTTTTTCTTCTTTCGGCGATTTTCTTAAATTCTAAATAGTTCTATACTCTACCTATCTTTGTTCTATAAATAAAAACCTTAACTCTTTTTTTTTTCTTTTTTTTTTGCTCATCCTTGTTTTTATTCGATTTTCTCAATACTCTTATCTAATTTCTATATATTTCTATACTAATAAGTTCTATACCTCTTGTTTCTTATTTAAATTCAATCTCATAGTTCTAAAAACCTCTTTTCTTACTCTTCCTATATATAAATACATACGCGTCCTTTTCCTTACTCCTTATTGTTCATAACTCCTACAATTTTAACATCTTCTTCTATTGACCCCCTGTTATTGACTAAGTTTAATACTCTTTTCGGGTACATAGTTGACTCTTCGGGAGCGGTCGGATCTTTCTGTACACTTTTTCGGCCCGTTTCTGGGTTTTTGTTCTTCACATGGCTTTTTAGCTCCCTACTTGGTCCACAGGTCCAGGATATCGTTGGTAACCCCACGGTGGTTCATTTTACCTCTCTTTCCCAAGGATCTCCAGCGCTGCTCCCCTGAATGGTCTTGCTTGAAAGAGGTCTCAGTGAGAGTTGATGATGTCATCTTGAGGTAATACAATGGCAGCAACTCAGGCCCACCTATCTCAGCTTTAAAATGTTAAAAGATTTTCAGAATTCAGCGACTTTTCGGGGGTCCTTCAAACAGCTATTTTTTCCATGTTGAAACCGCAAAACGGTATTCTCTTCTCTTTCTTTCTCTTCTGGTTCCTCTTAGGTCCTTCAGCTTATCCTGGTAGAGGGTCCATTAGTACATGTCGTTGGTCACTACCAATAACTACAGCGCAGCAGGACAGCGCCAGGGAAACTTCTTGTCTGTGCTTTGGTTTGAAGCTCGGACTTAATCGTTTGGGTGCCAAGATGAGTAGTCAATCTGTTATGTGTCTTTCCATTTGGTGAGTGCCACACGTCGTTTTCTTATTGATGTCTTGTGGGGGTAATAAGGTTTTGGCGACAGTAAGATGTGGCGCATGCGAATTCAAAAAGTCTGAGACCTCTATCTTAGTTTACGTCCACAGCCAAAACGCCTACTGTCCCTGGCCAATGGTCATCAAATCGTCCAGGTCCGACCGATCTTGCATACCATCCGCCCTGGATCACGAAGAAAGTCCTTCTTTGAGTTGAAGAAGGCGCTCTCTCGTCCAAATCTTCGTAGAAACACTCGACAAGCTTCATCATCGTAGTCTGATTTTGGTGCAATAGACTTGTAATGATGGTCATGTTAGTGTGTTTAGCTGCGACACGCATCGGAGATCAGGTCTGCCATGAAATTGGGTACTAGCTGAATGACACTTGTTAATCCTCTTCTTGTTGATATATAGAAATATATATGATATATATAATATATATATATAAATCTAGAGAGAGAGATAGAAAGATAAGATAATATATATATATATATATAATATATATAAAACATCGTAAACGAGTGCATATTGATCTTCTGCTTCTCCTTCTCACTTCGCAATCCTTTACCTTCCCTGACCCTCCAGAGTGCAGGTAGCCCCCATTTAACAGCTAGCTGGGGTAACTGGGGAAACTGTACTAAAACCAAGGCGCGTAAACAGACACTCCATTCCAACCCATCACTGCTAAAAACTTAGCTTGGGAAAGCGAGTGCTCTGCTGGACCACTGAGCTATCCCGTCCCGCCCCTGTGACCATAAGAACAATCTTGTATCAAAAAACTACTAACCCATGCAAAGGGCGTCAACTCTGGCAATAATGCAATGGACACTGAATACTATCTATACATTTCTTTTGTTGGGGGGGTGGTTAGGGGGGGTGTAAGGGGGGCGGCATGGTGGAAGTTTAAATTGTTTTTTTTTTTGGCAAACTGTCTTCTTTTTTCCTCTGCGTTCACTGTTTTCAGGTGAGAGTGCGTAGTGCCCGTGGTTCCTCTTAGCTCCTCTTCCACCCTACTGCCCTACCTAATGCTATGTCACTCTGCAGGAGGTCCTTGCCCGCTGCTGGGGCCTCAGTCCACCAACAACATTTTCCGACTTCAGAGCAGCAGCTCCAGGAGTATTTTCCCTTCTGTACTGGATGCATGCTGGGTTAAGATGGTTCGAGAGTTATTGGAGTTTTTTTCTTTAAACCCAAACCACCCGAAAAACGTAACGCCGCCGAAATAAATTTATAATGGGGATCCTTTAAAAAAACGGAAAAACTGAAAAAAAAATTTAATAAAAAAAATAATAAACGCGGTAACGAAACCGCGATGATTTTGATCTTCCTGCATGTGTGTAACCCCCCGATGAGAACGAAGGAACGCCTCTGGCGTTGAAGTGGAACCAAGGCAGGAACCCTAGGAGAGACAGTTTAAAAAAAAATAATACCCTCCCACACCCTACCTTATTACATTATTATTAATATTCGCTAGCTAGAAATAATAAATTAAAATCGCATAGATGCTACAGCTACTGGCTACTGCCGAATGACGAACCCACAAACAACAAAACACAATAAATAATAATAAAATAATAATAATAATCATAAATAATAATAACTTAATAACAATAATAATAACAATAATAAGAATACTGAAGATTATGATGGTGATGATGATGATGATGATGAATGATGATGATGATAATTAAATAAAGAAATATGGATTTGATATAGCGCTGTACATGCATCAGACAAACGAGAGCGCTTGAATTCATCTATGCTTTCACAAACACGCAATGCAACCATTAACAATTAAGATATATAATAGATTAGATAGATAGATAAGATAGGGATAGATAGACAGACAGACAGACAACAAGAATAGATTTAGATAGACAGACAGACAGACAGACAGACATATAATAGAACAGACAGACAGACAGATGAAAGACAGACAGACAACAGATAGATAGATAGATAGAACAGACAGACAGAGAGATAGAAGATAGAATAGATAGACAAGACATTTAGATAGAATAGACAGACAGACAGACAGATAGAAGTATAGATAGACAGACAGACAGACCAGAACAAGAATAGAACGATATACAGACATACAGAACGTAGACAGATAGATAGATAGATAGATAATAGATAAAAGACACAGATGACATAGATAGATAGTCAGATAATAGATAGATATAAATAGATTAGATAGATAGACAGATAGAAGATAGATAATAGATAGTAGACAGACATAAAGGATAGATAGACAAGTACAAGATAGATAGTCAGATAAAAGATCAATAGATAGATAGATAGAATAGATATATTGAAATGGGATTGTTTTTTATCGATTCGTTCGGCTTGGTGGAAGGAAGAAGAAGAAAATACCGTTCCCGAGAATTGGGACCGCAGCAAAGATCAGCAGAGAGGTAGCCTTTAGATCATGACAACAAAGGAATCAGTTTGTCGGTGAAACAATAGCGGGATTGCGGGGGAACTTGCTAAAAGCCGGCAAGCACCACTCTCCTCTGTGTGTGTGGTCAACACTGTGGACGGAGGAGGGAAGCGAGGACCCGCGGCGCGGACGGGCTCTCCCTCTCCCTCCATCCATGCCATCCCGCCTTTCCACTCCCACTTCGCGAGATTCGCCACCCACCCCGCCACCTACCCCCTCACCCTCGCCCCCTACTCCTATCCACTCCCCCAACCACTCCCGTCCACTCCTCCACGCCTACCATCCCCTCCCTCCCTTTCCCTCACCAGCGCGCGCCAGACCAAGCGTGTGGTGCACGCATTTCTGTCCGGAGAAACTATCGGAATAACAATTATTCCACTGACGATATTTAATTACCACATAAAAAAGAGCAGACCAGACACACACACGAAGCCAATGTTGTGCTTCGTTCGGAGCTTCGGGAGGGACAACGAGGATGGGCCCTGCGGCGGATAAAAGCAACGAAGGCGACCAACGCAGGAGATGGGGGGTGGAAAGAATGGAAGAAAAAAGAGAAATTTATTTAAGGAGGGGGATGGAGGGGGGGTGGGAGCCTAAAATAAACGGGGAGAGGTAGGAGGGTGGGAAACTATAAAGTGGGGGGGGGGGGGGGGGGGGGGGGGGGGGGGGGGGGAGGGGAGGGGGGAGGGGGGGGGCAGTAGTGTCCTACAAACAAAGGCTTAACGTTGCACTCTGTGTGCAACAGATGTTCTTTCATAGATGACACAGACCTGTGAACATCCACCTTCCTCCTCTCCACCCTCCCTCCTTTTCTCCCTTATTTTCTCCCTTATTTTCCCACGCTCTCCTCTACTTTTTTCCCTTCCTTCCTCTCTTCCTCCCTCCCCTCTTCATCACTCTTCCTTCTCCTCTCTTTTCATTCTTTCCTCCTCCTCCTCCTCTACTACAAACTTATAAATACTAGACTTCGATCCGGCGCGGATAAAATACTTAACCAGGGGAACCAGACTAAAAAAAAAAAAAAAAAAAAAAAAATAAAAAACAAACAAAAAACTTTTTAAAAAAATCAACATAACCAAAGGAAAACGAACAAGAAAGAAAAAAAAACAAAAAACAACCACCAAAGCTAAATACCAAAAACAAATCCCCATCAACTTCAGATTCAATAACAATTTTGGTTTTGTTTGGGGCGTGTTGCTTGGCTTTTGTTTGGTGTCAGCTATTTCGGTTTTTTTTTTTTTGTTTTTGTTTGTTTGTTGTTTGTTTTTTTTTTTTGTGGGGGGGGGGGGGGGGGTTGGGGGGGGGGGGGGGGGGAGGTTTGTGGGGGTGGGGGTGGGGGGGGGGGGGGGGGGGGGGGGTTTTGGTATTTTTGGGGTTTTTTTTGGGGGGGGGTGTGTTTGGGGGGGGGGGGGGGTTGGGGGGGGGGGGGGGTGGGGGGGTTTGGGGGGGGTGGGGGGGGTGGGGGGAGGTTGTGGGGGGGGGGGGGGGGGGGGGGGGGGGGGGGGGTGGGGGGGGGGGGGGGGAGGGGGGGGGTTGGGGGGGGGGGGGGTTAGGGGGTGGGTTGGTCTTTGTTTAGGGGGGGGGGGGGGGGGGGGTGGTTTTTTTGGGGGGGGGGGGTGTTTTTGGGGGGGTGGGGGGGGGTTTGTTTTGGGGGGGGGGGGGAGGTGGGGGGTTGGTTGGGGGGGGGGGGGGGGTGGGGTTTTTGTGGGGGGGGGTGGGGGGGGGGTTTTATTTTTGGGGGTTGGGGGGGGGGGGGGGGGGGGGGGGGGTTTTGGGGGGGGGGGGGTTGGGGGGGGGGGGGGGGGGGGGGGGGGGGGGGGTGTTGGGGTGGGGGGGGGGGGGGGCGGGGTGGGGTTGGGGGGGTGGGTTTTTTTTGGGGGGGGGGGGGGTTGGGGGGGGGGGGGTTGGGGGGGGGGGGGGGGGGGGGGGGGGGGGGGAGGGGGGGGGTTTTTTGGGGGGTTGGGGGGGGGGGGGGGGGGGTGGGGGGGGGGGGGTGGTTGGGGGGGGGGGGGGGGGGTTTTTTTGGGGGTTGGGGGGGGGGGGGGGGGGGGGGGGGGGGGGGGGGGGAGGGGGGGGGTTGGGGTTGTGGGGGGGGGGGGGGGGAGGGGGGTGTGAGCAACGCAAGTAATAATACTTTAACTGTTAGGTGGGTATTCTATTTCTTTGCGTGTTGGGTGATGGGTTTTCATCTTTTTATCCCATCATTTTTTTTCGGATAATTGGTTTAAAATAAGGTTTAGTTTCTAATAAGCAAGGAAACTATTGAACAAGGGTTTTACAGACAGCAAATCTCGCATTGATCCCTTAATTCCCAGCCCAAGCCAAGTTTAAAAAGCAGCCGCGGGGGCGATACGAGCGTAGTTATTTTATACCAACTTGGATGGGTTTGAGACATCGTTTGCGTACCTCTCCGGACGCCCCCAAGGTTAATACACTCCCTAACCCCCGACTTAATTATGAACAGCTTTTTTCGGGGGGGTACAAGTCCCCACCCCAGTCTATACACAACACAAACAAACACACTAACCACTGTAAAAAAAAATAATAATTGGGTTACGATCCTGCTCACTATTAGGGTCAGGGAAGGTAAAGCAGGCGAGGCAGAGGAGAGAGCGCCGCCCTCAATAACTGCCCCCTGAGAAGTGAGTCTCTGACGCCTCACTTCCCTACGACCTTATAGGTTACAGGACACCTTACCTTAAGCATGGGACAAGCATAACATGATGAACGTAAGTAATCGCAGAGCAACAACAAACCATGTGCTCTTGTTGCGCGCATGGATTGAAAACTGTTGTTCATTATGTTTAGAGGAGAGTTGCAAGCGTAAAATGATTTGAGTTCAAGCGCTTCGATTTGTTTTTGTTTATTACAAGATTCAGCGCTATATAAATTCCCATATATTAATATTAAATTATGATGTGCTGGGATGTTTCGGATAATTGATAACTAAAAGGATGGACGGCAAATGCGTACCCCGCAGGCTGCACTTAACGGAGAGATGCAGCTGTTCGACTTGAACCTACACACGCCACACACCAAACAATCCCAAGACGACGACCCAGACCAACACCCACCCACGCAGATCGACCGTGTAGAAACCGTTCTTCACAACGGACAGCAAAACAACCGTGACTGTCGGTGGCGATATTCAATTTGTACCATGGATAACGTCAGTTAAGATATGTCAGATTTGCCATGTGAGATGATATAGGTTATAAGATGTGATTTTTCAAAGTAAAATATGCCAATTCTCCTAGCAACATTGTTTTTGGAGCATAGCTGCACTTTCAAAATGATAGTTTGAGACCTGGCCAACTGAGCAGAAAAATGAGCTGAGGTGGATAGTGTTAGCAATTTGTGTTGGAAATCCTGCCCCCAGCCCCCCCCCCTCCATATATATATAGAGAGAGAAGAACTCTTCGAAAAAAAATAATCACAAAAAGCATTGGCCCATACATGCAGGGGGGTTGCCGATCTGCTTATATTTTAGTGAGAAAAAAAATGAAGCACAAAAAAACCCAAATGTAATTGTATAAATAACCACAACCAACCACAATAAAAAAATGGAGAAAGAGAGAGAGGGAGAGAGAGAGAGAGAAAGAATAAGGGTTGTGTGTGTTTGCTGTACGTTCGTCGTGCGTGCGTGTGCGTGATGCCGTCGCATGTCCCGAAAGACGTACTATAAACCGTCATCGTTCCGTGTCGGTATGTCCATGATTATCAGAGAATGTGTCAAAGCTTAGGATCAAGGAGGGAATATACAAATGTATACATTTTAGGTAACACGTGTCTGTCTTCCATAGAACTCTCATCAGTCCGCGCACTTCCTATCTTGCATGACGTTAAAAAAACAAAACACCACCACACTACGTGTGCTTAACCATTATCCTTCGAAATGAAAGAAAAAAATTCAACAGATAGAATGAATTATATGAAGACGACGTGTGATTTCAGCAGAATTGGAACCTAGTGATAAATTTGATTCATTTATTTATCTACTAA
>CM054159.1:23605178-23612678 GCA_028751875.1 Rapana venosa
TTTTTTAATTTATTATTTTATATCGAGGAAAGGATAATGGAATAAGCAGACACACATGTGCTTTTTTTTACAAATAATCCAGGATTCCCCGTGTGGTGCATTTTATGTGTCAATTTTGTCATCATAGAAGACAAGAGACAGACAGACACAGACCAAGACAGAGAAATTTGTTCAGAAGGGACATCAGATGGATTAATTTAGGTAAAGGTCACAAAAACACAAAATACTACCCTTCTGATTGGGGTGAAAACAGAACAAGGTAAATAGGTGTACGAGCATTTACCTATTTTTAGACTGTGTAGAAAAACATCGATCATTCATACAAAAGAAAAGAAACAAAATTTATCATAAACCAAAAAAGTACATAGGCTAACAACACCTTTTTACAACTTCTAAACAAAAACTATGAACAAGAAAAATCGAAACATATTTCCACAATAGCTCATTTCAATTTCACAGATGACAGAAATTGAGCTAGCCTGAATCGCTGGTAGGTGATTCCTATTTGCTTTCAGAATTTCTTCCATATCCTTAATAGCTCCTACGAGCATAGGGCCTCACAGCGTCCCTCCACCTTCTCTCCTGTCTCTGGCAAGGGTCTTGTCCTCTTCCCATTCAGGCTGGAGTCTCAGAATTTCATGAATTTAGTCCCATCCTTATTTGTTTCCAGGCCCCCGAAGAACTGGACATTTTAAAACGGCATCTGTTTCATCTTGTGTTGACAGTTTCCATACATCAAAACCTAATCCCCGAAGTCGGAATGCGGCTACCTTCATGGTAGGCAAAAACGGTCGTGTACGTAACATCTCACCATTGGTAAACTTCAGAGCTTGAGGAATGAAAAGTAAACTAAAATAAAGCAAAGCAAAATAAAGAAAACCAAACCAAAACAAAAACAAGAGAGAGAGTGAGAGAGAGAGAGAGAGAGAGAGAGAGAGAGAAACAGAGAGAGACATGAGAGAGAGAGAGAAAGAGAGAGAGAGAGAGAGAGAGAGAGGAGAGAAGAGAGAAAAGAGAGAGAGAGAGAGAGAGAGAGAGAGAGAGAGAGAGAGAACTCGAATATTTCATTGAGAGTAAATGAACAAACCAGAGGCTTTTTTACACCAGCCCTCATAAAAAACCCCAAAAGAAACCAAATAAAAACCTAGAAGCAAACAAACCAAAATAACTATAACTGAAAGAGAGAGATATATATTCACAAGGAAAAAGAGAAAGAGGGAGGGAAAGAGCGAGAGAGAGAGAGAGAGCGAGCGAGAAAGAGTGTGTGTGTGTGTGCGTGTGTGTGTGTGTGTGTGTGTATGTGTGTGTGTGTATGTATGCATGCATGTGTATGTGTCTCTGTGTATGTGCCTCCCACATAACTTTGTGTGGACGCCTACAGAGGACATCCACGTACCACCACTTGCGAATACACTGTACTGCCCTTCTGGCATCCCTGACTCCCCAACATGCACCTAACCCACAACCAACCAACTGTGCACACATTTCATCAAGCAATTAATAGTAATAATAATAATAATAATAATAGTAATAATAATAAATGGAATTTATATAGCGCTATATCTTGCAAAAAGAAATCAAAGCGCTTGCATTCAACACACCCTACACATATTACCAATAACAATTAACAGAGTTAACAAATACAAATGTACACACACACACACACACACACACACACACACACACACACACACACACAGATTATACACTTTGGCAGGGTGATGGATTTGGGCTGTTTTAAGCAGGATAGATTTGAGATGAAACAAAAAGGGAAAAAAATCAGATTTGGAATAAATATGTCTTGAGGCTGGATTTAAAAGTGTCATAAGTAGGCTTTTGGCGAAAGGAGAGAGGGAGGTCATTCCAGATCACTGGACCAGAAACAGAGAAAGAGCGATGGCCAACAGTGGATTGGCTGAATCTAGGTATTCTTAAGCACAAGGTGTCTGCAGCAGAGCGGAGGGAACGAGAAGGAGTGTATAGGTGAAGACAGTCACAGAGGTAGGAAATGTTCCGGTTACGAATACAAAACCCTATAATCTCACACACATACATCAACCTGCACGCGCGCACACACACACACACACACACACACACACACACACACACACACACAAAACCCCACACACACACACACACACACACACTCACTCACACACTCATCACACAAATTCATTCGCACAAAACACACACACACACACACTCACCCCACACACTCTTTCGCACACAACACAACACTCACACACACACACACAACTCACCCACCACTCACACACACACACACACACACACACCACTTAGATTTTGTTCCCCAAATAGATGGCTTGATGAAAAAAAAGCCTGCATTGCTTATTCAGTGTACCATCTGGAAATAAACATTTGATTTTGACTTGCCCACTCTCTCAATCTCTGTCTCTCTGTGTCCCCCTCTGTCTGTCTGTCTGTCTCTCCTCCCTCTCTGTCTCCCCCCTTTGTGTGTGTCTGTCCCCTCTCTCTCAGACTGTGTCTGTCTCTCTCTGACTGCCTGTCTATCTGTCTCATCTCTCTCTCTCCCCAAAACCCACTAACTTCTGCTTGTACAAAGAGATAGATCTTTGACTCTTCAAACCACCCCACCTCACTAAACCCACTCAACCCCAAACGCTAATGAAACCCACCTTCAACCCCCCCCCGCGTTGGTGCCCCAACCCTTTCCTTCCCCCCCCCCCCTCCCCCCCTCCCCCCCCCCCCCCCCCCCCCCCCACTCCTCCCCCTCTCTTTCTGCTGCCTGTCTTGTCTGTCTCTCTCTCTCTGACTGTCTGTCTCTCTGTCCGTCAGTCTGTGTTTGTCTTTTCTGTCAGTCTGACTGGCTGCCTCCCCTCTCTCTACCTCTGTCTGTCTGTCTCTCTCTCTATCTCTGTCTGTCCTTTCGGGTCCGTCTGTGTTTGTCTCTGTCTGTCTGTCTATCTCTGTCCGTCTGTTTTTTTGTCTCTGTTTGCCCTGCCTCTTCTCTTCACCTCTGTCTGTCTGTCTATCTCTGGTCTGTCTCTCTGTCCGTCTGTGTTGTCTTGTCTGTGTGACTGTCTGCCTCTCTCCCCTCTCTCTGTCCGTCTGTCTGTGTTTCTCTCTCTCTCTCTCTCCTCTCCCCTTTCTCTCCTCTCTCTCTCTCTCTCTGGGGTGGGGGAGTAGGCTAGCCGGGGCCTAGCTAGGCCTAGCAGGTCTGCAAAATGCCTCCGCTACTCCCGACTACTCCGCCTTATTTCCCCAGGGTGGGGGGCAGCGATCATTTGCGTAATTAGTTGAGCAAACCGCTCTTTGCCCTAGCCGCGCGGATCAACTGGTGTGGCCTGCATGCTCTTATCTCTGCTTCCCAATGCTAGTAGGACTGGTTGGGTGGCTGGCTGGGTGGCTGGGTGAATGGGTGGTTGGTTGGGTGGCTGGGTGGCTGGTTGGTTGGGTGGGTGGCTGGCTGGATGGGTGGCTGGCTGGGTTTTGGGGTGGTTGGTTGGGTGGTTGTTTGGTTGGGGGGTTGGTTGGGTGGGTGGTTGGTTGGTTGGTTTGGCGGGTTGGGTGGTTGGGTGGGTTTTGGGTGGTTGGGGGGTTGGTTGGGTGGCTGGTTGGCTGGTTGGGGGGTTGGTTGGGTGGTTGGTTGGTTGAGTGGTTTGGTGGGTGGGGGAATGGGTGGCTGGTTGGGTGGCTGGTTGGTTGGGTGCTGGTTGGGTGGCGGGTTTTGGGTTTTGGGTGGTTTGGTTGGGTGGCTGGTTGGTTGGGTGGCTGGTTGGGTGGCTGGTTGGGTGGCGGGTTTGGGTTTGGGGTGGTTTGGTTGTGGTGGCTGGTTGGGTGGCTGGTTGGTTTGGGGGGCCCTGGGTGGCTGGTTGGTGGCTGGATTGGTTAGATTGGCTTGCGACTGAGGTGAGTTGATTCTATAAAGGGTAACGTAGGAAAGGGAGTTAAAGAGGAAGGTGCATGTGAGAGAGATGGATGGGGGTGGGAGTGGGGATGGGGGGGTGGGGGGGGGTAAAGGTGGGGGGGTTGGCGTGGGGGGGGGGGGGGTAAAGGTGGGGGGGGGGGGGTAAAAGGTGGGGGGGGAGTGAGTAGGAGTAGTAAGATAAAGGGCAGGGGGGTGAGGGGGGTGAGAAGGAGGAGGGGGAAAGAGAGAGAGAAAGGGGGGGGGGAAAGAGATAGAGGAGAGAGAAAAAGACAGACAGACAGACAGACGAGAGAGAGACAGACAGACAGACAGACAGGCAGACAAGAGAGAAACCCCCAAGACAAACAGACAAATAGACAGAGAAAAGAGAAAAAAAAAAAAGAGAAGAAGAGAGAAGAGAGAGAGAAGAACCCAGAGAAGACAACCTATCGAACCAACCTTAAAAAAAAAAGAAAGTTATAATCCTTCAACCTCCACATTCATTATTCTTTGTCGGTATCTCTGTCTTCTCCCGTCCTTCTGTTTTGCCTGTCTCCTGCAGTCAAGTCAACTCTCCTTCATGCATCCTCTTTGTTGTTTTTGTTGTTGTTGTTGTTGTTGTTGTTGTGTTCTTCTTCTTCTTCTTCTCTTCTTCTTCTTCTTCTTTTTTTCTTCTTCTTTTTCTTCGTCAAGCGTTCAGAGACCAACAAGTGTTGTCTGTCACGTGATTGTGTTGGCGCTACCGTTAAGCGCCTGGCAAGTCAGGCCCAGCATATCCGACTTAGGACAGATTGTTACTTTTAAGTATTTCTGGAGAGAAAAAAGGAAGGAGAATGGATTGAGAAGGCAGAAGGGAAAAAATTAGATAGACAGGAAAGAGAGTTGACAGAGGAAAAAGGAAACAGGCAGAATATATAAAATAATAAAATATATTATATATATATGCATACACACAACACATATATATATATTATATATATTAAAATGCCCTACACACAATATATATGTATATATAATGTGAATATATATATATATATATATATATATATAATATAAATAAATTATATATTATATAAATATATATATATATTGTGTTGTGTGTTTTTGTTGTGTGTGGGGTGTGCAACTGTTAATGACAGTATTTCTAAAGTACGTCGTCTGTTGCAAAGTGAAGTTATCCGTCACAATGTGTTTATGTGAATATGACAGGACTATCATATAAGTTAACTTGTTGTCCTGCCAAAGTATGCTCGTACTTTTGCGACACTTGTCTTGAATGAATTTTGTTTCAACCAAACAAAGAGAGGGATAGAAAAGAGGGAATTCCTAGCACAGAATTTCCAGAGGGTGAGGATGCTCTTTACACTGACATGTACTTCAGTTTTTCTTGATGGAGGGGACAAGTGCGTGCGTTTTGTTCGTTAGGAAAAAAAAGTATTATTGAGAAAATAGTAGTGAAGGAAAACAAGTGTAGGTAACCACTTACACAACTTCTCCACAATTTTGAAAACGATTTATCAAAGATTCAAAAGGGAGATAATATACTCAGTGACGTCACCAGCAGCCCTACTTCAGAAGGACTGAACATAATGCCGAAGACAACTTCATCACTGCTTTTTTGTTGTTGTTGGTTAAACAAAAAATAGAATCCGTGGATTTTGGGAGGGATTTTTCCCCCATTTGCTGCACAACTCCAACGTCTAACTTTTTCTCTCTTTTTTTTTCAATACAACGTCTCACTTTATGGTGGGGAAAAAACCCCCAAACACTTTACGGCTTTAGATATCCACCAGGTATCCGAATCAATCACAGTTAAGACCCCACAGCACAGATGCTTTACGAAGTCCTCAACTGGAACTGGAGCTGGCTACGCTACAATCATATACACCCTACCGTTCGTTCCCCTTGCCTTTTGCGCCGCTCTCTCCTTTCCTCCTTGTTTTGATGGAAGCCAGAGATAAGCAGATGTGTGTGTAAAGGAAGCTGCCCCTGTATCCAACTGTGGAGAGCTGGCAGGAGGTATAACATCACTATAATATCTACCTCCCCAAGCAGAGCCAGCTTTCACAGGAGAGATCTGATCTGGTCACAGGTCTCTATCCGATCTCTGTCCAATAAAAGGATAGGATGGTGGTTAGGATAGGAATGTTCGATATGTGGTATGCTTGATCCGTGGGTCACAGGTTCGATTCTCGCTGTTGACTGTATCGTCTTTTGGGGGGTAGGGGTGGGGATGGGGAGGGGGGGGGGGAGAGGGGGGGGGGCAATAATTTGTATTGTGTTTGTGCGGGTGTTGTATTGTGTTGCATTGCATTGTATTGTAATGTGTTGTATTGTACTGTTTTGTATTGCATTGCATTATATTGTGATGTGTTGTAATGTGTTGTGTTGTATTGTATTGCAATGCACTGTATTGTGTTCTATGTATGGTATTGCATTGTATTGTGTTTGTATTGTATTGCATTATTTCGCATTGCTTTACATTGTATTGTAATGTGTTATATTGTAATGTGTTGTATTGTTTTGTATTGCATTGCATTGTATAACAATATGTTGCATTTTTTGTATTGCATTTTATTGCAATGTGTTGTACTGTATATTGCACTGTACTGTACTGCACTGTACACTGCCTTCAGTTACCGCACTTTTCCTCTCCCTGCGATTCGGGATGCTCTCCGAGGGGGAAAAAGCGCTTTACCGACAGGGGTAGCCCCCCCTTTTCTTCTACAACAAACTTGCTTACATGGTACATCTGTTTTTCCCACCCTTTTTTACCCGAAAATTTTACAAAGGGGCACCCTTTTTTGCTGCATTGGGTTTCCTTACACCAATAAATTCATGCTGCTAACCCGAACCCCCGGTTTTATCCCTAGCAAACCGAAAGACAACACCCAGACCCCGGGTTCTTTCCTTTCCCCGTTTTCTCGGATGGCAGCTTAGACCCAGGTCCTGTGGAAAAACAGGTGCAGATAATATTGTATTACGTACGTGCATGAAAACTCACTTCCCTTTTCCTAGAAGCATAGGTCTTTTGCACTCTGCTGGGAATGGTAGACAAGCCACAAACAGATGCACAATAGTGCTGTGTGGATCGGTGGTCTAGGGGTAACGCGCCTGTCTAGAAAGCGAAAAGTCCGGGTCGGAAATGTGCGGTGGGCCCCAAACTTTCCCCCATCCATTAGACCAGGAGTGGTGGTCTGGGCGCTAGTCTTTCGGATGAGACGATAAACCGAGGTCTCGTGTGTTACACACAATTATTCAGCGCACGTAAAAGAACCCACGACAACAAGAGAGTTGTCCCTGGCAAAATTCTTAGAAAAAGTCACTCTGATAGGGAAACAAGTACAGTTGCAGACCAAAAAAAAAAAAAAAGGTGGCGCTGCTCTTGTGGCGACGCGCTCTCCCCGGGGAGAGCAGCCCGAATTTCACGCAGAGAAATCTCCTGACTTAAAGTGGTATAAATAAATAAATAAATAAATCTCCCGAATCGGAATGCGGCGACCTACCTTCACAGTGTAAAAACGGTTTTTAAATAAATTGTCCTTTGCTTTGTTGCTATTCTTTAAATTTTATTTTTTAATGTATTTTTCCTTTCTTATTTTATTCTTTGA
>CM054159.1:23620178-23645178 GCA_028751875.1 Rapana venosa
CCCTAAAATAGGAGACTGAATAAAAGAGATAGAGAGAGAGATCTACCTTGTGTGCATGCATGCGTGCGTGCGTGCGTGGTGCGTGCGTGCGTGCGTGCGTGCGTGCGTGCGTGCGTGCGTGCGTGCGTGTGTGTGTGTGTAATTGTTCGCTTGTTCAGAAAAGAAAATGTAAGTAAAAGGACAGTTACTGTATTACAATTAGTTGACTTTTATTTTAGGTTGGTTTGGGTGGGTTTTTTTGGTTTGGGAGAGGGGGTAGGAGAGAGGGAAGTATAGGCAGTCTTTGTGTTCTGTTTGTTCGTTTGGTTGCTTGTTTATTTATTTTATTGTATTTCAT
Organism: Rapana venosa; assembly: GCA_028751875.1. Classification (NCBI taxonomy): domain Eukaryota; kingdom Metazoa; phylum Mollusca; class Gastropoda; order Neogastropoda; family Muricidae; genus Rapana; species Rapana venosa. Next base: position 23,620,516 of record CM054159.1, read on the forward strand.
TCTTTTATATCAAGGATAATGGAATAAGCACATTGCTTTTGTACATCCCGTCCCCGTGTGTATGCGGTTTTGTCAATTCTGTCATCTGTTCCCACCGGCATACAATGGCCTTCTCTTTTGAAAAGCGGAACAGGAATTAACGTGTGCGCAAGACGTTCTGCGTGCGTTCGCACACGGGGCCTCGGTTTATAGTCTCATCCGAAGCTTGGGTTGTGTGTGTGTGTGTGTGTGTGTGTGTGTGTGTGTGTGTGTGTGTGGTGTGTGTGTGTGTGAATGTATTTTGGCTGGACATGGGGTGGTTATTTAAACAGACTTCATTTTACTATCTCATCTGCTTTCAATATACTCTTCTGTTTGATTTTTGTTGTTTTGTTGTTGTTGCTTTTGTTGTTTTTGTTAATAAGCGTCAGTTGTGAAGTCAGTGTTGCAAACAAAAACCTTACCCAAGCAATCTGTGATTTAGTGCACACAGTTACAATAAAAACAGTAGCAGTACCACCCCCACCAGTACTACCACCACCACCACCACCACCACCACCACACCACCACCACCACCACCACCACCATCACCACCAATACTACCAAAACAACAATATGTGTCTGTATAGCTCAATCTGTTGAATATTGCAATCGTACAGGAGCGGTTGTCAGTCACATTCTCCCCCCCCCCCCCCCCCCCCCCCTTTTTCACATATATGAAGAGATGTTTTTGCTATTGGTAATTTGGTACAATCACCAAATCAATGCCCCGACCCAGAATAGAGAAGGACGACTACTACTAATCTCAAAAAAAGAAGAACAAGTCATCATTCTAAGACTCCACACTTGGGCACAACAGGCTAAATCACCACATGTCTACAAAGCTGAAACTCGTTCCTTCTCCCCTGTGGTAAAGAAAACCAGACTGGCGAGCACATCCTTCAGAGGTGCACTGCTATACAGCGACCTGAGGAAGAAGATTGTGTGGCCGACAGAGATAACCCTGCAAACCAAGCTGTACGGCCCACGAGAGGAACTGGAAAGGACTTGCCATTATTTCTCCCAGACACATCTGACGGTGTAAAGCGAACGAGAGAAGAAAGAAGAAGATAAAAGTTTGAATGGTCAGTGGTGTCCGTAGCGGTGTCATATCACAGAGGTCTATTTCTCAACTGTAGAAATCGATCTTGTGTTGGCAAATGACAAAACGAGGATGACAACAGCAGTAAAAATAACAACAGTAATGAAAGTAGTCAGAAGAAGGAAAGTAGAAGCAGAAAATACAGGAGTAGATACTATTTTGTCAGCTTATTTTTAAAAATGGAAATTTAAAAAGAAAAGGATTCTCTCTCTCTCTCTCCTCTCTCTCTCTCTCTCTCCTCTCTCTCCTCTCTCTCTCTCTCTCTCTCTCTTCTCTCTCTCTCTCTCTCTCTCTCTCGTTCTGGTTTGGTTTGGGTTTGGGTTTTTGGAGGGGGATTATTCGGTTGTCTTCTCTCCCCTTGGTGTTGTTGCTGCTTTTATTTTTCTCTTGTTTTCTTTGCTATTTTTTGGTTGTTTCTGTGTTTTCTGTTTGCTTTCTTTATTACTTGTTGTTGCTTTTTCTCTCTCTCTTTTGGTGATTTTTGTGCGTTTTTTTTGGGTGTAGATTATTTCCCCCGTATACTGTGTGAGTGTATTGGTATAGGCTTTATTTTATTATCATATATATCCCTAAGGGCGGGACTGAATGTAAAAAAGCACATGGGTTTTGCTATATTGCTTATCTATCTCTCTCAATAAACCTCTATTTGTCATTGTCATTGTCTATCTCTCTCTCTCTCATCTCTCTCTCTCTCTCTTGCCTGACATCTTGTGTCCTACAGAAACAATACTTACACACTACAGATCAATACCTGACGTAAACGCACAAACATACTTCTACCGCAACGATACACCACACATACATGTCTCTCTGAAAGTGTTACACACACACACTGACCCCACTCCCCCACCCCTCTCCCTCCCCCCACCCCCCACACACATACCACTACTCCCCCCTCCCCCCCCACCCCTCCTCACCTGACCTCCACCCCCTCTCCCCCCCACACACACTGACCCCCCCCTACCCCCCCCCCCCCCACACACACAACCTGACCCCTCCCCACCCCCTTCTCCCCCCCCCCCCCCACACACACACTGACCCCCCCTCCCCCCTTCTCACCCCTCCCCACACTGACAACCATCCCCCACCCCCTTCTCCCCCCCCCCCCCACCACACACTGACCCCTCCCTCCTCCACCACACACTGACCACCCCCCCCCTCCCACCCCCCCCCCCCCCCCCCCCCACACACACTGACCCCCCTCCCCCAACCCCCTTCTCCCCCCCCGACCCCACCCCCCACACACACACTGACAACTCCCCCCCCCCCCCCCCACACACACACAACTGACCACCACCCGCCCCACACACACACCACATACTGACCCCCACCCCCCCCCCCCCCCCCACCACACACAAAGCACACACTTTCTTCCCCTAGTCTGTTATTCCAGCAGTCACAGAATGCAGCAGAGGGACAGGCCAAGGCCGATAGCCTAGAGCAAGACACACTGCAGGCCCGGGCCCTACCTAGCCTAGCTAGGTGCTCTAGCCGTGTGTGTGTGTGTGTGTGTGTCTGTGTGTCTGTGTGTGTGTGTCTGTGTGTGTGTTGTGTGTGTGTGCTGTGTGTCTGTGTGTCTGTGTTGTGATGTGTCCTGCTGTGTGTGTTGTTTTATTTTATTTTTTATTTTATTCTTTATATCGAGGATAATGAATAAGCACTTATGTGCTTTTTTACATTAGTCCCCGTGTGTATGCGGTTTTGTAAATGTATTGTGTTGTGGTGTGTCTGTGTTGTCTGTGTCTGTGTGGTGTTGTTAGTCTCTGTGTGTGTCTTTGTTGTTGTGTGTGTCTGTGTGTGTGTCTGTGTGTCTGTGTGTGTGTCGTGTGTTGTGTGTGTCTGTGGTGTGTTCGGGTTGTGGGTTGTGTGTGTTGTGGTGTGGTGTGTCTGTGTCTGTGTGTGTCGTGTGCGTGTGTCTATGTGTTGTATGTGTGACTGTTGTTCTGTTTGTTCTGTGGTTGTCTGTGTGTGTCTGTGTCTGTTGGTGTCTGTCGTGTCACTGTTTGTGTTGATGTTTTTATTTGTTTACGAGTATGATAAGCACTAGTGCTGTTTACTGTGTGCTGTGTAGTGTGTGTTGTGTATGTCGTTGTGTGTCGTGTTGTTCTTGTGTGTCTGTGTGTGTGTCTGTGTTGTGTGTCTGTGTGTGCTGTGTGTCTGTGTCGTGTTGTGTGTTGTGTAGTGTTGTCTGTGTTGTGTGGTCTGTGTTGTTGGGGTGTTGTGCGTTGTGTTGTGTTGTGTGCTTGTTCTGTGTGTGGTGTCTGTGTGTGTCTGTGTGTGTGCTGTGTGTACCTGTCTGGTGTCTGTGTGTGTTGTTGTTGTGTCGTGTCTGTGTTCTGTGTCTGTGTGTGTGTCTGTGTGTGGTTGTTGTCCTGTCGTGTGTTGTGCTGTGCTGTGTTGTCTGTTGTGTGTGTCGTGTGTCGTGTGTATTGTGTTTGTGGTGTCTGTGTGTGTCGTGTCTGTGTGTATGTGTCTGTGTGTGTCGTGTCTGTTGGTCTGTGTGTAGTGTCTGTGTGTTCTGTGTGTGTGTCTGTGTGTCTGTGTTGTGCGTGTGTGTGCTGTGTGTTGTCTGTTGCTGTCGGTCTTGTGTGTGTTGTGTGTTGTCTGTGTGTGTGTGTGTGTCTGTGTGTGTGTTGTGTGTGTGTCTGTGTGTGTGCTGTGCTGTGCCTGTAGTCGTGTGTGTGTGCTGTCTGTGTCTGTGTCGCTGTCGTGGTGTCTTGCTGTCGTGTATGTGGTCTGTTGTCTGTGCAGTGTGTCTGTGTGTGTATGTGTCTGTCTGTGTGCGTCTGGTGCTGTGTCTGTGTGTGTGTCTGTTGTGTCTTGTCTGTGGGTCTGTGTCGTGTGACAGTGGCTTCTGTCTGTAGCTGTCATGTTCTTGGTCGCGTCTACGTCCAAGGCTGACACGTGCGCATGTCAGTCATGTTGTCAGTCACAGTTGGTCTCGGCTGCTGTCAATTCGTCTGTACTGTCTGTGCTTCTGTCTGTCTCAATGGCTGTCAGTCAGTCTGTCTTCTGTTGTCCAGTCTGTCAATGCTGTCGTCAGTCTGTCTGTCTGTGCCAGTCTGTCTCAATGGCTGTCAGTCAGTCTGTCTGTCTGTGCCAGTCTGTCTCAATGGCTGTCAGTCAGTCTGTCTGTCTGTGCCAGTCTGTCTCAATGACTGTCAGTCAGTCTGTCTGTCTGTGCCAGTCTGTCTCAATGGCTGTCAGTCAGTCTGTCTGTCTGTGCCAGTCTGTCTCAATGGCTGTCAGTCAGTCTGTCTGTCTGTGCCAGTCTGTCTCAGTGGCTGTCCAGTCTCATGTCAGTCGTCTGTCTGTGCCAGTCTGTCTCAATGGCTGTCAGTCAGTCTGTCTGTCTGTGCCAGTCTGTCTCAATGGCTGTCAGTCAGTCTGTCTGTCTGTGCATCTGTCTCAATGGCTGTCAGTCATCTGTCTGTCTGTGCCAGTCTGTCTCAATGGCTGTCAGTCAGTCTGTCTGTCTGTGCCAGTCTGTCTCAATGGCTGTCAGTCAGTCTGTCTGTCTGTGCCAGTCTGTCTCAATGGCTGTCAGTCAGTCTGTCTGTCTGTGCCAGTCTGTCTCAATGGCTGTCAGTCAGTCTGTCTGTCTGTGCCAGTCTGTCTCAATGGCTGTCAGTCAGTCTGTCTGTCTCAATGACTGTCAGTCAGTCTGTCTGTCTGTGCCAGTCTGTCTCAATGGCTGTCAGTCAGTCTGTCTGTCTGTGCCAGTCTGTCTCAATGGCTGTCAGTCAGTCTGTCTGTCTGTGCCAGTCTGCCTCAGTGGCTGTCTGTCTCTCAGTCAGTCTGTCTGTCTGTCTGTCTCAATGGCTGTCTTGTGTGTCCAGCGAGCTGTCTGGGTTCCCTGTAGTGTCTGGCTGGCTGGCTGACTGTGTGTCTGTGTGTCTGGCTGTCTGTGTGTCTGTTTGTGTGTCTGGCTGTCTGGCTGGTTGGCTGTCTGGTTGGATGGCTGTCTTTCTGGTTGGTTGAATGGATGGATGGCTGTCTGGCTGTCTGGCTGGTTGGGTGGCAAGCGGTTCTTTGGTTTTGTTGTATTGGAGTCCCAGCGAAATTATCCGACTTAAGGACTGAGACCATCAACCAACAAATCGTTAAGGCGAACGGTATGATTAAGGGAAATGTTGAATAGTTTCATTGATTCTTTGGTTTTGGGTGTCTGGGTGTTTTTATTTTTCTTTGTCAATGTTTTTGCTGACTGTCTGTCTATCTGTCTGTCTACTGCTCGCTCTCTCTCCCTCTCTCCCCTTCTTCCTTTCGCTCTTTGTATATCACACGCATGGTCACGGTATTATAATATTCCTGAATAGTTTTATATTGTATTCATAAATTTGTTAATGTCTCTTCTTCGCTGAAAAAGTCTAAGAGAGGGAAAGAGACAGACACACAGACAGAGACAGACAGACAGAAAGAGATAGTGATAAAGAGAAAGAAACAGACAGAGACAGAGAGACAATGACAGAGACATACAAAGGATACAGACACATAGTCAGAAAGACAGGGAGAGAGAGACAGACAGAAATTGAGACAGAAACAGAGAAAATACAAACAGACGGATAGACAGATAAAGACTCTACCATAACAACAACAAAACAACAACAACCACAAACAAAAATAAAACCCGAACACAACTGGCATAAACACAAGCGCTATCAGAACAGCCAATCTCTCTATGGTTTGCAAAGTCCAGTGGAATTTAGGGCTGAAACTCTTGCTGGAAGGGGCGATGGTGGTGATGGGTGGTGGTGGTGGTGGTGGTGGTGGTGGTGGTGGTTGTGGGGGTGGTGATGGTTATGGTGGAGGTGTTTGTGGTGGTGGTGGTGGAGGTCGTGGTGATGGTGGAGATAGTGATGGTGGTGGTGGAAGAGATGGTGGGGAGTATTCCCCTGGAGTTTTTCTGCATGCAGTTCGGTTCTGTCTCTCTCTTCAGAGTTTCAAACTTGTTTTTCTATTTTGCGTTGCTGATAACTGTATTGAAAACAGGTTAACTGTTAACACAACTGGTCTTAACAGGAGAACCAGCAACAGACAGGCGCATAGAAGTAACATTTATAGACTGGCTGTAAGATAGACAAATAAACAGACAGAAAAAGAGCACTAACAAACAAACTAACACGCACACACACACACTAACACAAGCGCGCGCGAGCGCACGCACACCCCACACACACACACACACACACAAAACACACATACTAAGGCAGGGAATTGGAACAAGACAAGAAGGTAGAACATGGACAAGATAAAGGTGACAAGAATTAGAGGAGCAAGGCAGAAACAAACAGAAAGACTGAAAAGAAGAAATTCCTAGCACAGAATTTCTAGAAGGTGGGGATGTTATTTATATTGACAGGACCCCTGACATCCTCACAAGGGAATGTGATTGATTTCTCTCTCTCTCTCTCTCTCTCTCCTCCCCTCTCTTTTCTCTCTCTCCTCTCTCTCCCCTCTCTGCTCTCTCTCTCTCTCCTCTCTCTCTCTCTGTCTCTCGCACACACACTCACTCACACACACACACACACACAAACACACACACACACACACACACACACACACACACACATACAGAAAAAAAAAACGTTGTTAAGATATGAATTTGTGCCTGGAAATCGAGGTAGTTTTTGGGAAATAAACCATTTTTATCCCTTGCCCTCTTAGCATTTCACTTTGTCGATATCTTAATACAATTGCTCAGTGTCTAATGTTTCATAAAAGAACAGACTGGAGTAAAAAAAAAAAAAATAAAAAAAAATAAAAAAAATTAAAAAAAAGACCGTGTTCGTGTTGCAATCAGCACAACCATCGTCAATGTTCCCCTGGAGTTAACTTCAGTGCAGACTCCACTCTCCCCAAAAGTCCTTCGGATGAGACTGTAAACCGAGGCCCCGTGTGCGAACGCACGCAGAACATCTTGCGCACACGTTACCATCCTGTTCCGCTTTTCGTAAGAGTAGGCCATTGTGTGCCGGTGGGAACAGATGACAGATTTGACAAAACCGCATACACATGGGGACTGGATGTAAAAAAGCAAATAAGTGCTTATTCCATTATCCTCGATATAAAAGAATAAAATAAAATAAATAAATAAGATAAATGAAATCGTCTGTTAGTCAAGTCCTTCGGATGACACTAGAAGCACGCAATGCTGGACTACTCTCTAAGTCTCATCCGACGGACACTCTGTGTGGTGTGTGTGTGTGTGTGTGTGTGTGTGTGTGTGTGTGTGTGTATGTGTGTGTGATTGAGTGCGTGTGTGCTTGCATGTATGTGTGTGTGATTGAGTGAGTGTGTGTATCTGTGTATCTGTGTGTGTGTTTGTGTGTGTGCATGCGCGCACGCACACACACAGAGTACAGGCCTACGCACGTGGATGCAGTTTAATGCAAACAAACCCACACAACAACAGTAAGAAGGACAAATCGGTGGTCTAGAGGTAACGCGCCTGTCTAGAATGCGAAAAGTCCGGGTCGGATATGTGCGGTGGTTCGTATCCCGTTTGGACCCGAAACTTTTCCCCCATCCATTAGACCATGAGTGGTGATCTGGGCGCTAGTCTTTCGGATTAGACGATAAACCGAGGTCCCGTGTGTTACACAAAATTTTCAGCGCACGTAAAAGAACCCACGGCAACAAGAGAGTTGTCCCTGGCAAAATTCTTAGAAAAAAGCCACTCTGATAGGGAAACAAATACAGTTGCAGACCAAAAAAAAAAAAAAAGTGGCGCTGCTCTTGTGGCGACGCGCTCTTCCCGGGGAGAGCAGCCCGAATATCACGCAGAGAAATCTCGTGACTTAAAGTGGTATAAAATAAAAATAAAAATAAAAATAATAAAATCAGGCACTGAACTTTAAAAAAAAACAAAAAAACCAAACAAGCCCCCCACCCCCCCCCCCCCCCCCCCCCCCCCCTCCCCTCACATTTCCCACCCACCCACGGCTAAATTTCAAAGGCGCCGGCGACCCAGCCCAGAAAAGCCCCCCTCTTCCTGATCAGCCCCCGGATAAGACGGCTCTGGTTACCACACGGTAAGGCCTTCTGGTAATACAGTCTGTCAAATCAGCCCCATAAATCACTCCCCCTCAATCCAACCCCCCCCCCCCCCTCCTCCACACAGAAACACACTCACCACTTAAAGCCAAGCTAGCAGCTTCGGCTGCACTTCCCCCCTCCCTCCCCCACCCCCATCTCTGACCAAAAAATAAACTAAGATGAAATAAAGGTGACTGGCAGTCAGTCACTTGTCTACCTTTTTTCTCAAATGTCCTTAAAAAGGGGTTGGGTTGGTTTGGTTGCCACTTTAAGGTCCGAGTTGTGTGTGGTATGTCCGTAAAGGTATAGGTAAGGGTAAAGGTAAAGGTGTCCCATGACCTATGTGGTCGTAGGGGAGCGAGGCGTCAGAGACCTCAGCTTCTCCAGGGGCCAGCATATTGAAGGCGGCGCCCATCTCCTCTCCCTCGCTGATTTGACCTTTCCTGACCCTAAAGAAGGCAGGCACCCATTTACAGCTGGGTGAACTGGGGGACTGTACTGAAGCCAAGGCGCGCAAACGGTCACCCATCCACTTAGTAACCACGCTCGATGCTGTTAAACCTTAGCTTGGGGAAAGGGAGTGCTCTGACCACTGAGCTATCCAGGGGCTAAAGACTGGATCTGTTGAGATGGTTTTCTTTTGTTAGGGTGGTAATGTCAACTGCTTGATATGATTTTTGTTGTTGTTGTAAAGATGGCGTAAAATGTGTCAGACTTGTTCACACTCACACAAAAAGTGCCCTTCGAAATGATTGTGTTTTAAATAAGAAACAAGAAGATACAACTCAAACAACAGTAGTTTCACCCACTGATTAGAATGCGAGATTGACACTGATGTCGTTTTAAAGGTAAAAATGTAAAGATAAAGGTGTCCCATAACCTAAGTGGTCGTAGGGGAGCGAGGCATCAGAGACCTGAAAACTTGCACAAAGGCACACTGAGTCCTAGAAGCCTTGCGAAAACATGTGAAAATGTCTAGTGTGATTCCACTGATATCTTCAGTTTAACGGCTATTCACATTTAGTGATTTTTAGACCAGAAAAAATAATCTCAACAAAGATAATACAAACAAGAACAGAAAGATGTCAGATCACAGCAGTGAATAAAAACTAACTTTAACAGACTATAAAAACTGGATTATCGAACTTCTTATCAATTCATTGTGATTCCACTGACAAATACCTTTGATAACAAAGGGGTTGTAATCATACAGATTGCGTCAAAACACATATTTTCGACTGTAAATAGTTTGGAGTGTTTGCTTTTTATAAAAATTATTACCTTTGATAGCAAAGGAGTTGCGACAATACAAATTGCGTGAAAACAATTATTCTTAACAGTTTGGGTGTTGGGTTTTTTGGGTTTTTTTTAATCTCGTAATAACAATGTCTTAAAATTCTACTTTCCCTAGTAAATCGCACTGATATGACTGTCAAGACTTGTGTTCATCCATCCACACTCTACTGAAGCACATTTTTACAGATTTATAGAGCGCATAAAAGTTTAAATGGCACGCCACAATTGATGACAGCGGCCTAATAAATGCCACCATTCCCGTTAAGACTACATTAACACATTCATTTATTTATTTTATTTTATTTTATACCACTTTAAGTCACGAGATTTCTCTGCGTGAAATTCGGGCTGCTCTCCCCGGGGAGAGCGCGTCGCCACAAGAGCAGCGCCACCCTATCCTTTCTTGGGCCAAAACTCTGAGGTCCCATTTGACTTTCGCAACCGTTTTCTCTCCCCGTTAAGGCAACTGCATGCCGGCTTCGGGGATAAACTTGATTTAAAACAACGCTTTATTTTTCAAAGCTAGTTTGCAACCACGTCAGTGTGTTTCTAAGACTGGCAATGAACTTTAGTTTTGAATGTACTTTTATTTTTGGATTTACTTGCATGCTAGTCGCTATACTTAAAAGTATGTTTAGATGATATGTACATTTTTTTTTTGGTCAATTCAAGTTGACGCGAAGGAGAGTTATTGGTTTTCGTTTCTTGCTAAGTATTCAACTTCGTGTTCTCGATCGTGTTTTGTTTTGTTTTTATTTTATATCACTTTAAGTCACGGCATATCTCTCTACGTGAAATTCGGGATGTTCTCCCCGGGGAGAAAGCGTCGCCACAAGAGCAGCGCCACCCTTTATTTTCTTTTCTTTACCTGTCACCCTTTTTCTTTGCTGTCGTCAATTGTATTTATTTTGTTTCCCTATCCGAGTGGCTTTTATCTACAGAATTTTGCCAGGGACAACTCTCTTGTTGCCGTGGGTTCTTTTAGGCTACGAGCGCTAAATAATCTTCTGTAACACACGGGACTTGGGTTTATCGTCTCATCCAAAAGACTAGCACCCAGACCACCACTTATGGTCTAAAGAATGGGGAAGGGGGGAAGTTTCTGGCCCAAACGGGGATCAAACAACGGCACACTTCCGAGCCGTACCTCTCGCTTTCTAGGCAGGCGCGTTACCTCTAGACTGCCCATCCAAACAAAAAACCAGAACAAAACCAAAACCAACTGATTTTAGGAGATAGTGTTTGGTGTGTTTCCTTTGCAGAGCACTACAAGGTGTATTCAAAGGTAAAAGTCTTGTTCAGACAGACAAGTGAGGGTATTTTCTCTTTCCATATGCTTTTAAAATAATAATAATAATAATAATAATACTAATAGTAATAATAATAATCATCATCATCATCATCATCATCATCTTGGGACCGTAACATGTTGGGGCCATAATTTAAGGATATTAACCACACACCTAGTACAATAATTATATCATTATGCGTTCAGCGCAGTAACTTTAGCATTATTTCAGCCAATATTATGGGCTGTTAGTTTTAGGCAGAATACAATGTTCTCTTGGCTTATGCGCGATCGTGTTTGGGAACAAAATATACTGGTATGTAAGTGTACAACAAAACACATCTTCTAGACTAAGCTTAGCAGTTTCATCGTGCTCAACCGAACGAAATGATGGCTGGAAGCGAATACTACAATGATGAGAGTTAAGTTGAGCAATTTCTTTTTTTATTTCTTTTAGTTTTTGAGCAATTTAAAAAAGCAGACAAATTAAAAAAAAAAACCACAACACCCGAGTGTTTGGCAGAGCAAATTTTCGGTTTATTGAGAACTTTCTTCAGGGTAAAAGATTGGCCAACTGAAAGTGAAATCCAAATACAAACCTATATAGGCGTAAAAGTAAGTACATTTAAAACAATTCTGTAGTAATTACACATTGAAAATTACTCATGTAAAAACACTCATCCTTACCATGCACTGTCATAATGTTACCCCCCACCCTCTCTCTCAGTCCTCCCTTTCTCCTCCCCCCCCCCCCCCCTCCCCCCCCCCCCCCCCCCCCCCCCCCCCTTTTTATCATCTCTACAACAACGACAACCACAACAACCCTCCATCTTCCTTTTTCTTTTCTCTCACAAGTACATCCCCCCCCCCCTCACACACACATACACACATACACACACACACACACACACACACACACAAACATACAGGTACATATTAGTTAAGCAATTTCTGATTAGCCACTAAACTATATCCACCTTGTAATTGCAAAACCATTATTTTTTGACAAGTGGAGCGACAAAAGTCTTTTTGAAATTTTTTATGATCAAAATTTTTAAAGAAAAGAAAACTGTTGATAGTACATTTTTGCAACAAAATAATAATAAGAAGGGTAAGTGTTATATTAGTTTGATAGTAACAACAGGGAGGGAAATGGCTAAATGAAGACAGACCATCAGATTAAAGCAGAAAGAGAGAGAGAGAGAGAGAGAGAGAGAGAGAGAGAGAGAGAGAGGAGAGAGAGAGAGAGACAGAGACAGAGACAGAGACAGACAGACAGAGACAGACAGACAGACAGTGACAGAGAAATTCTAAGACGTTGGTGGAATCAAAACAAGGCTATCATGACGCTTTTTTTCTGTTGCTCCTAACAATGCACTGTACACTGAATTATCAGCAAGCAACATCTGCTTTCAGGACATATTCCCAAATGAGTTTCATAGAAATGTACGGACACTTTACTCGTACCATTCACACCCAACATGAGCTGTTGAATGCACAAACATCATCAGACGATAAAGCAGGGATAGCTCAGGTGTCAGAGCACTCGCTTTTCCCCAGCCTAGGTTAAGCAGCATCAAGCGTGGTTACCACTTGGATGGGTGACCGTTTGCCGCGCCTTGGCTTCAGTACAGTTCCCCAGCTCACCCAGCTGTAAATGAATACCTGCCTCTTTAGGGTCAGGGAAGGTAAAGCAGCGAGGTAGAGGAGATGGGCGCCGCCCTCAATATGCTGGCCCTAGAGAAGTGAGGTCTCTGACGCTTCGCCCCCCCCCCCCCCCCCCCCCCCCCCCCCCCCCCCCACCTCACCCCCCCCCCCGCCCTACGACCACATAGGTTATGGGACACCTTTACTTTTTACTTTATATCTTATTTCTCTTCTATCTATTGTCCCAATGTTGCACATACACCTGAAGCCCATTTCTGAACATACATCATTTCGGATTATACTTTCTTACAAGCATCGCTTCTTGTACTCGTCTCATGTTTTGGTGCTACGTTCTTCTGAACGAATACAAATTATATTTAAACCAAATATATAAACAACGTATCCAAGTCATGTAGTGTTTATGAAAAATAAAGCTTAGCTTCATACAAATACTAAGTTTTTTATATACAAGTTAGAACTATTTTTAACTCACCATAATTCGATAAGGTGTAGAGACTAATCAGTGAACATTTTTTTTTTAAAAGTAGATTACATCAGAACAAGATAAATAGAGAGAGCCCTTCTTTTTTGCTTGTTTGTTTTATTCAGCCAACTGAAACAAAACAGAATTACTTACTCATCTTGAAGGTAAAGGTGCCCCTAGCCTATGTGGTCGAATGGGGAGCGAGATGTCAAAGACCTCAGCTTCTCCAGAGGCCAGCATATTGAGGGCGACGCCCATCTCCTCTCCCTCGCTGCTTTACCCTCTCTGACCCTAAAGAGGACAGGTACCCATTTACAGCTGGATGAACTGAGGGACTGTAATGAAGCCAAGGACATGAGAGTTAACCACGCTCAATGCTGTTTAACCTTAGCTTGGGGAAAGCGAGTTCTCTGACCACTGAGCTGTCCCATCCCCATTATTCATCTTAAAACAGACACACATTATTTTTACAGTCTTTTTTATAGTCTTCTCAACCGCAGGGACACCATGGAAGACAAGACGAGGCAAGACAAGGCAAGACAAAACAAGACAAGGTAAGACAAGGTAAGACAAGGCAAGGCAAGACAAAACAAGACAAGGTAAGACAAGACAAGGCAAGGCAAGGCAAGGCAAGGCAAGGCAAGGCAAGACAAGACAAGGCAAGACAAGGCAAGGCAAAACAACCAGCAACACCTTCCATCATTCATTTTTGTCTCCCTTCTGTCTTTCCATTTTTTTCTTACAAATTGTAAAATGTACTTTAAAAAGATGAAGACTTAACATTACAGGGATCAAAACGGTCTGCACTCTATGCTTTCCAGGTAGGTCCGTTACCTCTACACAATTGATCCCTCCCTACATGAAGTTATCGACATCTTCAAGGAAAAAAACCTTGCACAGATTCACAGTCAGAACCAACAGTAGCTGTGTGAAAAAGGTAAACTCCAACAGACGGCGAGTCAACGAGGATTCCAACTTGGGGCATCAGATTTACTTTCAATCACAAATTAAAGGACGATGTTTTAATCCCTGAGCTTACTCCATCCCTAACCCCCATGTACATCCTTCTGCCCCCCCCCCCCCCACCCCACCGAACCCCAATAAAGAACCCAGCCCCCCACCTCACCCCCACCCCCCCAAAAAAAAACCACAACAAAAAACAACTGAACAACAACAACAAAAGAAAAAAAAACTCCAGGAAAAGGAACTTCTTCTTCTCCCTGTGCCAGGTCTGTTGCAGACATCGGCGATCATGGCCTTCCATTCCTCTCTGTTGTCAGTTCTCCTGATGAGTTCATTGTTGGGGGATTCTTTCCTCGTTGCGTAGCTATTCAGACTGTCTGTGTATTGTGTGCGTTGTCTTCCTCTGTCTTTGGTACCACAAATCTTTCCACACAATATTTGCTTTTCTATTCCATCAGCTCTGTTTATGTGCCTAAAAAAATTGTAGTTGTCTTTTTCTGATGGTTTTGAGTAGGGATCTTTTGTACCCGGCCATTTCCATTACTTCTTCGTTTGACTTCTTTTCAGTCCATGATATTCTCATAATTCTTCTGATATACCACATTTCTGCTGCTTCAAGTCTTCTTTCGAGGTCTTTTGTCAGCGTCCAGCATTCACATCCCTACAGAAGGATGGACCATATGTAGGCTTTCAGAGTGTTGATTTTGGTGCTGAGTCTTATATTTCTGTTGGTAAAGATGGGCTTCATCTTGGTGAATGTGTCTTTAGACAAAGTGATTCTCTTCTTTATTTCTGTGTCGCATCTGGCGTCTGGAGTTATTGTGAAGCCCAAGTATTTAGAGGTGCAAACTTGTTTTATTCTTTCCCCTTTGCATACAATGTTACATACAGGCATGTCTGACTGTTTTGAGATTACCATGCACTCAGTCTTCTTTGCATTCAGTTGGAGTCCTTTGTTTTCACTTTCGATTGTGACTGTTGTAAGGATATTTTGTAAGGATATATTATATATATTTTTGTAAGGATATATTACATATTGTTGTAAGGATATATTATAAGGATATTTTTTATTATATTATATTTTAAGGAAAAGGAACAAAAAGAAAAAAAGAGAAAGAAACAAAAACAACATTCCCCTCCCCTCCCGCCCAGAACGCACGCACGCACACACACACTAACACCCCCCCACACACACACACACATACATACAAACACTACAACTCCCCCCCCACCCCCCACTACACCCCACCCCCACCCCCCATCTCCCCAACACACATACACTACACACACGTACACACACACACTCACATTTGAAATGATATTGAATAATCAGTCAGGCGTTGCCTTCCTTCGTTTGTTTAGTCAAACATCGACAGACGGGAGGCAGACAAAGCGAGTGCAGCAAAACAACACACACACACACACACACACACACACACACACACACACACACACACCACACACACATACACACACACACACACACACACACACACACACACACACACACACACATACACACACACACACACACACACACACACACACACACACACACACACACACACACACACACACACACAGTCGATTAGTGACGATTGTCATCGATCAGGGGTGGTGGGGTAAAAGAAAAAAATCGATCGGGCCACAAGGTTTTTTTCCCTCCAAAAGTTTCTTCGATAAGGTGGGTGGAAATAGGATCTGTACAGCTCTATCAGCCCTTCGCGGGCCATCATATCAAATCACCGAAATTGGAGATGTGAGGCTGTGTATTGGGGATTGAGAGAGCTTCAAGAGGGTTAACACCTGGTGTGTGAGTGAGGGCGTGTGTGTGTATGTAAGTGCAGGGGAGAGGAGTGTGAGTGGAGTGGAGTGGAGTGGATTAGATAGATAGATAGAGAGAGAGAGAGAGAGAGAGAGAGAGAGAGAGAGAGAGAGAGAGAGAGAGAGAGAGAGAGAGAGAGAGAGATGAGAGAGAGAGAGAAGAGAGAGAAGAGCGCGTTTATTTTTATTATTTTATATCGAGGATAATGGAATATGCACTCATGTGCTTTTTTTTTTTTTTACATCCAGACCCCGTGTGCGTGTGGTTTTGGAAATTTTGTCATCTGTTCCCACCGGCACACAATGGCCTACTCTTCCGAAAAGCGGAACAGGATTTAACGGGTGCGCAAGATGTTCTGCATGCGTTCGAACACGGGGCCTCGGTTTATAGTCTCATCAGAAGGATTTGACATTCAGTTCGAATTTTCTGTCAAACTGCGAAGAAAGGGCGAGGCTGGGAATCGAACCCAGAACCTCACGATTAACTTGTTGCAGGCGAACGTCTTAACCATCCTGCCACCTTCCTTCCTAGTGTGTGTACATGTGTGTGTGTGTGTGAGCTTGTGTGCTTGTGTGCATGTGTGTAGTGTGTATGTGTGTGTTTGTGTGTTTTCAGCTTTATGTTTTTACAATCTTAATGTCTAAGTGCTACCATGTCTTTGTAATGATTTCAGTGCTTGAGTGTATGTCTGTATGTATCATGTATGTATGTATGTCTGTATGTATGTATGTTATGTGTATATATATATATATATATATATATATATATATATATATATGATTTGGAACGCAGCCGCTGAGGGGATGAAATCGAAGTTAAGGATATACACACACATGGTCGCGCGCGCCCACGCACGCACGAACGCATACATACATGTATGTATGTATGTATGTATATATGTATGTATGTATACACATGTGTATGCATGTATGTATGTATACGTTCGTGCGTGCGTGGGCGCGCGCGTGTATGTGTGTGTGTCCTTAACCTTCGATCTCATCCCCTCAGCGGCTGCATTTCAAATCAATATCCCTCACCCCGCCCACTGAATCCAATTTCACCACAACCTGGTCACGCGACAAGTTGCTGATTAAAATCAATAATCGAACAAAACAAAGGATTTGGAGGGGGAAAAAATTACCAAGCTCAAAACGAACAAACACAAACAAAGTAAAAACAGAACAAAGACATGGAAGAGCATGCTAGCCATAAGCTATTTGCTTGTTCTTGCTCCCAATTTGTGTCTGTATGATATTTACGTTTTCTGAAGAAAGATCTATTTAATTAAACCAAGAGCGTGCTCGTTAACTCCGTTCAAGGCTACGTTGGAAACCTGTAATGATTTCTGGTTAAGAACATTGTCAAATGTGACTGTGGTTCAATAAGCAAAAGGCAAACAAACTATCCAACACACGAAAAACAAACTTATGCTTGTATTTTTACGACACTTGTCTTCAATAAATTCTGTTGTAACTAAATTTTTTTTTTTAACCCAACCAAACAAGCAACCCCCTCCACCCCCTATAAACATTTTTTTTAAATCCCCAAATCCAAACACACTTTTAAAATACAACGACAAAAAACAAATAAAAAGGAAACATGACCCCCCCCCCCCCCCCCCCCCCCCCCCCAACCCCACCTGACCTTGAATATAAGCTCTCAGTTATTTGATACAGTTTTATTTTCAGTCAGTGACCTCTCAAGGTCACCACGACGACCTTCCAGTGACCTTGAATGTTACTAGTAAGATGCAGCAGCAACTGTGCGTGTGTGTGTGTGTGTGTGTGGAGGGGATATGAGTTGTTCGGGTGACTTACATTTTTATGTGGTGTATTTCTATACACTAGACGATAAAACTGGGATAGCTCAGTGGTCAGAGCACTCGCTTCCCCCCCAGCCAAGGTTAAGCAGCATCGAGCGTGGTTACCAGTTGGATGGGTGACCGTTTGCCGCGCCTGGGCTTCAGTACAGTTCCCCCAGTTCACCCAGCTGTCAATGGGTACCTGCCCTCTTTAGAGTCAGGGAAGGTAAAGCAGCGAGGGAGAAGAGATGGGCGCCGCCCTCAATATACTGGCCCCTGGAGAAGCTGAGGTCTCTGACATCTCGCTCCCCCTAACGACCGCATAGGTTATGAGGACACTTTACCTTTTATTTGCTATACAGTGGAAAGGGGGCGGGCTCTGCCAAGTTCAACCAACCCAACAAGACGCACACACCGACTGAGAAAAAAACAAAAATCAATGCACTGCATGCCACAACAGAAGGACTCCTCGAGAAGTTATGGGAGAAGTCAGTTTCGCAGTCAAGCAGAATCTATTGAGTGGCTACAGAGGGGGGGAGTAGATGGAGAAATACTGTAACTCAATAATTTTGGTTTGGGGAGGTTTTGGGTTTTTTTTGTTCGTTTGGTTGGTTGGGTTTGGGTTGGGTTTTTTTTATTCCTTGGTTAGAGCTCCGTGATTTCACCAATGGCGAGGTTTTTGCTTAAGCAACTGGTTTAGGTTTTTTTGCCTACACTTAAGGCAGCCGCATTCTAACTTCGGGATACGATACAGTTTTGACTATGTTTGTTTCTGAGAAAGCAGATGACGAAATTGTACAGCACATTTCGTTTGGCACTAACAACAAATACGCTGGTTAAATAGTTATCCTGCTCAGTCTAATGGAAGGTTTTTTTGTGGGGGGGCTTTTTTCTTTTAGCAAAAAAACCATGCAATGACGATAGTGTATGGAAAACAAGGTGATGTTTCGCAAGGAATAATATACGCAAATATTATTAAGATATCATTTAAACATAATGTTTTGTGCAGTTGTTTTTATATTTCTTTCCTTCGTGTTTTTACCTTTAATTTTTCTTTCTTTCAGTAATTTGGGTTGGTTTGGGGTTTTTTCCCCCCAAATAACTCTCTCTCTCTCTCTCTCTCTCTCTCTCTCTCTCTCCCTCTCTCTCTCTCTCTCTCTTCTTCTTCTTCTTCTTCTTCTTCCTCGTCTCCTTGTTTACTCAGCAACCCTCCTCCTCCCTCCCCCTCCCCCCCCTCCCCCCCCCCCCCCCCCCCCCCCCCCCCCCCCCCCCCCCCCCCCCCCCCCCACCCCCACCCCTTTTTTTTCTTCTTCTTAGTCTAGCTAGCGATAATTTGATAACTTTTCTTTCCATACCAACAAACCCACACGGGTCGGGTGTCAGCAGCTGTGCAGGGGATTGAATTTCCCTTCGCCACGCTTGCCTTCCCTCCCTGTGAGCCTAGCGGACGCTGTGGCCCAGTGGTTAACATCCTTCCACTTCAACCCCACGGGCCTGTGAAGTCCTGGGTTCGAATCCCGGTGTCGGCACGGTGGCGGTCTGGCGAATGAAGGGTTTTGTATGGTATGGGGATTTTTGTTGTTGTTGTTGTTGTTGTTGACGATCTTCCGGGGTCAACTTTCAAGTGCAGGACCGGTCAGTCAGTGCCTTTGTAATAATAATAATGACGATGATACTAATGATAATAATAATAATAATGATATGATGATGATGATGATAATAATAATAATAATATAATAATAATGATGATGACAATAATAATAATAATAATAATAATAATAATAATAATAATATAATAAATAATAATAATGAGGATGATGATGATGATGATGATGATGATGATGACAATAATAATAATAATGATTATGATGATAATGACGATGATGATGATGATGATGATGATAGTAGTAAATGGAATTTATATAGCGCTATATCTTGCAGAGTCAAATCAAAGCGCTTGCACTCAACTCATTCTTACAGTCATACAACCAGTAACAATTAATAGTAAAAACAAGTCCAAATGTGCACACACGCGCCCGCACACACGCGCCCGCACACACGCGCCCGCACACACACACTCACACACACACAAACACACACACACACACACACATACACGAAGGTTATACACTTTGGCAGGGTGATGGAATTTCTTCCCTTTGTGTATAATTATCATAATACATCATTAATTTCTGTCCAAAAAAAGTTGCCCTTCGTGGGATGATTAAAGCGCTTTTGACTTGACTTGACTCATGCGCATGCAGAAGATCAACTATGCACGTTAATGCTCCCGTCATTCATCTCGGGGTTAGGGCAACACGAACCACCTAGCATACATCTCTGAAGTCGGAATGCGGCTAGCTTCATGGTGGTTTAAAAAAACAACCCAAAGAAAAAACAAAAATGGTCGCAGACGCAAAATCTCACCCTCTAGTGAACCTCGGAGCTCTAGCCCTGGAGAAAAAACAAAAAATCAAAAACAACAGCAAAACAACAACAAAAACCCCAGCAAAAAAAACATTGCCCAGCCTAGCAAGCAAAGGGCAAACCACCGATGCAAAGTCTCTACTTGTGTTTTTTGAAAAAAAGTAAGTAAAAAATTTTTTTTTTTTAAGTCTCTACTTGTTATGTCCCCTTTCCCCCTTGGTTTTTAACAATTACAAATATATAAGTGTTATATATGTTATACATATTTATATATTATATATATGTTATTTATTATAAAGTATGTTTTATATATATATATATTATATATATATATATATATATTTATATATATATATATATATATATATATTATTGACAATTCGATAGCGCCTTCTTCTACTCGTGACTTTTTTTTAGGAGGGGGGGGTGGACGGGAGGGTTGTGTGTGTTGAAATTTTTGTTGGTTTTTGTTTTCTTTGTTTTTTCATGGTGGGAGGGGGTGTTGTTTTTTAAGTGATTTTTTTTACAGGCGTGTAAAGTAGGTCCTATAAAGAAACGGTAGTTTGGAGGTTGGTCTTTTTTTTTTTTTGCTGCCTTTTTTTCTTTGTATTATGCGTAGGGGTGGGGGTGGGGGGGGGGAGGCAAGGGGGAGAGTCATTCTTGTTTTGTCTTGTTTTTTTGTCCGGGTTTTTCCTCTCCAGAATACGCATGATGTTTCCTTACAATTCTAGCCAATATAAAATATGCCCCCCCCCCCCCTCTCAATAAACAACAACAAAACCAACAAAACAAACCAAACAAACCCTAACACAAAACAACCTCTCCTCCCTCCCCAACAAACATCAGCAAAAGGGAAAAAAATTGGAAGGGGGGGGGGGGGGGAAAGAGGGATATTAGTATAAAGGCATGTCATGCGCAAACCTTATGTAACGATTTTTTTTGGGTCATGGTTGAATATCGATTTACATCATCATAAAATACAATTTGAGAGGGAGAGAGAAAGAGAGATAGAGAGAGGGGGGGGGGGAGAGAGAGAGAGAGAGAGAGAGAGAGAGAGAGAGAGAGAGAGAGAGAGAGAGAGAGAGATAGAGATAGAGAGAGAGAGGGGGGGAGGGGAGAGAGAGAGAGAGAGAGATAGAGAGAGAGAGGGAGAGAGAGAGAGAGAGGGACAGATTGACATACAGACAGACGGACAGACAGGCAGTCAGGCAGTCAGACTGAGAGATCAGATACTGAGACATAGACACAAAAACAAAAAAGTACAAGAAAATAGAAAGGCAAAAAAGGAAAAAAAAAAGACAACGAAAGGAAGGAAGGAAGGAAGCAAGCAAGAAAAAAGAAGAAAACAACAACAACAACAACAAGAACCCAAACAACAACAAGACTAAAAAAAAGAAAAAAAGTTTTTTTTTAAAAAGACGAGGTATAAAGAGAGAAAAAGCCCGAGACAGCGACAGACAGAGACCGAGAAGAAAGCAGAGGACAAGAAGAAAAAAAAAACTAAAAAAAGAAAAAGAAAAAGACAGAAAGACAGACGGAAAGAGGAAGAGCGAAAGAAAGGAGCGGAAGAGCGGAGTGGTGTGGACAGCAGAGGAGGACGTGCGCAGGCATAGCGGAGGGCAGCTGAGACACGTCCAGTCCATCACACACAGCCGTGTTGCAGCTCCCGGGGCTGTCTCTTCTGCTCTTTCCATGGACACGCACACACGCACGCACGCACGCACACACACACACACGCGTGCGCGCGCGCACACACACACACGCACACAGACACGCATGCGCGCACATACGCAACACACACACAACACAACACAACACACGCACGCACGTACCACGCACGCGCGCGCGCGCGCACACACACACACACGCGCGCGCGCGCATACAAACACGCACGCACGCATACACACACACACACACACACATGGTGTCGGTGATGAAGTCCCTTTTTTGTCTGTCTGCCTGCCTGTCTGCCTGCCTGCCTGTTTGTCTGTCTGTCTCTCTGTCTGTCTATCTGCCTGCCTGCCTGCCTGCCTGCCTGCCTGCTTGTCTGCCTGTGTGCCTGCCTGTCTGTCTGTCTGTCTGTCTGTCTGCCTAACTGCCTGTCTGCCTGCCTGTCTGTCTGCCTGCCTGCCTGTTTGTCTGCCTGCCTGCCTGTCTGGCTTCATGCCTGCCTGCCTGTTTGTATGTCTGCCTGCGTGCCTGCATGTCTGAGTGTTCCTGTCTGTCTGTCTGTCATTCTGTCTGCCTGCCTGTCTGTCTCTCTGCCTGCCTGCCTGAAAGTCCACAAGGACATAAACAAACAAGTATCCACACGCCACGCGCTGAGATGACTTCTGTGATCGCTTAAAAACTTCTTTTTTTTTTTTTTGGGGGGGGGGGGAGGGGAGAGGGAATATTGTGAACAGGAGCAAGGCAACGTCGAGTCTGCACATAAAACTGACCTGGTATCCACCCTAAGCTTTGAGATGGAAGCATATTATGCATGCCTTATTGGGGACGGGCTAGCTCAGTTGTCAGAGCACTCGCTTTTCCCCCAGCTAAGGTTAAGCAGCATCGAGCGTGGTTACCAGTTGGATGGGTGACCGTTTGCGCGCTATGGCTTCAGTACAATACCCCAGTTCACCCAGCTGTAAATGGGTACCTGCCCTCTTTAGGGTCAGGAAAGGTAAAGCAGCGAGGGAGAGGAGATGGGCACCGCCCGCAATAGAAGAAGTGAGGTCTCTGACAACTCGCTTCCCTAAGATCTTATAGGTTATGGGACACCTTTACCTTTTTTTACCTTGTTGGAGGGAAAGACAAAGAAACACACACATAAACGAACACAGACACGTAAACAAGCATACAATCAAACTAAAAAAACAAATCTACTTAAGTCAAAACTTGTCTCGAAAGAAAAAGGAATGGAGCAGATGTGTTCAAAATAGCGACAACAGCAAAAAAAAGTGACAGCACTCAATAAACAATATAGCAAACAGAAAGATAAACAGAGACAGAAAAAACGAAAATTCAAGCACCAAATCTCCCAAGGATTTTTCCATGATGGAACTAGTTACCGCGGCCCATAAGAGAGAGAGAGAAAAAAGGCTTTGAGTTAACGGGTATGTGCTTTTGAAGAAAAAAGAAGTGGAAATCAGAGACATCAACAGGGGAAAAGAAAGCATACAAATTCACTTCTCCCCGAAGTCGGAATTCAGCTACCTTCACAAAAGGTGGACAAAAAATGGTGACTAAGCAAAATCTCACCATTGGTGAACCTCGGAGCTCTAGCCGAGGAAAGAAATCTCTCGTCTGTCTGTCTGTCTGTCTCTCTGTGTGTCTCTGTGTGTGTGTGTCTCTCTCTCTTTATATATATATATATATGTATATATATATATATATATATATATATATATATATATGCGTGTGTGCGCGCGCGCGTGTGTGTGTTTGCGTGCGTGCGTATGTGTGTGCGCGCGAGTATGTATGTGTGTGCATCTAAGTTCTATGTAAGCATACAACACCACACGTCTCACTTTTCCCTGTTATAAAAAAAGGTAACAGACTCAATCTATACCCCCTTACGCTGCCTACTACACACACAGACCCCTTTACAAAAGGGAGAAAAATGATAATGAACAAGAAAAACAACCAACCAAGTTGCAAATTTCAGTCTATAAATTTCCGCGCATACCGGCTTCTGTCAAAACGGGAGAGAACTAAAATAAATGTCCCTGGGGTGACAGGAACCCCAGGACAAGTGGTTATCTCCCCATCACTGAGAGAAAGGAGACACCGCCGTCTGCCCTTTATGATGGAAGGAAGAGGGCAGGGCGGGAGGAAGAGCTGGGACGGGAAAGAAGAATGCAAAGAAAAGAAGAAAAGAAGAATGCAAAAGAAGAAGACAAAAAAATAAATCAAGACAAAGGAACAAGAAAAAGAATGCAAAGAAGAAGAATGCAAAGAAGAAGAAAAACAGAAAAATAAAATCAAGAGCAAAAAGAACAAGAAGAAGAATGCAAAGAAGAAGAAGAAGAATGCAAAGAAGAAAAGAACAAGAAAAATAAAATCAAGAGCAAGAAGAGCAAGAGAAACAAGAAGAAGAATGCAAAGAAGGATAATGCAATGTAGAGAAAAGAAAAGAAGAAGAACAACAACAACAACAACAAGAACAAGAAGAAGAAGAACAACAAGAACAAGAAAAAGAAGAAGGATAATGCAACGTAGAAGAAGACGAAGAATGCAAAGATGAAGAAGAAGAACAAGAAAAAGAAACAAACAAGAGCAGAAGAGCAAGAGGAACAAAAGAAGAAAATGTAAAGAAGAAGAAGAATGCAAAGTGAAGAATGCAAAGAAAGAATGCAAAGAAGAATAAGAACAAGAAAAGAAACAAACAAGAGCAGAAGACAAGAGGACAAAAGAAGAAATGTAAAGAAGAAGAATGCAAGAGAAGAATGCAAAGAAGAATAAGAACAAGAAAAAGAAAAAACAAGAGCAAGAAGAGCAAGAGAACAAAAGAAGAATGCAAAGAAAAGAAAATGCAAAGAAGAAGAAGAAGAAAAGAAGAAGAATAAGAAGAAAAGAAGAAGAAAAAACCAATAGCAAAGAGCAAGAGAAACAAGAAAGAATGCAAAGAAGGATAATGCAATGTACAGAAGAAGAAGAAGAATGCAACGAGAAGAACAAGAAAAAGAAAAACAAGAGCAAGAGAGCAAGAGAACAGAAGAAAATGCAAAGAAGATAATGCAATGTAGAAGCAAGAGGAACAAGAAAAAGAACAAACAAGACAAGAGAGCAA
>CM054159.1:23650178-23657678 GCA_028751875.1 Rapana venosa
ACAACACACAACACACACACACACACAACACAAACACACAACACACACACAACACACACACACACAACACACACACAACACACCACACTACAAACACACACAAACACACAACACGACACACACTAAACACACACACACAACACATAAACACACACACACACACACACACACACACACACACACACACCACACACACACACACACAACAACACACACACAACTACATACTACACACACACAACACACACACACATCACACACACACACACAACACACATCCACAACACAACACACACACAACACTATACCACACACACACAAAGTCAGACACACACAAGCTACATCACACTACACACACACCACACACACAACAACACACACAAACACACACAACACACACAACACACAACACACACACACACACACACAGAGTCAGACACAAGTCCTTTGGATGGGATTATAAACCAAGGTACTGTGTGCGAACGCACGCAGAACATCTTGCGCACACGTTAAAACCCGTTCCGCTATTCGGAAGAGTAGGCCATTGTGTGCCTGTGGGAATGGATGACAAAATTTACAAAACTGCATGCACACGGATGTAAAAATGCACATGAGTGCTTATTCCTTTATTCTCGAAATGAAAGGGGAAAAAATAAAAGAATAAAATAAAATAAATATAAAACACACACAAAGTCAGACACAACACACTCGTATACACAACACACACAAACACATGCACACACTACACTTACTACACACACCACACACACATACACACACACACACACACACACACACACACGCACGCACTCTCTCTCTCTCTCTCTCTCTCTCTCTCTCTCTCTCTCTCTCTCTCTCTCTCTTTCTCTCACATAGTCACACACACACACAACATAACTCACACACTACACACGCACACACACACTACACGCGCACACACACACACACACACACCGCACACACACACACTACACACGCGCACACAAACACACTACACACACACTACACTACACACACCACACACACACACACCCCACACAAAAGAGCGACAGGTAGCCCAACACTCAGTTATGACAGGCCAGGAAATTCAACACTGCCAAGAAAAAAAATGCCGCCACCTTTTTCATCGTGATAACGTTAGTGGTGAAGCAGACGACAAAAGGAAGAAGAGGATGACGAGAAGGAGGAGAAAGGAGAGAAGGAGTGGAGGAGGAGGAGGATGTGAAGGAGTGCGATGAAGAATTGCGTACAATTGGTAAGAAGAATTGCGTAGAAGAAAAAGAATTGCCTGGAAGAAGAATTGCAAAGAGGAAGAATTGCGAAGATGAAGGAAAATTGCAAAGGAAGAGGAGGGGAGAGAAGAAGAAGAAAAAGAGAAGAATGTAGAAGAAGAAGAATGTGAAAGAAGAAGAAGAAAAACACAGCAAAAACAACAACAAAAAGAACAAGAAGAAGAAAACCAGAATAGAGAAAGAAGAAGAATGCGGAGAAGAATTGCAAAGGAGAAGAATGCAAAGACGAAGAATTTCGAAGAATTCCGAAGAAGAATGCAAGAAGAAAGAAGAATGCGGAGGAGGAGGAGGAGGAGAAGAAGAAAAGAAGAAAAATGTAGTAGTATAGTAGTAGTAACAGCAGCAGCAACAGTAGTCATCGTTGTTGATGACGTAGTAGTAGAAGATGATGAGAGAGAACAAAAAGGAGGAAAGAAAGATGGAAAGGTGACGAAGAAGTAAGGAGACAAAATCGAAGAAGGCGGGAGAAGGAGAGAGGAGGAGGAGGAGGAGGAGGAGAAGAAGAAGAAGAAGAAGAAGAAGAAGAAGAAGAAGAAGAAGAAGAAGAAGAGAAGAAGAAGAAGAAGAAGAAAAAGAAGAAGACTGTCACTGATAACATTCTGATTCTCTTAACAGGTTATACACCACAATTCTTTTTTGCCACTTTTCCTTCTGTTTTCCAATAATTATTACTCTTGCATTCATAACGCACGTACTAAGGCATCCACAGAAAAAAAAAAACAACAGCTTTTTGTAAAAGACTAGCTTCTGACTCAAAACTCATGTGATTTTGCACAAAGTTGGTAAGTTTGAAATTTTTAGAAAAGAAAAATTTCAGCAAATACTGTACCCCCTCAGTCTTTAATCGTCTGCTAGCTTCCTAACTACGATATGCGTACGCAGGGTCAACACTGATGGAACACAAGCAATCTTCATTAATTTTGATAATCATTTCCAACTTTCTCGCGACTACCTGGTATTGCTCTATGTCCTCAAACCAAAAAAACCACCAAATACACAGTGCATTTTTTCATACTTCCAAAAAATCTGTGAAAATCACCAAAGCATTCACCGACGAGCCCTCTCTGGAAGGTACTACCCGACCCACAAGCTAAAGCAGGAGTGTAACCAAAAGTACCCAGGAATCTAGTACGTCACACAATCAAACTATCCTTATCTACGGTCTGGCAGGATTACAGAAGAAGGTTGGAACTATCTCATATCGTTATTTGTTGTTGTGATTGAATGAACGTCCATGCGGACTATATTATTATCATATTCAACACCAGCTACTTAACATAATTACCACCAAAACTGAAAAAAATGGATGAGGCTATAAACCGAGGCCCCGTGTGCGAACGCACGCAGAACATCTTGCGCACACGTTAAATCCTGTTCCGCTTTTCATAAGAGTAGGCCATTGTGTGCCGGTGGAAACAGATGGCAGAATTTACAAAACCGCATACACACGGGGACTGGATGTAAAAAAAGCACTTAAGTGCTTATTCCATTATCCTCGATATAAAAAATAAAATAAAATAAAATAAATATAATAAATAAAACCAATACTCCAGATTGAAAGAGTTGGGCTGTGTATGTGCATGTGTGTATATGTGTGTGTGTGTGTTTGTGGTGTGTGTGTGTATTCTGTGTGTGTGTGTGTGTGTGTGTTGTGTGTGTGTGTGTGTTCATGCATACCACAGCACAGGATTGCACTTAGCTAACGTTAGCAGTAAGACTGCAATGTTCACTGCAGGGGAACATGTCAGAAACATCAGCCGTCTTGGCGCAGTGGTTAGTGCCTGGGATTTCGGACTGGAAGGTTGCGGGTTCGATTCCCATAAGAGTCATAGAGATTTTTCC
Source organism: Rapana venosa (assembly GCA_028751875.1). Taxonomy (NCBI): domain Eukaryota; kingdom Metazoa; phylum Mollusca; class Gastropoda; order Neogastropoda; family Muricidae; genus Rapana; species Rapana venosa. The sequence goes on from CM054159.1 coordinate 23,653,313, forward strand.
GACTCCGGCCGGCTCCTACCCAGAGTAAATTTGCTTTGGGTTCAGTGGGAAGACTGGAACCACACAGTCGAGCTTCATCCACTTTCCGGATGCGATTTTGAGAGTATTGCTCAAAGTACTGACCAACACTGCAGGTGTCTGTATCTCTCAGGCCTGGTTGTCGCCGGGATATGTTATGATAGAAAGCACAGCCCTGCTACATAGTTTCAAAGCAGATGCACTTCCACAGCAGCATTGTTACATCACCCTCATCATCATTGAACATCATGCAATAAAAGAAAACTGTCTCTGATTCGGTGGCTCAGAGAATATTATGAGGCAGCACAAAAAAATAGAAGGAAAACAAACAAACAAATCAAAAAAAGAAAAGAAAGTAAATGTCAGAAATCCCACGCTTGGTGAATCGAATATTGTTGGGCATTTTGGTTTTGCTTCAGTTCAGACTGAGGGTCGTGATGGGAATGGAGTGCCACATCATCATCATCATCATCATCATCATCACTCATCATCATCATCATCAATGAGTGTGTGTGCGCGTGTGTATGTGTGCGTGCTTACGTGCGTGTGTGCGTGTGCGTGCGTGTGAGTGTGTGTTTGTGCGAGCGCGCACGCGCGAGTCCGTACGTGCGTGCGTGCGTGGAGTGATTAACTGCTTAATTAACGAATTGACTGGTTGATCAACCCATGAGCTGATTGCTTCAATAATGAAGTGATTCATTTTATGACTATGTTTCTACGGCGTGTCTATCAATTTGCCAATTTATCTATGCTCGCCCTTCCCTACACCCTCCACCCCCCCCACACCCCCATTCCCCCCACCCCCAACCCCCTTTTTATGAGGACTTGGTATTTTTTTTAAATCCCTCTAGCTGATCAAATTACCCTTTAAAAAAATTCCAGCCCCGGTTCCAGTTCTCTCTGGTTTATGCATGTGAGCGCCCTGTCTCTTCTTGTGGGTTAGAAGGAACGGGCATCATCGCAGCATGGATCAAGGGGACAGAAGACCTTGGGAGAGAGAAGAAGGGGGGAAAAAAAGGCAAACCCTAGTTAAGCACCCTGAGAGAAAGAAGGAACGCCAAGTATGAACGCCATCCAACACGCAACACCACCACCACCCACCCTTAACCCCTGCCTTGCCTACAAGATAACACTCACTCAGCAGACAAGGGCCCAGCCAGCCCCTTTTTGCGCTGGAAATTTGACAGGCGCACTTCTTGTCTTAACCACTCGGGGCCCAGGTGGGGTGGAGGGGGTGGAGGGGTGGTGCCGGTTACAGGCTAACTGCTCGGTCCGGAACCCGATAGGTCTGAGGTTCGATGCTGGCTCCCCTAACCAGGCGTTCTGTTCGGGCTTTCGCGGCCCTGCTTGGGTTTCCTACTGCGGCCTTTGAATTGAGACCTGGGCAAAGCCGGCCCTGGATCCTCCTAAAGGCCCCTATTGGGCCTCGTGTGATCCGCCCTTAATCCCGGCCCCTCCCTCTCCACGGTCCTGTGTGAGCCGTGCCTTAATGCCCACTATCCGAAACCCTGGTGCGGCGATCTGCCGATAAGTTCTTGTTTAGGCCTTCGTTTATGGGAGCTGAGAACCCCAGGTCTGGGGGGAGGGGGGGGGGGGGGGGGCGAGGGAGAAGGGGGGAGAGATACATTTCGTGTTCGTATAAAGGAGGGTGGGAGAGAGAGGGGAGAGGGTGGGGAGAGGGAGGAGAAAGAGGAAAGGAGGGAGGGAGGAAGGGAGAGGGAGAGAGAGAGAGAGAGAGAGAGAGAGAGAGAGAGAGAGAGAGACAGACAGACAGACAGACAGACAGACAGACAGACAGACAGACAGAGTTCAGACTTCAGATGTTCCATTCATTTATTTTTTTAAATTTTTTTATTTTTTTATTTATTCTTTTATATCAAGGATAATGGAATAAGCACTCATGTGCTTTTTTACATCCAGTCCCTGTGTGTATGCGGTTTTAAAAGTTGTGTCATCTGTTAACACCGGCACACAATGGCCTACTCTTTCGAAAAGCGGAACAGGATTTAACGCGTGCGCAAGATGTTCTGCGTGCGTTCGCACACGGGGCCTCGTAAGGCCACAGCACTTTATAAACAGAGGGGCACTAAATGATAAATTTTAACACAGAAGCAACAAAAGAAAAAACAAAACAACTACGTGTGTCCTATCGGTATGCGATATGAAAGAAGTCAAGGCGTGGCCTCCCCCCCCCCCCCCCCCCCCCCCCCCTCCCGCAGCTGGAAAAGCTTTCAATACGTGGTACATTGCCAAGTTACGAACAATGCCTTCATGTTTAGAGATGACATCAGCAAACATAGACCAAATCGGCTTGGTTGCATATAGAATTTTTTTACGGAATAAAATCTTTCACGGACATCAGACAGGTACCCCACTTCAAAACAAGTGGAAGAGAGAGAGAGAGAGAGAGAGAGAGAGAGAGAGAGAGAGAGAGAGAGAGAGAGAGAGAGAGAGAGAGACAGACAGACAGACAGAGAGATGAGTGGAGAAAGCTCAGAATTCAGAACAAAAGAACTGCCATTGGTCTATTGTACGACTAATGAGAAAACGTTGAAAACTGAGATGGACAAAAAGTGCCACAAACGAGTCTGTTTTTATCGACACTGACCTTTAGGCTTTCTTTAGGTCAAGACAGCATTTTTAAGGCTCCAAGGTGCTCTGTCTCTTCCCCAGCATTTTTTCCTTATTATTTTTTCAGTTTTTTGGTGTTGTTGGGTTTTTTTCATTACAGGAAGAAAGTGCGTGTATGTTTGCACTTGTGCAAGCACAATCATTAGTGCGTATGTGTGTGTATGTGTGTGTGTTAACATGTGTGTGTGTGTGTGCGCGCCCATGTGTGTGCGCGTACGTGCGTGCGTGTATACACACACAGTGTTTATTCCATTATCCTCGATATAAAAGTTGTTTTTTTTAAATAACCCCCCCCCCCCACCACACACACACATATATATATAATATATATATATATATATAAGAGAGAGAGAGAGAGAGAGAGAGAGAGAGAGAGAGAGAATTTGTGTGTCTGTGTGTTTGTCTCTGTGTGTGTGTGTGTTAACGTGAGTTCACATGTTCACAAGATGTTGGGCATTCCTTTACAGGATTTATACAAGTGGATTTTTTACCTCTGTTCCTTGGCTAGAGCTCCGAGGTTCACCAGTGGGGAGAGTTTGCCTATGCGATCTTTTGTTGTGTTGTTGTTGTTGTTGATGTTGTTGTTGTTGCCCACCATAAAAGTAGCCGCACTCGACTTCGGGGATGTACAAGTGGAATGAACACCAATGTAAGCTTCAGGGGGAAAAGCACCCATAAAGGCAATAGACACTAAGAACAAACATCCCCTGAAAAAAAATCAAAACAACAGCAACCCAAAGCAACACCATCTACTCCTCCACCCCCCCCCCTTGCCTCCAACCCCCCCCCCCCACCCCCCCCCCCCCCCTCCACACACACAAAAAAACCCCAACAAAACCCTCAACCCACACAGAAAAACAAAAACTTTAAAACATAATAAACCAAAACAATCCAACAAAAGCAACCAACCACCCTCTAACCCCTCTCCCCTTCCCCCCACCCCCAACAAAAAACAAAATAAAACAAAACAACACCCCAAAAGCCAAACAAACAACCCCCTCAAAACACGACAGAACAACAACAACCCAAAACAACCAACCAAACATACAACCCAGCCCCCCCAAAAAAATTTTTTTTAAATAAATAAATAAAAAATATATAAAAGTTTAAAAAAAATGTAAAAACCACATTTCAACCGAAATTCGAACCCGCGCTCCCACAAAGTTACTATGAATATCCACGAGCTGGACACTCTTAACCACTAGGCCCTTTCCTGTCCCGTTTCCCTGATGGCTTTCTGCTGGACTCTAAAGGTCAGATAGACGTCAGTGGCCTGTGGTCAATGACATTCATAGCCACCGTTGCCAATCAATGGACTGCCTGACTGACTGACTGCCCATGGTAAAATAATGACCATCAGGTTGGCTGTGACAACAAAGAAGAATGAGCTAGTGCGCTTAGCTTTCTTTTTTTTTTTCTTTTCTTGTTGCGTGTGTGTGTGTGTGTGTGTGTGTGTGTGTGTGTGTGTGTGTGTGAGAGAGAGAGAGAGAGAGAGAGAGAGAGAGACAGACAGACAGACAGACAGACAGACAGACAGACAGAGTGTGTGTGTTTTCTCTCTCTATTTGTGTGTGCTTCTCTCTCTCTCTCTCTCCTCTTCTCCTCTCTCTCTCCTCTCTCTCTCTCCTCGCTCCCTCCCTCCCTCCCTCCCTCCCTCCCTCCCTCTGTGTGTGTGTGTTTCTGTCTGTCTGTCTGTCTGTCTGCCTGCCTGCCTGCC
>CM054159.1:23662678-23687678 GCA_028751875.1 Rapana venosa
CTTGTGACATTCCGCGCAATCGTATCACAATTCTAAACGTCACTGACAATAACCACGTCCGTCTACATGGCAATCTTGTCCCTCCACCCACCAACTTCCTTTGGAATTCAAGCTTTTATTTTTCCTTTCTTTGCCGCTGTTTCTAATCCGTCATCATCATCGTCATCATCAACAGCATCATCATCATCATCATCATCATCATCATCTTCATCATCATCATCATCATCATCAACAGCATCATCAACAGTAGCAGCAGCAGCATCTTTCAAGTCTTTGATCTACCTTGTTTCGCATCGATGACCTAGATAGCGACAATTTTATGGCGGTTGATTACGTGTTGCATTAGCAGCTGTGTGTGTGTGAGTGAGAGAGAGCGCGCGAGAGAGAGTATGTGGTTGTGTGTAGATTTTGTGTGTGCGTGGGTACGTGTGTGTATGTGTGTGTGAGAGAGAGAGAGAGAGAGAGAGAGAGAGAGAGAGAGAGAGAGAGAGAGAGAGGAGAGAGAGAGAGAGAGAGAGAGAGAGAGAAAGCCTATGTGTGTGCGTGTGTGTAGATTGTGTGCGTGTGCACGTGCGTGTGTGCGCTCGCGCGTGCGTGCGTGTGTGTATGTGTGCGTGTGTGTATGCATGTGTGTGTGGTGTGTGTGTGTGTGCGTGCATGTGTGTGTGTGAATAGGTGGTGGGTAGTAAACCACGGCATTTGCATCCAAAGTGCGCTTTGATTTCTCATCTTCTATTCTTCTCCATTCTTGTCTAGGGGACTTGGTGGTGGGATATTTGTGTGTTTGTGAAAGAGGGAAGGCGGGGTGGGGGGGGGGGGGGATGGTGAGGCAGGGAGTGGGGGTGTTTGTTTATGTGTTGTGTTACTGTTGGTGGTGGTGGTGAAGGTGGTGGTAGTGGTAGTGTCAAGTCAAGTCAAGTCAAAATTTTATTTCCAGATGGTACATTGAATAAGCAATGCATTTGCTTTTTTTCATCAAGCCATCTATCTAAGAACAAATTTCGTAATGATTATACTAAGACATTACATTATTGCATCATTTACCGTTAAATTAAACCAGTAAAAAAAGAGGAAAAAAAAAATGTGTGTGTGTGTGTGTGTGTGTGCGCGCGTGCGCGTGCGTGTGTGTATGTGCGTTTGTGTGTTGTGTTGTGTATGTGTGCGATATTGAGGATATAGAGACAGACAGACAGAGACAGACAGAGAGAGACAGACAGACAGAGACAGAGAGAAAGAAAGGTAGATTATTAAGAGAGAGAGAGAGAGAGAGAGGTGGGGAGTGGACACAGACAGACAGACAGATTAAAGAGAAGGAAGCAAAATTAGGGAGAGAAGAAATGAATGAATGAACCAAGTTCATATTTTATACACAAAAAACAACACACGGGGGGGGGGGGGGGGGGAGGGGGGGGGGGGGGGGGGGGAAGAAGAGAAAGAGAGAGAGACAGACAGACAGACTGACAGAGACAGACAGTCACGACGAGAGACAGTCAGACAGTGAGAGAGACGGACAGACAGAGACGGAGACAGACAGACAGAGACAGAGACAGAGAGAGACAGACAGAGATGGAGGAGAGAGACAAAGAAACTGAGGGAGACAGAGAGAGACAAGATGTATGCCCGAGTGTGTGTGTGTGTGAGTGAATGAGTGAGTGTGTGTGTGCTTGCATGTGTGTGTATTATATATGTACATATATATATATATATATTATATATATATATATATATATATATATATATATAATTGTGTGTGTGTGTGTGTGTGTGTGTGTGTGTGTGTGTGTGTGATTCAGATTCAGATTCAGAATATTTTATTGCCATTTAAGTCATGTACACTTATTTGACACAACAAAAACATCAACTATAATTATCTATTTTGGCTAAAAGTGATGTACACTAAAAACATGTTGTATTCTACTTCTCTTTCTCTCTTTTTTCAAAACACTCATACACATATCTGATGATATCTGCTTGATATATATCAACTGTGATTATGTCACTTAATTTATGTACACAGTTTTTGCGTTCTTTGTCTTTCGTTTTGATTTTTAATAACAAATTATTTCGGCTGACCTTGTTTATTTTAGCGTGCGAGTTCGTGTGTGTATGTATGTATGTATGTATGTATGCATATATGAATGTGTGCATGCGTGTGCGCGCGCGTGTGTGTGTTCGTGCACGCGCACACACACACACACACACACACACACACACACACACACACACACACAAACACACGAACTCGCACGCTAAAATAAACAAGGTCAGCCGAAGCATCCCACCCACTTCATCTCATTCACCGGCTGTTTCCACTTGTAAATATTATTGCACAATTTCTACGACACACAGAACATCCGTTCATCTGCAACATCATCTGACCGCCCGCCATCAGGAAAGAAAAAACAAACAAAAGGCTTGTGTTCATGGACAGAACAACCCCGTTAGTGCAGTACGGGGGGGGAAAAATAATCCGAGTTTCAATGAGCCGCAGATATTGTTGGTCTCTCTTGTCAATATTGTCTGTTTTGTGTTTTATGTTCCGTAAGCGTGATTATGTCCCTTGTACATGTGCAGGAAAGAAAATGTCCTTCCCGTGCCTATTCCGTTCCGTACAGCGGAGAGAGAGAGAGAGAGGGAGAGAGAGAGAGAGAGAGAGAGAGAGAGAGAGAGAGAGAGAGAGAGAGAGACAGACAGAGACAGAGAGACAGAGAGACAGAGAGAGAGAGACAGAGACAGAGACAGAGACAAAGAGAGAGACAGACAGACAGAGAGAGAGAGACAGAGAGAGAGAGAGAGGGACAGAGAGAGAGAGACAGACAGAGAGAGAGAGAGAGACAGACAGACAGACAGAGAGAGGGACAGAGAGAGAGAGAGAGAGACAGACAGACAGAGAGAGAGAGAGACAGAGAGAGAGAGAGAGAGAGAGAGGGACAGAGAGAGAGAGAGAGACACAGAGAGAGAGAGAGAGTGATAACTCAGAACTCAGAAATTTGATGTACCTCGGCCTTGGGCCACAATACTTACTGGCAGAGGAGAAGTTGACAATGTGTCACAGTGGGCAAGAATCTCATTCATATATATATATATATATATATATATATATAGAGAGAGAGAGAGAGAGAGAGAGAGAGAGAGAGAGAGAGATCATATCATATCATATCATATATCACATCATATCAAAATCAATTTCTGACAGAAATTATGAAAACGATGCTCATGGACATAAATGGACGTTTGTATCAAACAAACGAAAATCACATTACTCTGTATGCCTTCTTTATGTCTGAAAAATTGTCAGTATATAATTATGTAGCTACTTAAAATTATAACAAGTCTGTTATCTTCATTTGTGAGGTAACTATCCTAATACAACAATGTTTTTCTCTTGTTGATGGCATGAAAGATATATCTAGGCAGACAGTGATTTTTGTTTCCGTTTTCTACTTTAAGCAGATCTGTAAAGGTGTATGAGCACTATCACTTATTCTATCTATTTATTCTTTTATATCGAGGATAATGGAATAAGCACTCATGTGCTTTTTTACATCCAGTCCCCGTGTGTATGCGGTTTTGTCAATTTTGTCATCTGTTTCCACTGGCACACAATGCTCTACTCTTCCGAAAAGGGGAACAGGATTTAACGTGTGCGCAAGAGGTTCTGCATGCGTTCGAACACAGGGCCTCGGTTTATAGTCTCATCCGAAGGACTTTAAAATGTGACGAGAGAGAGAGAGAGAGAGAGAGAGAGAGAGAGAGAGAGGAGAGAGAGAGAGGAGAGAGAGAGAGAGAGAGAATGAATGAATGAATGAATACGTGAACAAAATGGTAACAGAAATACAACCAAGCAATGAAACTCGTTGATTTTTCCATTTATTTCTAAACCATATGGCAGAATAAAAACGTTCATAATATAGTAACAGAAACAAAAACTTTTTTTTTTGTTATCGACAGCAGAAAGAAAAATCAAAAATGCTGTTTTTCTGTATTGATAAATTCAAGATTGCAACAACAAAAAAGTGAACCAACACTCACACAAGTCGTAAAAAAAAGATATAAAAAAGAGAAAAAAACTGAAAGAAAAGACTATAGTCGAAGCATGAAATCTAGATTTTTTTTCTTTTATTGTTGAATCAAATTAAACTAAAATGTGGTTAAAATCTCAGAGCTTCAGCCAAGGAACGAGTTATTATATATAGAGATGATATATAGAGAGACAGCAAAACAAAAGCACTTTTCTTCATTGAAAAATCACATAACGAAATAAAAAAACCCAGCCAAAACAAATAGTCAAAGACTTAGTAGTGCACCAAATAATATTTACATTTTTTAAATTGGTAAATCATAATGAAAATAATTTCATCAACCTAAAATAGGACTGATCAAGCGGCGAAGTTAATACTTTTGTTTCTTTATAGATAAATCCTATAATGGAATAATTAATACTTAAGGTAAAGGTGTCCCATAACCTAAGCGGTCGTAGGGGACCTCAACTTCTCTAGGGGCCTGCACATTGAGGGCGGAGCCCATCTCCTCTCCCTCGCTGCTTTACCTTCCCTGACCCTAAAGAGGGCAGGTACCCATTTACAGCTGGGTGAACTGGGGGACTGTACTGAAGCCAAGGCGCGCAAACGGTCACCCATCTACTTGGTAGCCAGCTCGATGCTGTTAATTGACCTTAACTTGGGGAAAGCCAGTGCTCTGACCTCTCAGTTATCCCACCTCCGATTACAAAATAGTAAAAGACAAAAGAAAAAAAAAAGGCCCTACATGGCTTTACAAGATTCAGCGCTATATAAATTCCATACATTATTATTATTATTATTATTATTATTATTATTATTAAATACTTTATTCTTTATTTTTAAAACGTCGAATGAATTAAACACCTACACAAATAATACAAGACGTAAGACCAAAATAATAAGGAAAATACTCTTGTTTTAAATTGTTAAATCATAGAATGACATAAATACATGTAAATAGTTAAAGAAAGATCACACACCAAAGTGAATATGTTGTTCTTTATTGATAAGTTATACAATAAAATAAAGGACAAAAAAAACACGCAATGAATTGATGATGCCAATCAATCGCTGAAAAATTATCTGACCAAGAACAAACATACATCATTTTGGGCTTTTTCCCTCCATAAATCGATGAACAAACTAAACCAAAATTGACACTCCCACAAAAAAAAACAACCAAAAAATCCCCAATCAACAACAACAAAAATCCCCGAAACAAACAGCAACAAAAACCCTGCATTTGATTCTACTCTTCACGTAGAATTTAACAAGTGATAATTGCGTCTGAGCGACTAATAATAAAGATTCAGCTTTTAATTCGAACGATCGAATCAACCAAAAATAAACATTAACAATTGACGTTACAAAACAAAACGAAACTGTATTTCAAAAACACTAATAATAAAAGCAGCAACAACAAGAAGACACTAAAAAGAGAAAGAGAAAACCACGAAAACAAAGAAATAAGCAAGCAAGCAAGCAAGCAAACATTGCCCTGTACAATTTGCTCGAAAAGTTACAAAAAAGAACGACAAATTTTCTCTGTGTGTATGTGAGGAGAGGGGAGGGGGGTGTATTGCTGTTAGGTTTATTCTCCTGTTCAGTTTGTTTGTAAGCCTCCATACCCCATAAAGGGATGAAAGGAATTACATCTTGAAATCTTGTGTGTGTTTGCAGGTATTTCGTGAAATTTCACTTGTCTTCCTTTTAAAGAAATGTGTATACTTTAAAATTAGTCTTGAGTCTTGAAGACTGCTTATCATTTTGCGATGAACTCTTGCTTTTCAGTTCCTGTTAGTATTGATACTATTTTGGGGTGTATTGTTGTTAGGTTTATTCTCCTGTTAAAATCGTTTGGAATCCTCCATACCCCAAAAGGGGTGAAAGGAATTCAATCTTGAATCTTGTGTGTGTGTATGTGTGTGTGTGTGTGTGTGTGTGTTTGTGATATTTTAACTCACTTTTCTACATTACAAAATATAAAAAAGCGACATCCGCGCGGTAGCACAACTGTCAATAAAACGAGAGATTGTTGGTTTAAATCTTGCCTCGGCCAGACTTTTTTTGTTTCTTATTCCATGTATGCTGCTTCTCTAGATGTGGAATAATGTGGGTGTTACTCTTTCTAACCAGACAATGGACTGACTGCGTCTTGTATACACTCATTCAGAGCGACACGGGAGAACTCACGCATAATGCCAGACGTTTGTGGGAAAATTTAGTAACTCCCCCCCCCCCCCCCCCCCCCCCACCCAAACAAACAAACAAAATACAAACCCATTTCCTTAGCCAAATAAATGTTCTCACGCACGCACGCACGCACACACGAACAGGAGCGCGCGCGCGCGCGCACACACACACACACACACACACACACTGACAGAGTATCTGGAACAAGAAACAAGATAATGATAAAGTAAACAAACTGAAATTACACCAGAAATAAATATAGAAACAAAACAGGATCCAATTTGCAGACGCCTGCAGTTTAACCCAAACAAATAAAAAATATCACCCCCCCCCCCCCCCCCCCCCCTAAGAAAAAAAAAGCAAAGTACAAAAACTATACAGAAACAAACCAAACAAGGAGGAAAAAAACCGCATAAAACAGACAAACAAGCAAGGTGAAACCAAACAGTTGAAACAAAAGTATTTATAAAAAAAGCAACAACCCCCCCCCCCCCCCCCCCCCAGCTTTGTCTGCAGATGAAGTAGAGTATGACAGACTGGTTTAAAACAATATCGTTTTGTTATTGTTGTTGTTGTTGTTGTTGTTCAGTAGAGCCGCGAGGACATGGCATAAGCCAAACAATAAAACAGCGGTTGTTATAACACTTTGTTTTTCGAACTGGATGGTAAAATGATTGTTTTGTATAAGGAAGACAACAAGAACGACAACAAAACATTTATAATATACGTTAATTTTTTGACATGACATAAAGACGACAATTGCAAACAGCGACAAAACGAACACACACATACACACTCACACACGCATGCACGCACGCATGCACACATACACGCGCGCGCGCACACAAACACACATTGTTTCAGTAAAAAAAACACGCCCTGGTATAAGGAAGACAACAAGAACAACAACGACAAAACAAAGGACAAAATAAAACGAACACCTCGATCGTCCCAAGTCCCCCAAACAAAATCTCAAACAAAAACTAAAAAGCAAACTAAAACAAAACGCAAACATAAACCCAAAACAAACAACAACAAAAACAGAAAAAGCACCCCCCCCCCCCCCCCCAAGCAAACAAATAAAACCAAAAGACCGAACAACATAAACTAAAAGAAAACAAACAAACACAAAAAGAAAACGAACACAAAAGGAAAACAAACATGAAAAGAAAACAAACAAAACGCAAACAAACAAAAAGCAAACAAACAAACAAAAAGCAAATAAACAAACAAAAAGCAAACAAACAAACACAAAGAGAAAACAAACAAACACAAATAGAAAACAAACAAACAAAAAGAAAACAAACACAAATAGAAAACAAAAAGCAAACAAACAAACACAAAAAGCAAACAAACAAATAAAAAGCAAGTAAAAAAACACAAAAAGCAAACAAACAAGCACAAAAAGCAAACAAAACACACAGCAAACAAACAAAAAAAACATAAAAGCAAGCCAACAAACAAAAAGCAAATAAACAAACAAAAAAGCAAACAAACAAACAAAGCAAACAAACACAAAAAGCAAACAATATAAACTAAAAGCAAACAAAAAGCAAACAACCAAACAGAAAAAACAAACTAACAAACGAAACTGACACAACACACATGTTGGGGTATAGAAGTTATAATGGGTTGGATGTTTAGTTTCTTTCAATCCTTTTCTGGCAGGCAATAATTGACGATTATTCATAGACAAATACAGATCACCCTGTTTTAGGCCTTTTAAAATGAAAATCAGGATCATCACAGAAAGGGGTCGTGGTTAAAACCAACCAAAACTTTAAGAGAAATCTTGTCACAATTTCAGTAAAAATGTCCAAGTTACAAACTCAGGAGCAAATGGAGAGAAGAAGAAGACAAAAGAAAGAAGAAGAAGATGAAGAAGAAGTAGATGATGATGGTGATGATGATGATGATGATGATGATGATGATGCGTTTGTCACTGCATGTATTTTCAATGCTTTTTGTTAGTGCATGCATTTTCCATGATTTTTCGTCATTGCATGTATGTTACATATGTGTTCTGTTGCCTGTACACAACGTATGTATAAGTTGTAAGCTTCTGCCGTTCTATGTTATACTTTGTGTTGTTCATGTTTGTTGTTTGTTTCAACAATAGATTTATGTTAAAAAGAGTTCCGTCGGTTTTGCAAAAATGTTCTGCTTAAAATGCAAAACATATTATTCCTTCATGTTTATGTCACGTCACCACCACCACCACCACCACCACTACTACTACTACTACTACTACTACTACTACTACTACTACTACTACTACTACTACTACTACTACTACTACTACAACTACTACAACAACTACTACTACTACTACAACTACTACTACTACAACTACTACAACAACTACTACTACTACTACTACTACTGTAGTCGGAGTAGGAGTAATAGTAGAAGCAGCAGCAGCAGCAGCAGCAGCAGCAGCAGCAGCAGCAGCAGCAGCAGTAGTAGTAGTGGTAGTAGTTGTTGTAGTAGTAGTAGTGGTATTACTACTGTTATCGCTATATTGTTATTATTGTTATCATCATCATCATCTCATCATCATCATCATCATCATCATCATCATCATCATCATCATCATCATTACTAATTATCACTTCTCAGTTGAGGCAGTTAAGTAGTGCTGTTGTTAAGATGATGATGATGTTCACGATGCAAACCTTAGTGATCTGGGCAAAGTTGAAGTAGAATAGTCACTCCATCTAGCACCCCAAGACCTGTTACAATGCTCATGACAGTCTACAACAGCATTTTTTCGTTTGCTTTGTCTTGTGGGGGACGGGATAGCTCAGTGGTCGGAGCACTCGCTTTCCCCCAGCCAAGTTAAGCAGCGTCGAGCGTGGTTACCAGTTGGATGGGTGACCGTTTGCGCGCCTTGGCTTCAGTACAGTTCCCCCAGTTCACCCAGCTGTAAATGGGTACCTGTCCTCTTTAGGGTCAGGGAAGGTAAAGCAGCGAGGGAGAGGAGATGGGCGCCGCCCTCAATATGCTGGCCCTAGAGAAGTGAGGTCTCTGACGCCTCGCTCCCCTACGACCTTATAGGTTATGGGACTCCTTTACCTTTACCTTTTTTTTACCTTGTCTTGTGATTTTCTGTCTGTGCATTGGACTCCCGCCTAGTGATTGAAATGAGAAGTTTGTTTGGGGGTTTATTTTTCCACAGGAACTGACAGAACTAACCTTTCTAAGTCCTTCGGATGAGACTATACACCGAGGTCCCGTGTGCGAACGCACGCAGAACATCTTGCGCATACGTTAAATCCTGTTCCGCTTTTCGTAAGAGTAGGTCATTGTGTGCCGGTGGGAACAGATGACAGAATTTACAAATCCGCATACACATGGGACTGGATGTAAAAAAGCACATACGTGCTTATTCGATTATCCTCGCTATGAAAGAATAAAATAAAATAAATAGATAAAAATAAATGAAACAAAGGGATAATTATGTATAAGAAGAAAGTGGGCCTGGACAAACAGTGGAAGAAATTCCAGAACAGGTGATGAGTTACAAAATCTCCCATCAAAATAATGAACATGATTTCTTAGCTATCTGTTCCTTTAAGACAAAAAAAAATCCCAACAAAATAAAATTATTTAAACTAATTCGAAGAGGAAAAAAATCGACAACGAAAAAGAAGAAAAACACAACAACACACACACACACACACACACACACACACACACACACACACACACACACCGTAAATGGTACAAATCTTTATTTTCAATGAACCATTAATGATACTTCTCATTAAGGACCATTTCTTTTTGCCTGACCTCACACACACACACACACACACACACACACACACACACACACACACACACACACACACACACTCACTCACTCACACACACACACACCACACACACACACACACACACACACACACACACACACACACACACACACTCAAACCTCAGGATTTTGCTACTGCTGTGTGTGTGTGGGACGGGATAGCTCAGTGGTCGGAACATTCGCTTTCCCCCAGCCAATGTTGAGCAGAGTCCAGCGTGGTTACCAAGTGGATGGGTGACCGTTTGGGCGCCTTGGCTTCAGTACAGTTCCCCCAGTTCACCCGGCTGTAAATGGGCACCTGCCCTCAAAACCCTGGCCCCTAGAGAAGTGAGGTCTCTGACGCCTCGCTCCCCTTCGACCACATAGGTTATGGGACACCTGGAGTTAACATCAGTGCAGACTCCACTCTCCCCCTAAGTCCTTCGGATGAGACTATAAACCGAGGCCCCGTGTGCGAACGCACGCAGAACATCTTGCGCACACGTTAAATCCTGTTCCGCTTTTCGTAAGAGTGGGCCATTGTGTGGCGGTGGGAACAGATGACAGAATTTTACAAAACCGCATACACACGGGGACTGGATGTAAAAAAGCATATAAGTGCTTATTCCATTATCCTCGAAATAAAAGAATAAAAGAATTTAAAAAAAAACATTTAGAGTTAGGGAAGGTAAAGCAATGAGGTAGAGGAGATGGGCGCCGCCCTCAATATGCTGGCCCCTAGAGAAGTGAGGTCTCTGACGCCTCGCTCCCCTACGACGACATAGGTTATGGGAACACCTGTACCTTTTGTGTGCCTATACCGCGTTCAATCATCCAGAAGTGGCGGTTCGGAGTGACGTCTGTAGTGTCGGTAATTGGAGTCCTTGTCGCTAACTGGATTAAGACATTCAATTACAGGAACGTGGTCAACAAGTAGCCTGAAATTATTTTTAATGAACTGCTTATAGCACATCGTTGTTTTTTTTATTAGCTCACATGAAAACATGACCCAAAATAATGGCCATGAAAAAGAGAACTGCAGAAAAAAAAATAAAAACTTCATCGAGACTGCCAACGTGGAACAAGTACACACTAATTTTTCCAGGAAAAACCTGATTAACAAAATCAACAACAAAAACAACAAGTTGGTTAGTTGTTTTTTTCTTTTGTTTTTGTTGTTGTTGTTCGGGTTTTTTTATACCAATTTGTGCGTTTGCAAAGACAACAGGAGTTGTCAGGTTTGGTTTAAATATATCTTTATTCAGAAAACATAAAATTAATTATATCTATGTTTGTCCTCCGTGTTCGACGATGACCTTCAAAACAGCAGAGGAGGCAGCTGCTGTTTCAGAAATTGGGCAGAAATTTGATTACTATGGAGATGTCTTGCGCACAGTACATCCCCACTCTCTCGGCCAAGAGGGCATAAGGACAGTCAGCGTTGGAGATGTTCTCCAGAGGCCAACCAGCCCCCAGGCCTGCAGCACATAAGGACTGCGCGAGTCAAGCCTCCTAGTCAGAGATTGGGGGACGAAAATAATGGAGGAGGAAGAGGGGGGGACAGTAAGAGTGGTGAGAGGAGTGGGGTGGTGGTAGAGGGAAATTTGGGAAATGGAGAATATGGGAAAGAAGAGTACCGCAGGGAGTGGAGGAAGCTGGTTGCAAAATCTTCATCAGTGCCCACAGGGTCCAGGGACCACAGGATAGGTGGGGAGAGGATGAGAGGAAGATAAAGAGGAGGGAAGAAAAACAAAGCAAAACGAGTGGAGTTGGGAGAAATACAGAATTTATGTACGGTAGGGGGGGGAGGAGCCTCGAATTCATGACTGTGTGTGCCAAGGCCTGGGTCTCAGCAAACTAAGAGTCTATTGAGGTGTATGTGTGGTCAGAGGTCACCTCTGCTATCGGTGACCACGTGACCACCTGCCACCTGTGGGAAGAAAACAACCCCTCTCTACACCCCCCCCCCCCCCCCCCCTCCCCTCCACTGAAAAAGCACGCCCAATACAAAACAACAATAACACGCACGCACGCCCGCGCGCGCGCGCGCGCACACACACACACACACACACACACAACACAAACACACACACACACACAACACACAACGAGCAACAACAACAACAGAAGAAATCTGATATTGAGAGGGACGCGTTCTACCACGTTCCTTTAGCTCAAGACAGACAGCATGAAGTATATGCATGTACTTTATAAATAGTAATTGATGGTTTGTACATAAAACCCATATACCTACTTTACAGGAGCTAGGGGACGGGTTAGCTCAGTGGTCACAGCACTCGCTTTCCCCAAGCCAATGTTAAGCAGCATAGAGCGTGGTTACCAAGTAGATGGGTGACTGTTTGCGCGCCTTGGCTTCAGTACAGTCCCCCAGTTCCCCCAGCTGTAAATGGGTTCCTTCCCTCTTTAGGGTCAGGGAAGGTAAAGCAGCGAGGAAGAGGAGATGGGCGCCGCCCTCAATAGGATGGCCCCTAGAGAAGCTGAGGTCTCTGACGCCTCGCTCCCCCTACCACCACACAGGTTAAGGGAACAACAACTGTTACTTTACAGTAGAGAACTAGTGAATGCAGTGTGTACCAGGACCTAGACTTGTGCGTAGGCACGTGTGTTGCATTGCATCTCACTTCTGCCGCACGAACGGACAGACTCAGAGAGAGAGAGAGAGAGAGAGAGAGAGGAGAGAGAGAGAGTGAGAGAGAGAGAGAGAGAGAGAGAGAGAGAGAGAG
The DNA here is from genome assembly GCA_028751875.1 of Rapana venosa. Classification (NCBI taxonomy): domain Eukaryota; kingdom Metazoa; phylum Mollusca; class Gastropoda; order Neogastropoda; family Muricidae; genus Rapana; species Rapana venosa. The sequence goes on from CM054159.1 coordinate 23,675,431, forward strand.
AGACAGACAGACAGACAGACAGACAGACAGACAGACAGACAAGACAGACAGACAGTCAGAGACAGACGAGACAGACAGAGACAGACAGACAGACAGACAGACAGATAGACGCATGTGATTCGACCACATCGTAGTGCTGACAGGAAATAACAGAAAATCTGAACGAGAGAGAGCGAGACAGGAGAGATAGAGACAGAGACAGACAGAGACAGACGAGACAGAGAGGATTAAGTAGTGTGAAGGATAGAAGATGAGAGAGAGGAGACAGAGACAGACAGAGACAGAAGAGAGGTAGACCGACAGTCAGACACACAGGTAGACAGACAGTCAGACAGGCAATCAGACAGACAGAAAAACGGGAAGAGACAGACAGACAGACAGACAGACAAAGCGCACGTCGCACACAAAAAAAGCGCTCTTTCTTGGTCATACGCAGTCTACGTACGGTAGGGAAAGTAGCCTAGGAAGGAGATATAAGACCTAAGCCACAACACAACGTCCACCAACGACACGGGATCAATTGATCAATCAATCATCAAGTGGAGATTGACAGTCACAAGTAGTGCTCCTATCCCCTTCCCCTCAACCCCCCTCCCCCCACTCACATCATACACACATACTCACACACACACAACACAACACACATACACACACACACACAACACACCACACACCACGCACCACGCACACACACACACACGCACACACGCACACTCCACTCCTTTTCCAGTCTAGTTCACTTGTCAAGATTAAGAGCCTTGGGCAGTGTACGTCTGGGAGTTTACCGGTCACTTCAAGTGTACCTTTTAATTTCTAATATGTCAACTGCTTTTCTTTTGAATTTCTTCTTCTTTTGCTTATACTTTTTCTTCTTTATCGACGCCGTCGTCGTCGAACGCTCAGATAGCAATATATATATATATATATATATATATATATATATATATATATAGAGAGAGAGAGAGAGAGAGAGAGATAGGTATATAGATATATAGATATAGATATATATAGATATATATCCATCCTATCCTACTCGAAAGTACTTCAAAACAGTTCCGCCACAAACAAGAAGCCTACCTGTGAGTTTGGAGGTTTTTATGCGCTTTAAAAACCATTATCAATTCATTCACTCATTGACTCACACCACACCATGTGCACCACACCACACAACCACCACACCTGTACCCTACCCCTACCCTATCCTACCCTACCCTACCCGAAAGTACCCCATAACCGTTCCGCTACGAGCATCCAGCCTACCTGTGGGTTTGGAGGTTTTCATGCGCTTTATAAACCATATTCATTCATTCATTACCATCACATCATACCACACCACACCACACAACAACACACCTGTACCCTATCCCTATCCCACCCCACCCTACCCTACCCTACCCTACCCTACCCCAAAGTACCCCATAGGCCCTAACCGTTCCGCTACGAACATCCAGCCTACCTGTGGGTTTGGAGGTTTTCATGCGCTTTAAAAACCATATCCATTGATTCATTACCATCACACCACACCACACCACACCACACCACACAACACCTGTACCCTACCCAGCTACCCTACTCCACCCTACCCTACCCTACCCTACCCGAAAGTACCCCATACCCGTTCCGCCAGGAACATCCACAGCTCGACACTATAGTCCTCAGCTACGACTAGTGACAACTCAACAGGACAAGAATTCCCAAGGGACGGACGCAGTCACACACAACACACAACACAACACACACACACACATACCACACACACACACACACACACACGCACACACACACACTAACACACACACACACACTAACACACACACACCACACACATACACACACTAACACACACACACACACACACACACACACACACACACACACACACACACACACACACAAAAGCAAGGTGTCGGAAGAAACGGACGGAGTGACGGACACAAAAGGCAAAGGTGTTTGCCGGGGACGGACGGAGTGACGGACACAAAAGCAACGTGTCAGTTTCCGACCTAGTCAGATGACACGCATGGCTACGCTTGAAATAAGCTGCGGAGGCGATCGCCACTTGCCCCAATACTGATGCCACTGCTACCGTTTTACTTCTATAGGCTGAAAGGGGAGAGAGAGAGAGAGAGAGAGAGAGAGAGAGAGAGAGAGAGAGAGAGAGAAGAGAGAGAGAGAGAGAGAGAGGGAGAGAGAGACAGACAGACAGAGAGAGAGACAGACAGAGAGAGAGGGGAAGAGAAAGAGAGAGAGGGAAGGGGGTGGTGGTGGTGAGGGAGGAGTCCCTGTGTGTGTAGGTGGATTAGTGAGTTAGAGAGAGAGACAGACAGACAGAGAAAGACAGACAGACAGACAGACAGAGAAAGACAGACAGACAGACAGAGAAAGACAGAGACAGAAAGGCAGACAGACAGACAGACAGGCAGGCAGAGACAGACAGGCGGACAGACAGAGACAGACAGACGAAGAGACAGAAACACACAAAGACGGACACAGAGAGGGAATGTGGTGGTGGTGGCTTGTTGTTGTCGTTGTTGTTGCTGTTGTTGGTGGTGGTGGTGGTTGGTAATGGTGGTGGTGGTGGTGGTAGTTGTTGTTATTGTTGTTGGTGGTGGTGTTGCTGTTGTTGTTGGTGGTGGTGGTGGTGTGTGTGTGTGTGTGTGTTTACATACCACTCTCTCTCTCTCTCTCTCTCTCTCTCTCTCTCTCCTCTCTCTCTCTCTCCTCTCTCTCTCTCTCTCTCTCTCTCACTGTATGAAAAAGACAGGGCGGGGATAGAGTGTAGAATAACGAGACCATCAATGCGAGAAGCATACTAACAAGACTAACAGACAGGCAGACAGTCAGACCAGGACAAATTGGCATATATATACATGCATACAGAGAGAGAGAGAGAGAGGAGGTGGGGGGGGGGGGGCGGAACCAACCAATCATAAAGTCGGTGATAAATTCGATGGAACATTGAACCAGTTCATAAAATCAATCAGAAAATTAACCACAAAGGCACATAATAAAAAGAGGCTGAAAGGAACGAAATGAGAAATTATACCGTAAGCGTATGCGTTTGTTTATCTGTTTGCTAACTTCAGTCATCTGGTAATGTCTTCATAGTTAGGCAGAAACCAATATTTTTTTAGTTACAGAGAAAGTCACATTACACCAGATAGTGAATTCAGAATACATTTGTAAAGAATCAGAAATACTGTCACAAGTGCTGTGATGACGATAACGCAGAACATGATTGCAATCTCGTGAAATCGTTTGTTGTGATAGGTTGATAAATGAATGAATAAATAAATCAATGATAAATATAGTATACAGAAATATAAGATGGTGTGATGTTAACATGTATTATGAGAGAATAAAACAGAATACGATATGATAGACTAGGATTCTAAAGAGAATAAGATTAAATATATGTAATAATATATAACATAACGTTTTGTGAAATAACATTATATAATATGATACAATACAATGTACTGTATTCAATAAAGATTAATTAGGAAAATAAATTAATTTTAAAATGCCACACACAAAATGGGACCACACAAAAAAACAGACAGAAGGAAACCCCGAAAAAGGAGAAAAAAACAAACACAAAAACCAAACAAAAAACAACAGAAAGTAAAGAAACGAAAAAGCAGCGAGAAAGACATTACGGAAAGAAAAGATGGAAAAGAGAAAGAAAAAATAAAACAAAGAATAAAGAAAAAGAAAGTGGGAGGAAGAAACCCAAAACAGAACAGGACAAAACGACAAGCTCTCTCCCCTCTCTCTCTAGTCAGATGACATGAAGAACACCGCACAAAATGCAACACACACCACCACCACCACCACCACCACCACACACACACACAATACACACACAACACAACAGAACACACACACACACCACCACCACCACCACCACCACTAACAACAACACAACAACAATACCCACACAACACAACACAACAGCAACACACACACACACACACAAAACACACTCACACACAACAACAACACAATCACAACACAACACAAAACACACACAAAACATACACACACACATACACAACACACACACAAAGCACATACACAAACACAACAACACACACAAACACAACACACCAAACAAACACACACACAACAAAAACACAACACGCACAACACACAACACACACACGCACAACACAACACACACAACAACACAACACACACACAACAACACACAACACACACAATCACAAGCAACACACACAAAAACATACACACAAACACAACACAACACACACACACACAACACCCCACACACACAAAACACACGACACACAACAACATACACAACACACAGCACACAAATACACACACACACACACACATACATGTTACCTAATCAGTCATTTTCTCTGTCCATTCCCTTCTCTGTTTTAACTTCCACTTCATTTTCCACATCCTCGTCTAATATTACTAAGAGTGAACAGACGTTAAATTGAAGACAACAAACACACACAAACACACACACACACACACACACACACACACACACACACAACACACACACACACACACACACACACACACACACACACACACACACACTCGCACGCAACACACAGAGTAGATCTACTATCTATCCATCTCTTTCATTCATCTCCTATCTTAGGGCCGTAAGTATCACTTAAATGGAAAGACGTTAAAAATGAAGACTTACTAACTTACTTACTTACTTACTTACACACACACACAACACACACACACACCACACACACACACACACACACACACACACACCACACACACACAATACAACAAACACCAACACAACAACACAACAAAACACACACACAACCAACAACACACACAAAACAACAACAACAACAACACCACACACACACACACACACACACACACACACACACACACACACACACACACATACAACAGAACAAACACAACAACACAACACAACACACACACAACACACACACACACAACAACCACACACAACACAACAAAACACAACACCCCAACAACACAACACACAAACAAAACACAACAAACAACACACACAACACACACAAACACCAACTCACCACCACCAACACAAACACAACACACACACACACACCAACACAACACAACACACACACACCACAACACACACAACACACAACACAACACACAAAACACCCCACCAACAACACAACAACAACACAAAACACCCACCCACACACACACACCCCACCACCAAAAACAACAACACACACACCCACACACACTCACACACACACACAACACAAAACAACACCACCCCACACACAACACAACACAAACACACACCCCACACAAAAACAACACAACACAACACAAATCACAACACAACACACACACCAACAACCTCACCTGCACTGGCCATGGCCATCTGCTCCTTCCGTCCCGCTGCCCCTTTCTTCTCCTTCAGCCAGGGAAACTCCCCCATCCCCTTGCACACCCCCTCCGGTACCCCAGGACCAGGGGGAACCCCCAGGGGGTCGGGCTGGAGGGGAGGGTAGTGGTAGAGGGGGGCACACGTCCCGGGGCTGGGGGAGGGGGCGGAGGACATGATAGATGAGGGGAGGGGGTAGCCTCCACCACCACCTCCACCACCGACACTGTCCCCTCCTCCTCCTCCCATACCCCCTCCCCCACCGAGGTGAGGGTTAGGGGGTAGACAGTAGCCCCCTCCTCCTCCCCCTACTAGGTCCCCCTCCCCTCCCCCGGGGTCGCGGGGTATGTGACTTTGCTCGCAGTACATGTACATGTCGTGAGCATCTTGAAGCTTGTCCATGGTGTTGTCCATTGTCGGGCCTGAAGATACTGTATGATATGTAGGCTTTTTTTTATTTTCAAAAAAAGTTGATTGAAGGACTGTCAGTCAGTCAGTCAATCGGGATGTTCAGCCATTTTGGGGGGGTTGTTTTGGTTTTTGGTTGGTTTCTGTTTTGAACAGCACACAAAAACAAACAGAAAGAAAGGGTCACTTGGTTTTTGTGTGGGGGGTTGTGTGGTTTTTTGGTGTGTGTGTGGATCACTGTCAATGAATTTGAAACACGCACATTATTGTTGTCACCTCACCTAGTTTCTAGATCACTTTTCACAATAATAGAGAGGAAAAACAATGTGTCAGGTTCTTGTATCACAAAGTACAATATCCATCAATGACTGAAAAATCATTTAAAAACGAAAAGGAAAAAAAAGAAAGTCCATGGGAGTTTCGTGAGAGTTTCAAGATTCTGATGCAAGAATTAAAAAAAAAATTCTTGTTTAAAAAGAAAAGCCCAGGAATCGTAGATTCAATCTATGAACCAACACACGCGTCAAGCAACACGATCTGCGAACTCACACCAACTCCAAAACCAGGTCAGAAACATGGAGAGTACAACACAATCGATGAAAACAAAAAAAAACAACACACACAAAAAAACCCAACTTCTTCCCGGGGAGGCGGAAGCTCACGAGCCGTGTCCGAAGCCACTTCGGCAAACTCCGGAGAGGGCCCTTCGGGTGATGGATGAGAGTTCTTGGGCTGTCGGTCAGTCTTCATCCATCGCTCATTTATCTTGTTCTCTACTCCTAGTGATTCGTGACCCGACTTGGTGGAGCGTGTCAGCTAAGGTCTTGCGGTAATGATGCCTGGCCCACTTGATGTGTGTGACATGGAGGGGCCAGAAAGGCTTTTCAATTATTGACTGACTTGTGTGTGTGCTCTGGGATGGACTGGGCTGGGCGTTTTGTGCAGGAGTTAGTTATTTTACGTTGGTTGTTTCGTTTATTCTTTCTTTGTCTTTTCAGCTTCTTCTTGTTGTTCTTGTTGCTGTTGTTGTTGTTAATCCTGGCTTCTCTTCTCTCTCTCTCTCTCTCTCTCCTTTTCTCTCTCTCTCTCTCTCTCTCTCTCTCTCTCAACTGATTTCAAAGAGAGACAGTATTGCAACTTTTGTAGCTCACAATTACATCAACGTCTTACAATGGAAAGGAGAGGGGTGTTCTTTTCTTTTCTTTTCTTTTTGTGGTATGCGAGCTAGTATTGTCTTCTTTTAACCTATCTCTTTCAAGCTATATGTTTATACTTTGTGGGTAGGTTTTGTTTTATTGTTTGTGTTCTATTGCTTTTTGCCAGTCTCACACAAACAAGACAAAGGTCCTGGGATAGTCGTTATAGTATGTTTTCTGAAGAAGGTCTACATGTATTATTATTTTTGGATGCAGAATTACTGTAACATTTTTCTGATGGTTGGGTTTGTTGGGTTGTTGTTTTTTTAAAGAAGGGGGGGGGGGGGGGGGGGGGAGGAAAATCTATCTTTCCATTTCTCAATCCAAACAGTTATCCAGTGATCTGTAATGTCTTCATGTCACTCTTCAGGATCCTCTGGATGAATGGATCAATGATCCTCTCTGAAGACTTGTGAATCTTGCCGACTGATCAGTGGTCAGCGATCATTATCACATAGTCTTTGGACACTCATGGGGCTTCTCCGGGAGTTGTCCACGTTCCTCTCCATTAGAGATGGCTTGATCTGTCATCCTCTCTTTCGTTACTTCGATACTGCAACACGTAGACATCGACCAATCAGTCAACCAGCCTATCAATGAGTCAATCAATCAATCAATCAGTACAAAACAATACAATCAACCAATTTGGAGAATAAGAAACGAATAGTGAAAAATCTGCATAGGATTTAAATATTCAGTATTGGCTGTATTTTCACTCTGCGATATATATCAAATGAACTATCCGATAAATAAATAGGGGACGGGATAGCTCAGTGGTCGGAGCACTCGCTTTTCCCCAGCCAAGTTAAGCAGAGTCGAGCGTGGTACCAGTTGGATGGGTGACCGTTTGCGCGCCTTGGCTTCAGTACAGTTCCCCCAGTTCACCCAGCTGTAAATGGGTACCTGCCTCTTTAGGGTCAGGGAAGGTAAAGCAGCGAGGGAGAGGAGATGGGCGCCGCCCTCAATATGCTGGCCCCTAGAGAAGTGAGGTCTCTGACGCCTCGCTCCCCCTACGACCTTATAGGTTATGGGACTCCTTTACCTTTACCTTATAAAGAACCACATAAATGAGTAATTGACGAATCTACTAACTACCTAGCTAACTCAATTTTAAACTAACTAAGTGACTAACTAATTAACTGACTGACTGTCTAACTAACAAACAGACTATGTCAGTAAATAAATAAATGAACAGATGAATGCATAAATAGATAATAAAAAGTGAAGGAGAAATCAAAGAGGAAATACAATGCAACATATAACATTACTTTCTGCTCTCTCATTTTATAAGTCAACCTGTCAGTCAATGAGTCAGTCAGTCAATACAATGGGACAACATATAATAAATGTCATTTTAGTGTGAAACAAACCAGCTGATAACAATGACAATAATGATGATGACAGCTGTTAACACCCGTTTACTGGTTAAAACAAAAGTGTATTCGTTCTGCACAACGTACCGCCAACACATGAAAACAAGGAGTACAATATCAAGCACCAGCCCGTTAGTGTACTCTACAGTACGTGTGAACAATAGGCTACAACTGAACAACAGTACATCAAGTAGATGACAAATAAGATAAGATTTTACTGACGTTTGTTTCCCACTGTTAGAATAACGGGTATAAGTATGTTATAATGAATATGATGAAAAACATGTGAGGCATCATCCCTATTGGACAGTATAAAAAATAGATGACTGATTGACTGACTGACTGACTGACTGAATGAATTCACCAACACTACAGCCATTTGTTTGATCTTGCTTGCTTTGTTGCTTATGATTATTAAAGATAATATTTTTAAAATCCCATTTACACAAATCACCTAAATTGAGTGTGCTTTTGAAAAAACATTTCACTATTGAAATTTTATTTTATAGATTTTGTCTGCAGCGTACCATGTTTGTAATATCTGTTTGTTTAAACTATTGATTATTTGTCATTGATTGCATGACTGTGTAAGATTATTTATTTGTTTATTTATTTATTTATTCTTTTATATCGAAGATAATCGAGGATTAGGTTGAATGCATGCGCTTTGATTTGTCTTTGCAAAATATAGCATATATAAGTTCCATTTATTATTATTATTATTATTATTATTTATTATATTAATAAATATTATTATTATTTATTATATTATTATTTATTATTAATAAAATGGACTTCACTTTTTCTTCAGACTTTTGAGCAGTCACTGGACATTTGTCTGGAGTTGTGTTTTTGACAGCAGTTCTCCAAGGCAAGGATGAGGAGGGCAGGAGAAAAAGAGGCAGACCACCAACATCCTACATTGCCAACATCACCGAGATCAGTGGTCTGGGAGAGACCGTACAACTCAGCAGAGACAGACAGAGAGAGGAAGATGGTGAACCCTGGTTTCATTGCGCAGAGCTCCTACCCAGGACAGCGGTGATGGAGACAGTTGCATTAAGTTGAGTTCCGTGAGTGCCTTGTTTCTTTTCTGTCTGTCGCCTCCTCTTGTCTATTTTCTGCCTTCTTGGTCCATTCTCCTACCTTTTCTTCAGATAGACTTAAAAGATAACAATTCTCTCTATGCCGAAGTCGGATGCGCTGGGCCTGACTTGTCAGGCGCTTAAGGGCAACGTGACGCATTTTCGTTCATATAACAGACAACAATAACTGCTGTCTAAGCGTTCGAAGAAGAAGAAGTTGAGTTTGTTTTTGTTGGTTGGTTGGTTGATTTGCGTTTTGTTTTGCTTTGTGTAGTTTGGGTTCTGTGTTGAAGGCAGTGTGTTGTCGGAAAATTGACCCAGGCAGACCCCATCGTTCTGAAAGGTACGCAGAATGCATACACACTAGGTACGTCGTGTCATCCATGCCACCAGCCATAGGTAGCCAGCCTACTCTTCTACAAAATACGTTTTAACGCGATATATATGCATGTTCTGTATGCCTGCAGCACGCGGACCCTCGGACTACAGTCTTATTTGACGAACTTTTGGAGGATGGAATCAGTGTACTCATTTCATGTATTGGTGCTACGATGTTCTGAACTAATATTTTTTTTAAACAAGCTCCAATGTTGACACAAGGGGAGCACACCGCCTTGCAGGGAGGGACACCTCAGCGGAGACTGGACCCTGTGCCCTCAGTTATCATCAGATCACACATTTGACGCTCTGACCTCTACCAGGCTATCCCTTGCCTTACCAAAGCACACTTTTACACATATGACGTTCTAATCATCATCAGACTATGCGCTTTGCGTACGAAATCACATTTTCAAAAATTAGACAAAGACATGTTGTTGTTTTCTGTATTACCATTACTTTCGTTCCCCGGCTACCGTCTTACAGCTCCGAGGTTCACCAATAAATGGTGAGATAGTTTGCGTATGGGACTGATTTTGCCCACCATTCAGGTAGCCGCATTCCGACGTCGCCCTTGATGTCTAAACACGACACCAGCATATAATAATGTATTTGTTGTAAACAAAAATATGTCATCCGTTCTGATCGGCCCAAATGGTCTACTCTTCCGAAAGGCTATCTCGCTCCCCCCCCCCCCCCCCCCCCCCCCCCCCCCCCAGCCCCCCCCCCCCTCCACACACAAATAATTCATTTCATAACCCGATTCCATACTGAAGGAGATCAAAAGGAAAATAGTAAAAATAAGGAAGAAGAAGCCAGAACCAAGCAAACATACAACCAAATCAAAATTGAAAGCATTGCGAATGCATGAACAAAAATGAATGAATGTATGAATTAGTTTATAAAGACCGAAAGAAATAAAAGAAATAAAAAGAAGATAGATAGATAGATAGATAGATGGATCTAATGATAGAAAAATAGACATGAATAGATAAAGATAAATAAACATAAAGATAGACAGACAGATAGACAGACAGACAATAAGAGAAATAGAGAGATAGATATAGAAAGAAAGACAGAAAACAATTGGCAGATGAATAAAAAAAAAAAGAAAGAAATAAAACCAGTGCAACAATACATTCTAATTTCCCTCTGAAAAAAAGTGAACCTTGGAAACTGCACGCTATCAAATAGGTGACCATTATCAATTTGTTAAATCAATACATGGACCAAACACTCCCCACCCCCCACCCCCACCAAAAAAAAGAGAGAAGAAAACAAACAAAACAAGAACCCCCCCCTTAAAAAAATTACACAAACAGAAAACCAACACAAAAAAACCGATACATCAACAACAACAAATAGCACACACATTTAAAAAATATAAATACCAATACATCGGAATGTAATCATCTGCACGAAAGCAGCAAGCCACGTTTGCTGTTTAAAAAAAAAAAAAAAAAAAATATATATATATATATATATATATATATGTGTGTGTGTATCATTAAAAATCATATGTATATATATATATATATATATATATATATATATCTATAACTGTGGTGTTGTTGTTTTTTTGGATTGGCCTGTACACAATACTTCACAATATAAACAGCTACTGTTGCATTACAGATCTTGTTTTTAAAAACCCCACACTACAACGTATGACAAGCCACAGCGTACAGAAAACTCACAGCCGTAGTTTTTACTCTGAAAAGGAATCCCGTGGACAAACAGCATACTGATAACATTGTATTGATATCATATTGAAGCCGTACATGCCTGTCTGCCTGCCTGCCTGCCATGTTTCACAATTATCATTATTTTATCTATTTACTTTGAAAACCAGTCACTGCATGAGCATGTAAGCACGGGATCATAATTACACAAAGAAAAAAAATCCATTCATGTCCATGGCACTGCTTGATACAATCAGTTGTCTATATCATTTACAAACAAAAGTTCTTTGAAGCAAAATCATGCTGAAGCTTTCAGAAGAGAGAAAGACAAAATTATTTTAATCCTTTGTTGCTGTTGCTGTTGTTGTTGTTGCTGCTGTTGTTGTTCTTTTGTTGTCTTTGTGCCTCTGTCTTTCTCCGTTTCTCCCTCTGTACCTGCTTCTGTCTCTCGGGCTCTGTCTCTCGGGCTCTGTCTCTCTCTCTCTTTCTCTCTCTCTCTCTCTCTCTCTCTCTCCTCTCTCTCTCTCTCTCTCTCTCTCTCTCTCTCTCTCTCTCTCTCCACACACACACACACACACACACACACTAAAGGATGGTAGAGTTTGACCCCCTCAGAAACAAAAAGAAAAGGAGACAGCTTGTGAAAGAATCGAAATATTAATACCGTATCCTTCCCTTAAATATATATATATCTATCTATATATACTATATACTATCTA
>CM054159.1:23695178-23702678 GCA_028751875.1 Rapana venosa
ATCTCTCTCTCCACCTCTTTGACCGACATATCATATCCTTACCCACCTGCCACCCCCCAAAAAAAATCAACAAAAAACAAACACAAAAAGCCGACCAAACAAACGAAAGAAAAAACAAAAACAAAATTAATAAAAACAAAAACAAACTTAGGCACCTACCTAGTAGCCTACAAACGACAGGGAACGCGATAATCCATCCATCCATTAATAATCCATCCATCCATCCATTGACATGACGCCAAACATTCACACGGTACCCGCCCCATCCATCCATCCATCCATCAAACTAATCATTAGTTGGCCCCTACTGACCGATCTGTGAGCCAAAAATGGTTTTTGATGAAAGGGACTCTTTCTTCTCCATGTGTGATCGTGACCTTATACTTCATTCTCTGGGCCAAATAGTCCCTTGGAATGGTTGTAGCTTGTATTGGTGACTTAAGGTTTCGCCTCTGATTCCGTACTAGTTCAACAAACTCTTCTCTTGATCATTTCACTTTTGCTGTTTGAATGCGCAAATACCAGGTACCTGTCGTTTGCGAAACAGCGCTAAAGTTTTCAATCGTTTCACTGCAAGAAGCAGGTTGTAACGCTCGTAAATAGTGCAGTGCTCTTGAACCAACTTTGTCAAGAGTCCAACACGAAACCTACTGCATAAACAGTCAACAACTCAGAAAAAGCCAACTTACTTTTTGAAAGACCCAGGTTGTTTTGGAAGTACCAAAAGCGTTGATAGTAATCACTCAGTGATGCCAAAACACCTTGACGAAGAATTATCGTCCGGAAGGTTTGCTTCCTCCTTTCAGCAGCAGTCACACGCTTCACCCCCAAACAACATTAGTCCCGTCCACCTTACACACGATGCGGTCAGTGGTCATTGAAAAACAAGCTGCGCGAGTCTGTCCGTCTGTCTGTCTGTGCCCCTCGCATTCTCGCAGACGATATCCGCCAGCTCTGCTGCTCTCGTCTGCTTCGCCCGTCACTCGACGGCTTGTCAGTTTCACCTCCCCGCAAAGCCTTGCCCGTCTCGTGCCAGCGCCATGATGGCGTTTTGACAGATCAGGTGACCCGTCTCGACCAATCAATGGCCGTCAATCGTGCTATTCAGTCCCGGGGGAGAAAGGGGCGGAGCTGATCATGTAGCGATCAGAGGCGGGGTGGGAAGGGGGTGGGCAGGCTGTCAAGTCGACATAGATACAACTCCAGCCACTCGCTCTTCTGCCCTACAGAGAATCAGGGTGGGTTCTGTGGGGGGGGGGAAGGGAAGGGGTGGTGGGAAAATGGGGCAGGAACAAGGGTGTGTGCGTATCTGTGTGTGTGTGTGGGGGGGGGGGGGGGAGGTGGGAGGAGTAGGGGGGGGGGGGGGGGATTAGGCTGGGTACATTGGCAGGTTCCTAGCGAATGCCTTCATGGTACTTGATCAAGGCAAACTGGTAGCAGATCTGGAGGCCAAAGATTGCTGTTTTCACTTGGTCGTTAAGAGCTTTTGGTTCTATCTATAGTGACTGACAGAATAGTCGATAGTCTTGGGTTATGCTTTCATACACTCAGTCTGGTGAACGACTTTTTTTATATCGACTTGTTGGTAATCCACAGACAAGTCTAAACAGTGTGTGTGTGTGTGTGTGTGTGTGTGTGTGTGTGTGTTGAGTAGGAGAGAGGTGGGGGGATATTTTGAAATACATTTTTGTAGCGTTTATACACAGCATACATACTGTTTTTTTATGTTCGCTCTTTCATTGCTGTCAAGTGAGCCCTCAATACTGAAAGCACGGGTAACTTTTTTATTCACATCTTTCAGACGAACATTTAACAGAATCATGAGGTAGATACTATACAGACATAATCCGTTGATACCAATATTCACTGGGTCAGGGATTACATTTTATGGTTAGCACCAGTACAAACATTATTGGAAAGGGGGGAGGGGAGGGCTTGGACTTCAGCTTTCCTGTGTGGTTTAAAAAAAAATTTATCAGATCAAAATCAACATAGAAGCAATATTAGGAGTATGAGTACAACAAGCATATGAACAGTACTGTAAAAAATACATGAGCGAAAATACTCTGCAGCTGAACAAATATCACATTATATCAAAAGAAAATACAACTATATAACGTGTTTATCAGGACAAGAAACAACAAACAGTGAACCAATGAAACATAACAAAAGCATAATACAAGAGGGTAAATATATCAAGATAAGATTAAGGGCTTAGATTTGTCTTTGCAAGATTTAGTGCTATATACATTCAATTTATTATTATTATTATTATTATTATTATTATTATTATTATTATTATTATTATTATTATTATTATTATTATTATTATTATTATTATTATTATTATCATCATCATCATCATCATTATTATTGTTGTAATTATTATTATTATAAGAGCAACCATACAAACTTTTCTTAATAAAAGAAGCCGTTTTCTTCTTTGTTGGCTTGTTTCTCATGTATTTATCAAGGTATTTTCCTCAGATGCAAACAGGGAAAGCCTATAGAGTGTAATCAGCTACACAGTTTAAACTTGAAGTTTGGGCAGTGCTTGGAAGGGACCATGAGCTGTTCTGTTCCGAGATAAAAATAAATTATTGCGTTCAATCCAACCATGACGCTCACAGCACAGACCTTGGAGAAATCACTCCATTTTTCGCCATCTGTGCTGATGCCCCTGTCCCCCCCAGAAGCAAAGCAATACCATGGCGAACGTGTCGATAAGATTGAAAAGTTCGGTTTAACATTTGCAGCTATTTGCAATTGAAAACACACCAGACTACAATCGACAATTTCAATGGGACGCCCAAGCCATTCATAGAGCACACACACACACACACACACACACACACACACACACACACACACACACACACACACACACACACACACACACACACACACACACACACACACATCAGGGCCGCTATCGCCATGTGGTGGTCAAACACCGCGAGGATAGTTTGAAATGAAAATCAGTAATGAAGACCTCACACATTCATTTCACAGCATTTATTTGAAAGACCATAGCATGTTACTCTGAAGAAAACCTCGCCTGATTTGTCCGGAATTTAAAATCAGCATTAAAGAAAAACAAATAAACACCCACCCACCCACACAAAAAGCAAGTAAACAAACAAAACAACAAAATGAAATCCCAAAAGGAATCCACACCAAAACCCAAACCAAAAAAACCAAAACCAACCAAAAATCAAAGTGTGTTCTACAGGAGTACCATGTGCTCTGTGCTATTTGTTCATTCAGTCCATCCTTCTGTTTGCTCCCTAGTGTCGATCTGTCACGCCGTATGTTTGTGTTTCTGCTTCTGTGCCTAGTCATCCAACTATGCCACCTGATTCATATGAATAGCAATGCATGGAATATTAAGCTTAAGGGCAGTGGATTTGTGAACCACTCGGTATTCGTTTATGAGCCCACTTAGTTATGCTTTACTTCCCTGGATTTCTTTGTCTGTGTTTCCTTGTTCCTTTCTTTTCTTCGTTCAACTGCACTCAAATCAAACAGAACAAAGAAGAGTTACCAAATTATCTCTGGAGTCCACAAGATCGACACTGCCAGTAAGTGCTGTTTACAGGCTGTGGGCAGGTCTGGCATTTAGCACACATATTCTATCTACATCAGCAAACAGCTTCACCCAGAAAGACACACATGGACACATCTAGAAGGTTATGCGTGACAGTAGTTACTCTATGCCCCAGGATCTAAACCAGATTATTTTTTTTCAAAAGAGGAATAACACCAGGTTTTTATGCTAGAGATACAATTCCACATTAAAGGCTCTAACTGATATATTTTTAAACACTGGCAGCAAAATATCATGAAACTCTAGAAGATAATTTGTGTGAGCAGGATCTCCATCTGATGAGGTAAGGTGGGCTGGTTTGTTGACTTCCAGGATCAGTTTGCAGCCTTGGTCACGATTGAGTGGCTTGACTTGTGAACAAGGGCAGGTAGGAGAATGCTCACAAGGACTGCAGTCAACGTCCTGGCCCTCTCCTGTGTGTTCTGGTCTAAGTTCGAGAATATATCAGCAAACAATTTTTGAAAAGGAAGAGTCAGCACCATTTTTTATCTTAGCAAAACATTGGAGCAGAAACGCCTATTCATCAAAGCTTGTACCAGTGAAAGCATCCTTCTTCCATTCGCAGAACTATCTAACGGAGATTGAAAATGTCTAGCTTGGGTTATTTTATCACTGACAGCCTTGTTTGGCCAAACATTCCGCACTCTTTTCTGGCAGCAAGGTGCCTGCCTCATCTATCATCCCGGATCTCTCTGTTACAGCAGCACAGGGGGAGAGAGGACTGCAAGAGACAGATCTTTCTCTCTCAGGGGTATGCCTGTCAAGTTGTTGAATGAGTGCAGAATTGTAGATAAATTATGTGGCTGCTCACGTCAACTCAAGGTCAGCTGCACACAGGTGAACTGAGGATAGATCGGCCAACTGTAAATTAATGATTAATGTGTCAATTTGTTTTGACTTTTCATGATTGAAATCCTTGTCAGTACATGCTCTTGAGAAATCATTTTGAATAGGAACTGGATTTTTGACAATGGTTAGACATGACCAAATCCACACACACTTATCCTACAAGAGTGGAAGGACTATACAACGTCTAAGTATGCCCTTTCTTGTTAGTTGATACCTTTAGGGTTAAACTAAATAAAACCGGCTTCATTGAAGACTTGGCTGATCTGTTTAGCACGAGGGATAAATAAAAACTCCATTATTAACATCAACATCACCAACAATGAGCATATTCGCAAAGGACAAGTCATACACATAATTACCGAATTCAGTACCCCCAAAAAATAATCACTGTTTGAAAGTGTCCTTGCCTTTGATGGAAAAGGAGGCTGAACACACCACCCTCACTACTTTTTGCCTTGGATTGGAGAAGGACGCTCTTCGTCAACATCAGCTCTTCCTTGACCTAGATGGTGGTCAGGGGTACATGAAGGACGCGTTGGTGGACAGTGTTCTCCAGGCTGCAGGTCTGTCTGTCTGTCTGTCTGTCTGTCTGTCTTCAGCCTTTAGCAGCAGCAGCACCACACCACAGCCATGTCCAGGCCGTGTGGTCCTGTCTGTGCTGTCAGTTCTGCATCCTCCAGTTCTTCCTCCATCTGTCTGTCTGCCCCTGCTGTGTCTTCACTCCCTCCTCACGTTCCCGCGGCCATACCACGCTGACAGCACCAGGTCTCTCTCTCTCTCTCTCTCTCTCTCTCTCTCTCTCTCTCTCTCTCTCTCTCTCTCTCTCTCTCTCCATCAAGTGTCCCCTGCAGGACAGTCTTGGCAAGAGAGTTATCACGTGTGACGACGGTACCAAACCAGGACCAGCTTCCTCCACTTTACCACAAACAGCCAGGAGGATTCCTGGGGTCCAGCTTTGATGATCGAAGGTATGGCTCTTTGCGCAGCTGTGCTTTAATTGAAGATGACCGCGATGGACAACCTCTCTGACCGATCTGGCATTTCCTATGAGAAAAGACATACACGACTGGCAGATAAAATATGGTTTGGCATTAACGGAAGAAAGGGGGAAAAGACAGAGGTGGTGGTGGTGGTGGAAAGAGGAGGGTGGGGGGAGTGTAAAAAAAAGGGCTATCGTTCTGCTTTGTTAGGAATATGATTTTTTCCCCAGATTATGGAGCTTTAATTATTTTATAGTTTTAATTCTTTGCCTTTCTCTTTCTTCAATACCTGCCACCCTGCCTCTGTGATTCTATATTTTTTGTGTCTATCTGGACATACACCACACCACACACACACACACCCACACACACACACACACAACACACACTTCTGTCTCTGTCTCTGTCTGTCTGTCTGTCTGTCTCTGTCTGTCAGTCTCATCTCTCTTCATTCTTCTCATCTCTCTCTCTGTCTCTCTCTCATCTCATCTCTCTCTCTTCTCTCTCTTCTCTCTCTCTCTCTCTCTCTCTTAGAGAATGAAGACATCACGTCTATGTGAATAAATAAATATGTACATGAATTTTTTGTTTACATTTGAATTAACCAGAATGGTGGTGGTGGTGGTGGTGGTCTCTGTTGCCATGGGTGACGTTATGGAGAAAAGGAAATATAAAAAGGGGGGAAGAGAAGGGAATACACACGGAAAAAAAAGAGAGAAAAAAAAAAGAAAAAGGAAAAGCAAGAAAGTAAAAGGAAATGGTATACAGTTCCGACGTCTCAACAATGGCGCTATTTTCTCAGACAGACCTTATTTCTTGCTGTCAGTATCGTAGTTCAGTTCTATTGTCAGCTCTCTGCATGCTATGGAAGTGGCACCATTGGCTTTCAGGTGTTAAAGAGGAGAGTCGATATGATATTATTATATGTGTGTTAACGCGGCCAATCTCCCTCCTTTAGTAGTGATTCATACTCTGATATGATATGATATGATATGATGACAAGGGCATGATATTATTGTCTACTCCGGTTGCTGCCTCTGGGTGTTTGTCTGTACATCTGTCTGTCTTTCTGTCTGTCTGTGCCTCAGTGTTTCTCTCTGTGTTCCCCGTGTGTGTGTGTGTGTGTGTGTGTGTGTGTGTGTGTGTGTGTGTGTGTGTGTGTGTGTGTGTGTCGTGCGTGTGCGCGCGCGCACGTGTTCAAATTCATTTAATTTCTTTTCAAAAGCTGTGATATTTGACGTGGGGGTGGAAGAGATATATCTATCTGTATGTGTGTGTGTGTGTGTGTGTGTGTGTGTGTGTGTGTGTGGTGTGTGTGTGTGTGTGTGTGTTCAAATTCATTTAATTTCTTGTGTGTGTGTTTGTGCGTGTCCTCCATCTCTCTCGTTCTCTCTGATTAAGATAATGTGGCTGTGAATATTGGACACATGCAATCATTGTTTTGTGTCTTTTATTATTTAATTAACTACCAAAATATTGCTGTTGCTATTTTCTGGCAATTAGTTATAACTTCTCTTAAGTGCAACTCCAAGTTTGATAATTCAGACTTGTTAGATAATTTTAAGAAAATGCCCATCTGTTGACTGTGTTATGGGTTTTTTTTGGTGGTGATTTGTTAACAAACCAGATTGTTGCTTCTGCTGTTGTTGATGTTGATGTTTTTGTTGTTGTTGCTGTTGTTGTCGTTTTTCTTCTTCTTCTTCTTGACCGCTTTCTAAAGTTCGCATTAAAAAAATAAAACCAAATTTAAGTCGCAGTTCAAAGTTCAAGATACACTGAATAATTTTGCTGAATTTACTATAAAAAGGACATTATTCCTGAAAAAATAGAGAGGGCTAATGCTGTTCTATCGTTACATTATATCTGTTTATGTATAATTATGTATCAAGAACTACTTATGTCGTCTTTCTTCGTCTGTATTTTTATGTGCGAGTCAGGTCAGAGGTCTCCTCTGCTATGCTACTGGCAACCATGTCAGCCAGTACTTAAGAGCTTTGATTTGTCTTTGCAAGATACAGCGCTATATAAATTCCATCATCATCATCATCATCATCATCATCATCA
>CM054159.1:23715178-23720178 GCA_028751875.1 Rapana venosa
TCTCTGTCTATATGCCTGCCTGCCTGCCTGCCTGTCTGCCTTCCTGCCTGCCTGCCTACCTGCCTACCTGCCTGTCTGCCTGCCTGTCTGTCAGTTTGTCTGTCTGTCTGCCTGCCTGCCTGCCTGTCTGTCTGTCTGTCTGCCCTCCTGCCTGTCTATCTGCTTCTCCTTTTCTAATCTGTCTGTCTACCTGTCTGTCTGTCTTTCTGCCTGTCTGTCTATCTATCTGTCTGTCTGCTTGCCTGCCTACCTACCTTCCTTCCTTCCTGCCTGCCTGCCTGCCTGTGTGTGTTGCTTGCCTGTCTATCTTCCTGTCTGTCTACCCATCTGCCTGTCTGTCTGTCTACCTGTCTGTCTGCTTGCCTGTCTGTCTACCCATCTGCCTGTCTGTCTGTCTACCCGTCTGTCTGTCTACCCATCTGCCTGCCTGTTTGTCTATCTACCTGTCTGTCTACTCATCATGTCTATCTGCCTGTCTGTCTGTCTACCTGTCTGTCTGCTCGCAGCTTGTGATGAAGAGGATAAGGCGAGGCAGGGCAGGGTTTCACTGTCATCATGGCTATCAGCGCTGCTATCATCATTATAAGCTTAACCACTGACAAGCGCAACGAATAAAATTATTGTCGAGTGCGTACGTACCGCCTGAGTTGAAAACATGTCTATTACTGAAAAGAGATAGAGCGAGAGAACGAGAGAGAGAGAGAGAGAGAGAGAGAGAGAGAGAGAGAGAGAGAGAGATGAGATAGAGAAAGAGAAGAGAGAGAGAGAGAGAGAGAGAGAGAGAGAGAGAGAGAGAGAGAGAGAGAGAGAAGAGAGAGAGAGAGAAAGAGAGAGAGAGAGAGAGAGAGAGAGAAAGAGAGAGAGAGAGAGAAGAGAGGAGAGAGAGAGAGAAGGAGGAGAGAGAGAGAGAGAGAGAGAGAGAGAGAGAAGAGAGCGAGAGAGCGAGAGGGCTGGGAACATTTAATATACAAGGCCATACTATGAGCTTCGCATGAGGTTAAGAACATCTTGAAAGCAAAACCGAGAGAGAAAGAGAGAGAGAGAGAGAGTAACAGAACCAGCTTTAGCATTGTTTCAATACTGTTACAGTATTGTTTCCTCCTTTCTGCCTTACCCATCACCCCCCAACCCACTCCCGAAAAAAAAGAAAGCCAAACAAACCCCCACCCAAACAACAAAACAAAACAAAAACAAAAACGAAAACATCAACAGCACACACACACACACAAACACACAAATACACATAAACGCACACACAAACACACACACAAACACACATACATACACAAACACACACACAAACACACACACACACAAAGACAACAGCAACCAAAAAACCCAAACCAAAACAAACCCCACCCCTGTTCATGTTGACTTTATTTCGTTATATATTTTTCCCCCGGGACAACCGGTGGACACAGACTAGACAAAAGGTACATGTTGACCATGATATGCCAGGTCACCACCTGTGCAGACACGCTAGTGCCCTGATTTCTTGCGTAAGTACATACATGCTATGGGGTAAAAAATCCGTTGATTCATATCAGTATTTTGTGTTTTGCGAAAACTAATATTCCATGACACATTTAAAAACAACATGCTAACTATGTTCTGTTGTTGTTTGTGCATTTTCTTAAGTGTTTTTGTACGGATATTATTTTCTGATGCTGGTTTATAGTTTTGGAATATATTTTAATCTGTAGACAGTAACATCTCTATAACGCAACGCAACACAGCAGAGCACAATGTAACACACACACATACGCGCGCGCGCGCGCACGCACGCACGCACATGCATAGAGGTAACATTAACAATACTGTTAGATGCGCTTGGATGTGCTTGTGGTTATATGATCATACAGACGCAAAAGTAGTTTAAGTTTTTCAAGATTTTTTCCCTTTCTATTTTATATAATGCTTTCACCCTAACATCCCCCTTCCTCCACATATTATCATTAATAAAACAAGACGTAATTCAGCAAATAGTAGTGGACAAAATTAAATGTTGGTAACCATCACAACTTCTTCATTGTGAACATATTTTACGCACGATTTTGTTAAAATCCTATAAGATGAAATCTGTCAATGACAGTATTAAGATGAATGAACTACAAGACAATGAGCTTAAATCGAATCTTTTTGCTTTCCCAATTTAACAAAAAAACAATCCGCATTTAAAAAATACAACAGATTTTGGCCGAGGCGTTATTAAACTACCAAACTGAAACAGACGCCATGTTAAAACCGCCTGCACTCCCGTTTACAGAAGTCCAGTCCCACTTCTAAAGTAAACATCTCTTCAAGATCTAAACATTTTCCCAACACCCCCAGTAACAGAAAGACAAACATGATTAACACTGAAATGAAGACTGGGCGGGCTTAGCGCCAGCACATTAACCTCCACAGCAGTAAAGCTCAAATCCCTCTCTTTGCTAGGGCGGGGAAGGAACTCTACCCCTGTGACAACAAGCTGAATCTTATCTCCAGGATTGGCCACTCCTTCAAGACAACAAGCGCGCGTAACGGTTCCAATCAAGACACAACCAGCAGACGACAGGGTCCGTAACTGATCGTTCCCTCACTGGCTCTTCACCTTCACGGCTTGATCAACAAAAGGTTCCTTACCTGGGCCCTCAACCAGCTCCCAAAACTCACACCTTTCAAAGAAATGGAGCCAGCGCCGCTCACACTCGTCTCTCTCTCTCTCTCCATTAGACCCTGGGCTCGTTTCGCGACCCTAGCTCCAAGAAGACCGAACCCAAAACACTACAGACACTACAAAGAGGAAGACCCCCACACCGCTGTGGTCAGAGTGGAAATGATTTTACTGCCCGAGCAGTGAAAGGGACATAAATGACGCTGGGATCGAGGTTAGAGTGACCGGCCCCTTTTTTCAGGGTGGCGATGGCTTTGTGACTGATAGCTTGGGGGCGATCTTTTCAAAAAACGGGGTTGGAGATGGCTGGTTTTAGTTGGTGTGTTGGTTGGTGTGCCCGCTCTAAAAGTTTGGCAGCTGTGATGGGGGTGGAAAGTTTGGTGAATAGGAGTGGATGATACTCTCAGACTCAATTGCCGGAACGGGTGGCAGTGTTGTTTATATAGAAGCCAGCTTGGAGGCATTTTCAGGTCGGCCTGCTTGATCGCTTGCTTTCTACCTCTGTGGGCGATGTGGACCCGTTGTTGGGAGTTGGCTGTTGTTTGAGTTTATGACTTCTGTTTTTAGGGTCTTCAGCTTCGGTGACCAACAGCTGGGCATGGCTTGATTTGGAAAACAACAAGAAAAAAAACAACTTTTTTTTTAATATCCTTTGACCATTTCCGAGTTTCATAGACAGTGTAACGTTTTCTCTAGAAGGATGCAGAGTATCTTTTAGCCTGAAGAAGGTTTTAGATGAACCGAAAATTTCCTCTGCCAAACACGTGGGTGTTGTGTTTTTAACTTGTCTGCTCTTAGAAGGATACAGTGTCGAAGAATGCCTCTTGTAGCGTGTAGTGGGTTTTTTTCCCTACTATGTGTCATAAAATCACCACCTGGACATTTTTATATTAGGTACCCCCCACCTCCCTCCTACCCGGTATCATAAAATCCCCACCTGGCTATTTTTGTACCAGGTATCATAAAGTTGGGATGGATTGGCTCAGTGACTAGAACAATTGACTCACGATCTGAACTACTCTTGATCCGCGAATTCGAATCCCCGCTGAGACATCTGTCGAACGAGAAATTATTTCATTCGTTTTTACAGTTATATAGGAAAACAAACTTATTCTTACTATAGACTGAGCACTACATTGTTCTGTAATACAATTTTAAGGTAACGAGAATTAAGAAAAAAGAAAGAGTACCACCCCCTCCCCTCCCCCCCAATTCTTCAATGTCTAGAAGTTCATTAATAATAATGATAATAATAATAATGTATGGAATTTCGTTATATATTCATATATAAACCCTTATAAAAATCTTATAAAACCTTACAAGATGTTTCTTGTCACATCATGTTGAAATCTAAACTTACAATTTTTTCCCTTGGAGTTAACCGTTGATTCTACCCCGAAGTCCAAATGCGGCTACCTTAATGGTGAGCAAAACCAAAAAAAGACCCCAAAAGACGGCTGCATACGCAAAACCTCAGCATTGGTGAACCTCAGAGCTCTATCTGCGGAATGGAAGAACAAAACAAAACAAAACAAAACCAAAACACATTGATTCCGAGTCCATTCTCCGGAAAGTCTTTCTGTGGATGCGACAATAAACGGAGGTCCTGTGAGCGAACGAGGTCCTGTGTGGGCTGATAGTTCATCGGTCTTTTAGAGAAGAGCGCATCAGCTAAGGTTGGTAGCATGAAGGACACAGGAATACCCAGCATGCAATCTGCAGCGTACCCGGGATGGACTCCGCCAGGTCAACTTGCCCAAGGTACCCCGTGGAAGTTAAGACAGAAGTCAGGATATCATAAAGTGCCACGGGAAATATATATTTAATCTAAACAGATTTCTATTCAAGGTTGGTTGTTGGTGGGTTTGTTTTTTTATAGTAGATAGAAGTGATCTTATCAAAGTCCTCTTAGAGATATAATTATTATATACATTCATGACTTGTGACGGATGTGTCCATGATAGTTGGAAATATACTAGGTCTAAGTGAAAAGTGAAACTTTTGGCGTCAGTTTCTTTGTTTTTCATAGTGCGAGGGAATATTTGTATTAATATTTCTTCTTCTACCTGGACTCTGGTCCGTTTTTCAACGTCCTATCCTGATCAGTTCTGTGAACATTAAACAGTGAAAAGCGTCCTATCCTGATAGTTCTGTGAACATCAAACAGTGAAAAACGATTTCATCTTTTTTATAACACTGAAAAAAAAGCAAAAATGGAGATACTCGTATATAATGTTTTTCCCTCAAGATTGTCTTTTAAAAAAAATTTTAAACTATGAAAATATACACAAAAAATAAAGTACAATCATATCAATTCGAGCATATGAGCAGAAATTGATGGTTA
>CM054159.1:23727678-23732678 GCA_028751875.1 Rapana venosa
TGAATTTGTTATTGAAAGAATGAAAACTAAGGGCTTTTTTGGGTTAGTGTTCTGACATGATTATAAGACGGGATGATATTCATTGTCTATTTTTGCATGTGTAAAGCTAGAATTTAAAAAAATTATTTTAGGCTAAAAGCTCAAACTCAGCACACACAAAAATAAAGACAATTACCCCCCCCCCCACACACACTTCCTCCCTAATAAAAAAAAAAGTAAAACAGAAAAAAAAACACCCGAAAATGTGTATAGTTGCTAGGGGGAAGAGGCTGTATAGCAACAATAATCACAACCACATTTTAATCAGAAAAAAATAGTAGAAGACAAAATTTGGCAAATTTTGTTGCTTTAAATGTTACATCTATATTCATATTTTCCATAGACAATGTTATCAAACTCCTTTTCAAACTGTTCTAATTCTGCTACCTTTCCATAAACTGCTATCTTGAAATCAATTCACAGTCTTCTGAAACTTTGGCACTGAGAGAGAAGTGTATACGAAGATACAAAGGCTAAAGCCAAAACATTCTCCAATAAATGTCTTCAGAAGTCGGAGTATGGCTACCTGTATGCCTAGGTTCTTGAAAACAGTAATCACACGCAAGTTTCTAACCCAGAGCACATTAATTTACAGTCTCACAGCCATTCCTAGGTGAGATGACGGGATAGCCTAGTGGTTAGAACATTGCGCTCACAATCTGACGACCTGGGTTCAATTCCCGTTCAAGGGATATTTTCCCCTGGAGTTAACATCAGTGCAGACTCCACTCTCCCCGAAAGTCCTTCGGATGAGACTAGAAACCGAGGTCCCGTGTGTGAACGCACGCAAAACATCTTGCGCACACGTTAAATCCTGACCCGCTTTTCATAAGTGTAGGCCATTGTGTGCTGGTGGGAACGGATGACAAAATTTACAAAACTGCATACACATGGGGACTGGATGTAAAAAAGCAGATAAGTGCTTATTCCATTATCCTCGATATAAAAGAATAAATAAATACATAAATAAGTTGTTGGCCAGAGCGCTTACTCTGGGTGACCACCAGGGTGTTAAGCTGGGGATTGCCAACAACACGCTACACACTGCAACTAGACAATTCCAATAATCATGGTGAAAAGCTTCATGAGCATCATAGCTTTTCTGTTCCAGTATGATGACGTCATGTCGACCGGGCCCAATCGACAGTGACAAGTTACAGGAGCATCTCATTCTGGTGGCTGAGTTCTGTCACGTGTTGTGACGTCAACTCGGCGACGTCTAACAGCTGGTCAGAATAGTGTACTTCGGTTTTTGCCAAGAAACTCGTGTTTTAATGCTGACGCAACATATGCCAAGCAACAATATGAAATATATGAAAAGAACTTGCCCCCTCCAAATCATAATTATGTTTGTCGTTGTGTTCCAGAATGGCAGAGGAGGCAGCTGCTGTTTCTGAAATTGGGCAGAAATTTGATTATAGTGGAGATGCCTTGCCCACAGCACATCCCCATTCTCTTGACCAAGAGGACATACAGACAGTCAGCGTTGGAGATGTTCTCCAAAGGCCATCTAGCCCCCCAGGGCTGCAGCACATAAGGACTGTGCGAGTCGAGCCTCCTAGTCAGAGAGTCATAGTCGATCACTAAAAGACTAAGCTGTAAAGTGGAATTTCATGTGTGGGAAAGAAAGCCACTGGTCATACAGCCTCTCACTTTGCTGTTGCCCCCAGCGTCAATGGTTTAATCAAGAACTGTGATAAAGCCCAAGCGCTGAGAACCCTGCCAATTTATCAAGGGACTTGAATCATACATACAAGCGAACTTCTGACCCAGTGTGTATTTTCATGCTGTGGAGTGATTGATGGAGTGGTCGGGTGAGTGAGACAGAGTGCATGGACTGAATCTTCTTCTTCTCCTTTCGTTCGCTTTTTTTTTTACACCGTCAGATAACTGTGTTTGGGAGAAACTATTTTTGGACAGTGGCAAGTCCTTTCCAGCTCCTCTGGTGGTGGGCCCTATAGCTTAGTTTGCAGGGTCACAGACTGGATGATCCCTAGGGTGTTATTTTAATTTTTTTAAAATTCATTTATATCGAGGATAATGGAATAAGCGCTTACGTGCTTTTTTTTTTTTTAAACATGTATGCGGTTTTGTAAATTCTGTCATCTGTTCCCACCGGGACACAATGGTCTACTCTTACGAAAAGCGGAACAGGATTTAATGTGTGCGCAAGATGTTCTGCGTGCATTCGCACACGGGCCCTCGGTTTATAGTCTCATCCGAAGGACTTTTGGGGAGAGTGGAGTCTGCACTGATGATACCTCCAGGGAAAATTATCCCTTGAACGGGAATAGAACCCGGGTCGTCAGATTGCGAACGCAATGTTCTAACCACTAGGCTATCCCATGTCCAGTTGAAGGAATGCGCAATATCGTTGTTAACAATAACAACAACAACAACAACATTCACCCTACTACTCGTCAATCTGTACACCGAAAGTCACAGTATGGTTGACGACTTCTTACAGCTCCGAATGTGGCATGTTCTTCCTTCGGATCCTTCCTTCCATCCTTCGGATGAGACTATAAACTGAGGCCCCGTGTGCGAACACACGCAGAACATCTTGCGCACGCGTTAAATCATGTTCCGCTTTTCGTAAGAGTAGGCCATTGTGTGCCGGTGGGAATAGATGGCAATTTACAAAACCGCATACACACGGGGACTGGACGTAAAAAAGCACATAAAGGCTTATTCCATTATCCTCGATATAAAAGATTTTTTTTAAAAATGTTCTTGTTCTACGTCGCTATCCTTAAAACCAAAACTTGGAGGGAAAAACCCCCCAACCAAAAAACAAACAACATGGTGTCGTGTTAAGGCATTATCCTGAAGTCGGAATACGGCTACCTTAACGGTGGACAGAAAAACACAGTCACATCTATAACATAATGCAAATCTCACCATTAGTGAACCTCGGAGCTCTAGCCCAGTAAGGAACAAAAACAGTTAAGTACACGAGTAATCTGACTTTTTTGTGCTTCATGATAATATAATCTCACCATCGTCAAGAAGAAAAAGCTGACATGGTTCGGCCACGTCACCCGCCACAACACTCTGCCCAAAACAGTACTGCAGGGAACACTCGAAGGTGGCAGAAGGAGGGGAAGACAGAACAAGTCATGGATGGACAACATCAGAGAATGGACCAGGATGAATGACTCGGCACTACTGCGCAGAGCCGAGGACCGAGATGGATGGAGGAGGCTTACCACGGCATCGTCTTTCATGTCTCCCCCACGACCGCCAAGGTCACGGGTCTGATGATGATGATAATATAATCTATCCAAGGTTTACTTGACCTCTCCCTGAACTCCTTAGGAAGTCGTTGGGACACTGCACTGAGTTTTTCAGGACGGTGTCTCTTGGGAAAAGTTGAACGTGGTGTGGCCTAGCCCATCCCTCTCCAGGAACAGGGTGCATGCTGGGCATATCCGCGTTTTTGTGACCCAGCAGGACTTTGACATGAGTCGAGCGATCTTTAGCGTGCATTTTCAATCTTCATCATGCGTGTATACCAAGAGAATGAAGGCACTGGCAGGTCTGCTCTTAAAGATGCCCCGAGAGACCGTAACAATCCCCAGATCCCCGCTACCAGGTAAAAACGTAAAGGTGTCCCATAACCTATAAGGTCATAGGGGAGCGAGGCGTCAGAGACCTCAGCTTCTCTAGGGGCCAGCATATTGAGGGCGGTGCCCATCTCCTCTCCCTCGCTGCTTTACCTTCCCTGACCCTAAAGAAGGCAGGTACCCATTTACAGCTGGGTGAACTGGGGGAACTGTACTGAAGCCAAGGCTCGGCAAACGGTCACCCATCCAACTGGTAACCACGCTCGATGCTGCTTAACCTTGGCTGGGGGAAAGCGAGTGCTCTGACCACTGAGCGATCCTGTCCAAAATCCCCACACACCGCTGCAGAGGTTTGAGGCCACGCCCTCATGAATCTACAGGGATGAAAGTCAAACGCTCTGTCCACTGGGCTGTAGCCTAGCGTTCGTCATAATAATAATAATAATAATAATAATAATAATAATAATAATAATGTATGGAATTTATGTAGCGCTGAATCTTGTAAAGCAACAAATCAAAGCGCTCAGATGTTATTTCATACCACTTTAAGTCACGGCAGATTTCTCTCCGTGAAATTCGGGCTGCTCTCCCCGGGGAGAGCGGGAGAACGCGTCGCCACTTAGCGCTGCGCCACCCTTTCACCTTTTTTTTTTTTTTTTTGTTCTGCAGCTGTATTTGTTTCCCTATCAGAGTGGCTTTTTTCTAAGAATTTTGCCAGGGACAACTCTTTTGTTGCCGTGGGTTTTTTTACGTGCGCTAATAATTACGTGTAACACACGGGACCTCGGTTTATCGTCTCATCCGAAAGACTAGCGCCCAGACCACCACTCATGGTCTAATGGATGGGGGAAAAATTTCCGGTCCAAACGGGGTACGAACCGCCGCACACTTCAGACCCGGACTTTTCGCTTTCTAGACAGGCGCGTTACCTCTAGACCACCGATCCACCTATATGCTATGTTATCTGTAGACAACAGTGTCGAACTTCTGCGAAAACATCTTCCAACAGTGTGGATTTACATATTTTGTAAGACAAGACTGTGTCAAAGTTACTTTGTCGCATGTAATTTGCGTTGACAACTGTCACATAGCTTAAATCAATTAATTATTAACAAAGGTGAAAAAAATAGAAACCAAAATAAGACAAAAAGTAAACGGAAAACAAAAGAAAACAGAAACAAAAACCCCCAAAAGCACACACACACAAAACACAAAAACCCCAAAGTAACGAAAATAGATAACAACAACAACAAAAAAGGAAAAACAAAGCAAAAACAAAACAAAACAGAACAAATTACCCTCGAATACACACACACACACACACACACACACACACACACACACACACACACACACACACACACACACGCGCGCGCGCGTTTCGAAAGAATAGGC
>CM054159.1:23737678-23760178 GCA_028751875.1 Rapana venosa
TGTGTGTGTGTGTGTGTGTGTGTGTGTGTGTGTGTGTGTGTGTGTGTTTGTGTGCGCGCGTGCTCATGTGTGTATCCAAAACTCTCCACTTATCCGCTCATTCAAGTTTCATAAATACCCTGCCCCATTTACATTCTCTGTGTCAGTCTGTCTGTCTAGTTATCTGTCTGTCTGTCTGTCTATCTGTCTGTCTGAGTCTCTCTGTGTGTCTCTGTCCCTCTCTCTGTCTATGTCTGTCTATCTGCCTCCCTCTCTGTCTTTTTGTCTTTCCTTATCTCTGCCCTTTTGTCTCCTTTACTCTCTCTCTCTATCTGTTTCAGTCTTGGTCTCTGTCTGTCCGTCTGTCTGTCTGTCTGTCTTTCTCTCTCTCGTCTTCTCTCTCTCTCTCTCTCTCTCTCTCTCTCTCTCTCTCTCTCTCTCTCTCTCTCTCTCTCTCTCTCTCTCTCTCTCTCTCTCTCTCTCTTCTGTGCTTGTATGTTTGCCTGTCTATACCTTTCCCCCTTTCTCTCACTCTCACTACACATCACCCCCTCTCTCTCTCTCTCTCTCGTTTTTTCTTTCGTTTTTTTTTTTTTTTTTGGTTGTGTGTGAAACTGATGAACAGTTGTTTCCCCTGAGTCCCACCTGTCAGTCGCAGCGCCACTTTAGCATGCATGCTTATTTCACGCGCAGTTGCCAATCCTATTGTCCCTCCCCCATCCCCATCCTCCCCCCCCCCCCCCCACACTTCCTATGCCACTCCCCCCTCTCACCTCCCCCCCCACACCCCCCCCCCCTCTCCCTCCCTCACTACACACCAGTCCCTTTTCCCCACCAGCAGCCTACCTTTCCCTAAACATTTCCACTACTATATCCCCGCCTCCTCTCTCTCTCTCTCTCTTGCAGCACAAAAGCATGGTGGAAATGATAATTATTGTTGGCCTGTTGATGTCCGAAGTGGTGAGTTTGTCCTTAAAGTGGAAAAACAATTGTAAATAATAATGATAATAATAATAATAAGGTATGGAATTTATACAGCGCTGAATCTTGTAAAGCAACAAATCAAAGCGCTCATGCAACCAAGGCTCATAAAGAGTGCAATAGAGCACGCAAACTACTCTCATGAATAGCTCAATAGATCACAACGGGACACATGAATAGTGCAGAATGACAACTGGACTTAAAGGACAGGAACCTACATTATTTTGTGCTTGCAGGCCAGCCAACTTGTAATCTGTTCTTGCAGGATCATCGGTGATGGTCTGGAGGTAATGCACCTGCCTAGACAGCGAGAAAATGCGGGTTTGATTCCCGTTTGAGCTTGAACTTTTCCTACTATCTGCTAGACTGTCTGGCTGGTAGCCTCTCGGGTGAGATGATAAACCTAAGTCCCCTTGTGTAGTTTATTTCGCACACGGCAAAGAACCCACGGTAACAAGAGAGTTGTCCCTGACAAACTTTGGTCGAAAAAAGCACTCAGAGTAAAAAAATAAAAAGTATATATATATATATATATATATATATATATATATATATATATATATATATATATATATATATATATATATATAAAACTGACAGGAATTTCTTTTTAAAAAGTGAGTGGCGCTGGTCTTCTGGCGACGCATTCTCTTCGGAGTGAGCAGTCCGAATTTCATGAATAAAATCTGTTGCGACTGAAAGTATATGCAATACCAATACAGAACTGTACTGTGTCTGTCGCTGCTACAGGTGAGAACACAGTTGTCTTTTTTAACACCAGAATTAGTTTGTTGTTTATTTGTTTGATTATTGTAGCTGGACGCTATAGCCGAGTGGTTAAGACCGTTTGACTTCAATCCCACGGGTCCATGGAATCGTGGGTTCGAATCTCGGCGCAGTGTGATGAATTAAGGTTTGCGATTTTTATTTTTTTTACAATCTCCTAGGTCAACTTCAAGTGTAGACATGCCAGTGCCTTAACTCGCTTCGTGGGTATACGTACGAAGAATATCAAATATGCACGTTTAAGATCCTGTGATTTGTGCCAGCGTTCGGTGGGTTGCGAAAATAGGAACATACCGTGTACACATACCCGAAGTCGGAATTCAGCTACCTTCATGGTGGGCAGGAACGGTCGCGTACGGAAAATTTCATCATTGGTGAACAATGCTGCTCTAGCCCTGGAACGAAGCATAATGAAAAACAAACAAAAAACTTATTAACACCCATTTTCATTTCAGAAACACCTCCACTCGCATCAACCGACCAATTACAATTTCTTTAATGCTGATCGTAGAGTTTAGGGACATAATTCGTATCGTTCTATTGCTAAGAATTCTCTTTACCCACACTGTTCTACTTCTGTGTCCCTATCGGTTTTTTTGCATTTCTGGACTGTTTAGTCTGATCAGAGACATGTACAGAGAAAAATTGATAAGCCAATCAAAACAACACCGTTTTTGCGTTAAGGGCATCATCCCCAGTTACGCCATGCAGATGTGACTCAATTAACTGTTGTTCGACACAGGTCGGTTTTCTCTTGCCTTGAACACAATCATATTATGAAAGTGTGCGTGCATGCATGCGTGCATGCGAGCGAAGATACGCAACGAAGTATTGTAGACACCTGTGTAATTGTGTCTTTGAAGTAAAAACAAAATATTTCAAGTGAGTGAACAAGTTTAGTTACGCAACGAAGTATTGTAGACACCTGTGTAATTGTGTCTTTGAAGTAAAAACAAAATATTTCAAGTGAGTGAACAAGTTTAGTTAGCCTTTATTTCATTACTTTACAACACTTATTATCACCAAGAACAAGATAGCAGACAGTGCTACACAAGGAAACAAGAAAATTATCCATTGTTATTATTATAAAGAACCAAGACTCGTAAAAACAGAAAACAACAACAATACTGCACACAACTGTAACAAGCGTCTTACTGGTAGCCAAACAATGGAAGCCACTCAGAGAGAGAGAGAGAGAGAGAGAGAGAGAAGACGAAGAAGTGAGAGAGATGAGAGTTGAAGAGAGAGGCAAAGAAGGGAGGTGGAAGAGAGGTGAGAGAAAGAATAGAGAAGAGAGAGAAGAGAAGAAGAGAGAGAGAAAGAGAAAGAGAGAAGAAGAAAACTCAATCTCGAACTCAACTCGAAGTCGAACTTGAATGACTTATTCACGAAAACCATTTGCCCCATACATGAAAGGGGTTGCCGAACTGCTTAGTAATTTTGTGAGTGGGGATAAAAGCAATAGTAACGACAAAATGTTTACGTATAAAACAAAAAGTCAGTCTACAAAATATTAGACATAGGATATACAATATGAAGAGAGAGAAGAGAGAGAGAGAGAGAGAGAGAGAGAGGGCTAAGCATATAATTTTTTTTTTTACACCTAACCACAGGCGTGTAACATCATCCATAAAAAGTGTAACATGACAAAATTAAGAATAGATAAAGTATACATACAAAACAACAAGTCCAACACATATAAAACGTTAATGAACAACTTTAGTAGGACACTGCATGACCTAATGGCACCATTACGATACGATACCAAAGATCAATATTGTCCTCACAAACAATTAAAAGAAAACCAGAGCGAGAGAGATGTTTACACAAACTTCCTAGTTATAATACGATTACAATAAGTGTGTGTGTGTGTGTGTGTGTGCGTGCGTGCGTGTATGTATGTGCGCGTGCGTGTCTGCGTGTGTATATACGCGCGCGTGTGTGTAGGCCTATGTCTACAAAATGTTTCATTGAAGGTATTGTCTGCGTTTGCCTCTTTTGTTTTCAGCGATCTCAAATTCTCTTGGATGTGTTTGCAAAGCATGCAATTTTCATCCTTGTATGCAAATGCCGCTTCTGTCTTTGAATGGTTTCCCTTGTCTGTGGTTTTGTCTCCCCGTGAATTGTCTCCCCGCCCCTCACCAGTCTTTCTCTTTCTGTACATTTCTGAATCACGCCCTCCCTCCCAGTACCCCCCACTTCCCCAGTTTTATCAGTCCGTATGCCTGTCTGTCTGTTTACCTGTCTGTTTGTCTGTCTGTCTGTCTGTCTGTCTGAAATTTTAAAATATAAGCAGCCAATGTCCCACATGGGGAAATGGAGGAGGTGGCAAGCTTGAAATTACAGTCTGATTGTTTGTGTGTGTGTGTGTGGTGTGCTCTCCTCACCCCCTCCCCCCCCCTTTCTCTCTCTCTCTCTCTCTCTCTCTCTCTCTCTCTCTCTCTCTCTCTCTCTCTCTCTCTCTCTCTCTCTCTCTCTCTCTCTCTCTCTCCGTGCATAAGTTTATTTGATGCATGTAATGGAACACATAAGAATTTTTTCATGGCAAAGGTGTGTACTTTTTCAATTTGTGTGGTATCTTCTAGACCCCATACTTCTGCTGCATACGTCAGGGCAGGTTCTATTTGTGTGTCAAACAGTTTCCAAAATAATGTACTATCAGCAGAAGCTAATCTTCTCATTGATTTGATAATTTGCATAACTCCATTTTTAGCTTTTTGACACATCATATCAAACATAGAGCTATTACACAACTTTGTTGAAAATGTTACCCCAAGGTACTTATAGTTATTTGTTACTTTAAGTTTTTGGTCCCCATAGATACCCCTTTTATATAAGAACCATAACTAAATGCATTAAATACTGGATTAAACTTATCAGGCTTCCTATGTTAAGAATAAACAGACAAGCATACGAGATGCTGCTTATACAACATAATAATGGAAAAGTAAACTGGGCGACTAAAGTAAAAGATCTTTTGACGATAAATGGATTTGGTATTGTTTGGCTATGCCAGGGGGTGGGTTATGAAGAACAGTTTGTTAGAGAATTGAAAGATAGACTTATTTCATGTTTTCATCAAAACTGGCATGAACAGTTAATGTCTAGTGAAAAATACACTTGGTATAGCTCCTTTAAAGATGCGTTTGGTCCAGAACAGTATCTGATATCGTTAGCTAATAAAAGGCTTCGAAGTAATTTACTAAAATTTAGGCTAAGATTAAGTGGTCTTTTGAACTGCAAACAATGGTATATTACAGCAGAGACAGACAACAACTCTTGTCCAGCATGTGGAGAAGAAGAAGAAGACGAATTTCATTTTTTGTTTGCTTGTAGAACTTATCATGACATTCGCCAAAAAATTGCTTTTTTGACAAACCCAACCAACAGGTCCACCAATCTTGTACAAAAGGTGTTATCTTCAAATAATATGTCCGAGCTAAATCTTTAGCAATATATAACGCAGGCTCTAGATAAACGTAAGCAGACTATGAATGAAACGGATCCTATACGTAATAACTGAAAATATTGGTTGGCATTTATCTGGACTTTGGATTATTACTCATGTCCTTTTCATATTCATTCCTATGTTAATATGTTACTTACAATTACCCCCTTTGACTGATGGGCTTGTAGCTTTTGTCAAATAAAATTCGTTCATTCATTCATTCTCTCTCTCTCTCTCTCTCTCTCTCTCTCTCTCTCTCATCTCTTCTCTCTCTCTCTCTCTCTCTCTCTCTCTCTCTCTCTCTTCTCTCTCTCTCGCTCTCTCTCTTATTCTCTATTTCTATCTCTCTCAGTTTCTGTGAAACTTTCCCCACTCTCCGTGCCTTTCTGTCTTATTTTGTTTTGTTTTTGTGTTTCAAAAAAATATTTTTGGTTTATCTTTTTCAGTATTGCTGTTCCTTTTTTTGTGTGTTGATTTCTTTTATTTTGTTCGTCTGTCTCTTTCCACTATCTCTGTCCCTTCACATTTGTCCATCTCGAGTTTTCCTCCCCCCCCCCCCCCCCCCTCCCCCGATCTGTCTGTCTGTCTGTCTATCTCTCTCTCTTCTCCTATATTTCTGTCTTTGCATCTGTCTGTCAGTCTTTGTCTGTCTCCTCTCTCCTTCTCTTTTTTACTCGTCTTTTTCTCTCTACCTCCCCCTTCCCCTTTTCTCTTTCCCTTGCCCCTACATCATCCTGCCCCCCCCCCCCCCCCCATCCCTCCACACACACACTCCTTATACGACATACCTTCCTTTTCCTGCTCTTTTATTTTATACTTTTATCTTCTTTTTTTTTTTTTACTTTCCTTTCTTTTTTCCCCTCTCTTTTCTTCTTCGTCTTCCTTCCTTCCTTCCTTCCTTCAATCATTCTAGAAGCTTTGTTTTGGAAAAAAAAAAGAAGAAAAAAAAAGACCAAAGAGAAATCTGGAAGTCTGCTGTCGAAGAAACCAGCAGATGTGTATAAAGGGGACAGATCTGTCACTGTCAGGTGTGAGGGCGAGAAGAAAGAACAGAACAGAAAAGAAAGGCAAGGAAAGGAAAGGAAAGAGGAAAGAGAGAGAGAGAGAGAGAGAGAAGAGAAAGAGAAGAGAAGAGGAGAGAGAGAGAGAGAGAGAGAAAGGAGGAAGGAGGAGAGCTGGGTAGTGGGGATGAGGGGGGTAGGAGTGGGGGGGGGGGGGGGGGGGGGTAGACGACACGGAGCGAGAGGGGAAGCGAACCTAGATCCCCGACACAACAACAAGGCCCCCGTTGATCAATAATTCAAATCAAATCTCACGCGCGACTGGTGGTGGAACATTGATGTTGATGGTTGTATCGTCGTATATTATTATTATCATGATCATATCGGTCGCGGGGTGGGGGGTGGGGTGGGGTTGAGGTGGGGTGGGGGTTGCTGTAGGGGAAAGCTTGTACCATTTTTTTGGTTTGTTTTTAGGCTGGAGGATGGTTTATTCATGTTTTGGTGGTGTGTTGTTGTTGTTCGTTGTTCGTCTTCTTCTTCCTATTCTTATTCTTCTTCCTATTCTTCTTCTTTCTTTCTTCCTCCTTTTCTTCTTCTTCTTCTTCTTCTTCTTCTTCTTCTTCTTCTTCTTCTTCTTCTTCTTTCTTCTCTCTTCTTCTTCTTCTTCTTCTACTTCTTCGCATTCTTCTTTCTTCATTCTTCTTCTCTTCCTAATTCTTCTTCTTCTTCTTCTTCTTCTGCTTGGCATTTTTTTGTATTCTACTCCTCCTCTACTTCTTCCTTGTTCTTTGTCATATTCTAGTCGTTGTTGCTGCTGTTTTTGTTGCTGTCGTTGTTGTTGTGATTGTTGTTATTGTTATTGTCATTGTGGTTGATCTTCTTCTTCTTCTTTTCTTTCTCTCCTCTCTCCTCCTCCTCTTTCCTCCTCCTCCTCCTTTTCCTCCCCCTTCTTCCTCCTCTTCTCTCTTCTCCTTCTCCTCCATCTTCTTCTCCACTTGACTTCTTTCCGTTGTATTCCGATCCTCCCCTTTCTCTTCCTTATTCTTTAACATATTCTTGTCGTCGCTGCTGTTGTTGCTGTTGTTGTTCCTCTTCTTCTTCCCCTTCTCCTCCTCCTACAATGATATGGTGCAATGCAGCATGATAATTATAATACAACACAATATGCTATATAACACAACAAAGTATTGTACTGTGTGAAAAAATGTGAGCAGAACGACTAGGACGCAGTTCAATACAATGCAATACAATGTAATGCGATGCAAATATAAGAAAAAAAACCCTGAAAGTTCAACCAAAAGATGAAAGAGTCGTAAAACATAGGCAGACAGACAGACAGACAGACAGACAACACACACACACACACACACACACACACACACACACACACACACACACCCCACACTACACAGACACAACACACACAACACACACACCCCACACACACACACACACACACACACCACCCACACTCTCACACACACACACACGTCTAAAACAAAACAACAACAACACCTGAAAATGAAAAAGGGGAACAACTCGCTAATCATATGAGTGGACAACAAAAACTTCTTCCTGCTAAGTTTTTTTTTACCCAAAGATTAAGAAAGTAAGTCACGAAAATAGCTACCACCACCCATCTCCATCCCATATTTTCCCACTTTCTTTCAAACAAAACAAGAAAACTTCCAGAAAAAGCCATAAAACCTGTCTGTTCCTATATTTAGCCGCCAAACCTTTATCAATTACCCTCACCAACGCAGCATATATACCTTCCCACACAGGTCACAGACGCATAGCATTTCATTTTACGACTGTTTAAAATTCCATCATGGATATTACTTCTGCTCTGCTGGTCTCCTGTCATTAATAAGAGAAGAAAATGTCGACAACAACAACAACAAAATAGGAGCAGATACTGGGAAATACTGGGAAGGCGATCGACTATTGCCTTTCACTGGGCGGCCCATGTTTGCCGAGTTGCGTGTGGTGCATTGTTTAGTGCCGCGTGTGTCACTCCCCTTAATCAGAAACTATAGGTAAATGAGATTGGGGAACTATTTTTCCGCTTTGCTGCCTTGTCCCTATTGCAGTGGTGAGATCAGTCGTGCTTGTGAATTGTTCTGGCACACACATACACTGACAGAGACACACAGGCAGACACTGCCCCGCACGCGCGCGCGAGGGCGCGCACTCACACACTGGGCACACACACACACTGGGCGCGCGCACACACACACACACACACACACTGGGAACACACACACACACACTGGGCGCGCGCGCACACACACACACACACACACACACACACTAGGAACACACAGAGCACACACACCACACAACACACAGCTGGGCACACACACAGGGCGCACACGCACACACAGCGAACACACACACACATTCGCGCAAGAGCGACAGCGAACAGGTACACAGATGGAGAGGATGCTCACGCGCGTGCAAGCACGTAGGCGCGCACGCACGGACGCAGACAGACAGAGGCAGACACACTGGAAAAGCACACACACACGCGGGGGCGTACACACACACGTGCACACAAACAGCCACTGGGAACACACACCCACAGAACACACACATTCACACACTCACAGATTGGGGCACACTCACTCAACACACACACTCGAAACACACACACACACACTACGAACAAACACACACACTACATACACACACCACTACACACACACTACGACACACACACACACACACACACTACAACACACACACACTACAACACACACACGCACTACACACACACTACGACACACACACACACACTACAACACACACACACACTACACACACACTACACACACACACACACACACACACACACACACACACAAACACACACTACAACACACCACACATACACTACAACACACACACACACACTACGAACACACACACACACACACACACAACACACACACCACGAACACACACACACACACACTACGAACACACACACACACACACACACACACACACACTGGGAACACACACACACACACACAAGCCTGTTATTTCCTGCCCGCACGTGCAACTTTAATCGATTCACCATTTGAAGCGAGTGGGCGATTGTATTGAACATGGAGAAACGATCTGCTTGCTTGTTCAGTTCTCAGGCCTCTGCCAATAACCAAAAAAAAAAAAAAAGAAGAAAAAAAAAGAGGGGCGGGGGGGGGGGGGGGGGGGGGGGTTGTCTGTCATTGCTTTCGAAACAGAATTTCTCTTTGGTTCGGGGTTTTTTCTTTCTTTCATTTTGTTTTTTTATTATTTCTTAACTTGCACTTATCTGTTGCATGCATTTGTGTCATTTCGAATTTTGGTTTAAAAAAAAAAGGCCTAGTTTGATTTTTTTCTTTGGTTTAAAACTAAAATTTTCTTAGTTCAAAGCAACGTAGCACGAGTAATCGTGAGTGAGTAATAGAAGCATTTTTGATGA
Source organism: Rapana venosa (assembly GCA_028751875.1). Classification (NCBI taxonomy): domain Eukaryota; kingdom Metazoa; phylum Mollusca; class Gastropoda; order Neogastropoda; family Muricidae; genus Rapana; species Rapana venosa. The sequence continues at coordinate 23,747,343 of CM054159.1, forward strand.
TTGTATACTTATTTTTTAAATAGTGCTATGTTAAAATATGATGTATGTTCTCAATAAGACACTTTCTTTCTTTTACAGAAAACTTTTTTTAAAAAGTTACATTCGAATCAAGTCAAGTAAAAACACTTTAATCTTAATGATTGAAGTCTTTAACACTTGTTCTAGGCCTCCTTTTGCATAGTCTGGATTAAGTTTAATCCTTAATGTAATACCCCTAGCAGACAAGAAACAAACACATCTCATTAACGAGTAAGAATGAAGGCGTAAGATTCTTCAGCGTAAAATATAACAAATCACGGTAAGAGAAAAATCAGTATATTATTATAGAGATGGCAGTTTTCAATCAGAATTCATAGTGGCAACAACAACAACAACAACAACAAAAACCAAATGGTAATGAAGAATAGACAGAAGGAGACAGAGATAGGGGAAGAATGAGAGTGATGTTTTTGATGCAGTAAATAGTGTCAAGTATTTTCTCACAGGGGTGGTGAAAAACCATCAGTTCGCTTAACGCTACAGAAACCGGGATAAGCTCCGGCTCTATGGGCCTTCTGGACCGAAAGAACATTTCTTACATAAAATAGATGGCACTGCGGTTTCTACCTGGTAGTCCATGTGCTTCTGTACAGAAACATGACTTTAAACCAAACCAACCAACCAATCAACCAACCAACCAACCAGCCAACCAACCAACCATCCAACCAACCAACCAACCAAGCAACCAAATAAACCCCACATTGTTCGCATTTCGGTGCCACTTTGATGCGGAAATTCACAGATGCTGGGGATTTCCTTCGCAGGAAAAACCCAGTGGCTTTTTCAATTTAGCCAATTTTTTTTAATTTTCATATTTTAGAAACTTGAGTTCTATCATCAGCAAATCCGGTGTAATGAGAACAAGCATGACTGAAAAGAATAACAACAGTTAAAACCAAGACAACAACAGCAACAACAACGCAATTAAAAGCAATAGCAATAACAACAACAGCAACAACAACATTACAGAAACTTTTTTCCTAAGAAAGAAAGATAGAGAGTAGGTATACGGGTTTATTTTGCTTTGTTTACTTTTGTTGAGAAATTAGTCTTTCCCTAAAGAAAACAGTACAAAGACAGTACCCAGAAAATTAATACTTTTCTTGGGGACAAAAAGCCAAACCAGTGAACCAGCCAACCAACCAACGAACCAGCCAACCAACCAAATCAATCAAACAAAAAACAACCTTTGTCTATTTTTGTGATGAATAGTGGAACGCAATAGTGTGTGTGTGTGGGGGGGGGGGGGGGGGGGGGGGGGGGGGGGGGGGAGGAGGGGTTGGCTCGTGTGTGCGCGTGTGCTGCCTTTTCTGGTTTGGTTTTAATGATGGAAATGAACGATATATCGATACCACTGTGGTTAGAAGGAAAAGGGTTAACCTCTCTGACTTGCTTCATATATCAAGGCAAAGATCAGGCTTTGTATATTATCAATATGCATTAACCTTAATACTAAACACACACACACACATCATCCTCGTTAGCTTCAAACTTTGTTGACAGATTAACACTGAGACACTTTGTCTGTCTGTATCTCTTGGCGGTCTGTAGTCTGCCTGTAAGCCAATCAATCAATCAGTCTCAGTCTCTTTTTGTCTGTCTCTTTGTATCATTATTGTTTCTGACCACGCGTTTGTGTTTTTGTCTGTCTGTCTGTCACCTTCTAGTTGTCTCTGTGCCTTTCTCTGTGTGCCTCTCTTTGTGAGTTTCTCTCTCTATTTTTCTGTCTCTATCTCTCTGTCTCTCTGTCTCTCTGTCTCTTCTCTTCTCTCTTCTCTTCTCTTCTCTCTCCTCTCTCCTCTCTCTCTCTCTCTCTCTCTCACTTCTCTCTCTCTCTCTCTCTCTCTCCTCTCTTCTCTCCCACTCTCTCTCGCTCACTCATCTCTATCATGGAACTCCTAGAACACTTGTGTATCTGTTTATCTGGAATCTTTCGCTCTTTTTGATGAGTTCACCAAAAAAGCCAACAGATCTCATTTGCATAATTATGTATATTCACGTTCTGGCTCCAGAGCTTGCTGCCTGCCTGCCCCTCACAGTTCAGAACCTGGCTAAGAGCGGGGATTTCCCATCAGACCACCTTGAGGTTGAGCTCCTGGTCAGCCCAGATAGGGCAGATACAGGGCAACCTCTGTCGTTCCCAAATGGTGTGTGTCCTTACTCGGCTCGCTCAAACGCCAAGATGTTAGTTTGTTTGGATTTTTTAAATATATATTTTTTTACTAGGGGACAGTTTCCGGGTTTTTGCAGTATTTCTGAAGAACATCCAGACCTATCGATCTATATTTTCACTCCTGAAATAATGTTAAATGTGACATCACTGGCAGTATAAGCATTTTCTCCTACATATACGGAAAAAAAGCTCACCACTGTTTAAGCTTAAAAAAACACCATGTGATAAAAATCTTTACATATATGTGTGTGTGTGTTCTTATCTTCTAGGTAAACTTTTTATGCAGATTTGCCAATGTGGTACCCGCCCTTCATTCAGAATGTATGCAAAAGATGAATCATTATAGATCTATAATGCAGGAGACATCTTGATTGCAGGCCACCCTGACTCCAGCCTGTTGCTATACATACTAGGCTACCCAAAGTCATCGACTTAGTGGGAAGACTGGTGAAATCAGACTGTCCAGCTTCATCCATTTCAGAGATGCGATTTTCAGAGTGTTTTTCAGCCTGCTCGACCAACACAGCAGATGTCTGTATCTATGGGGCCCGAATGACGCTGGGATATATTGTTATGATAGGAAGCGTAGAGTACAGGACTGTCATACAGTCTTAAAGCACGTGCACTTCCATAGCAGCAGCAGCATTACATCATCATCATGATCATCACCACCACCACCATCACCATCATCATCATCATCATCATCACCACCATAATCATCATCATCGCCATCATCACCATCACCATCATCACCACCACCACACCATCATCATCATCATCATCACCATCATCACCACCATCACCACCACCACCATCACCACCACCACCACCACCACCACCACCACCATCATCATCATCATCATCATCATCATCATCATCATCATCATCATTGTCCATGATGCAATAAAAGAAAGTTGTCTCTGATTGGGTGGCCCTGGTTGCTCTGGTATCAGGGTGAACTCAGTTTTGGTTTTCTTGTTTACTTCCATGTCTGTTTTGGGTTGGTGTCGAGGCCCTAGGGGTTGTTTACACTAAGTAGAGATATCTTGAGAAAAGAACAATAAGTATGTCAGTTAACCTTAAAATTTGTGTACACCTAAAATACATTAAAACACTTCTGTGATGAACTGCAACTCCCCCCCCCCCCCCCCCCTTGCCCCCCCTGTTCAATGTGAATCAAATGAAATGTACAAATGTAGACTCACAAAATGTATCATTTCTTATTTGAATGTGCTCCCCCCAAAATATTGCATTGCATATTCAAAATTACATCCTATCCTCAAAAATTAATCCTTTCAAACCCAAGGGCACAATCCTCAAGCTAAAAGACATGCCTAGCCATTCGTTTCTTCGACAACAGTTTCGAAGGGTATTGTTTTTCACTTGACTTAGTGATCTGGATGACAACATTAAAAATATCTCTCTTTGGTACTGAACGTAAAAATGGAGACCCCCCCCCTCCCCCCCCCCCCCCCCCCCCCCCCCCCTTGAACCTTTTCACCAATAATGGTTCCTCTCCTCCGTTTTCACCATATTAAAATACGGCTTTTAAAGTAGCTGAGCAATATCAATATAATAAATTGACTTTGTTTTCCCATTCGACTGGGCAGCAGAAAACAATTAACAAACTATCCTACTTGTGTTAAGAGAGAGAGAGAGAGAGAGAGAGAGAGAGAGAGAGAGAGAGAGAGAGAGAGAGAGAGAGACAGAGAGAGAGAGAGAAGAGAGAGAGAGGAGAGGAGAGAGAGAGAGAGAGAGAGAGAGAGAGACCCCCGCGAGAAAAACCCCCCCCCCCCTCCCATCATTCCTCTCACACATCCACCCCCCCACCCCCCCCCCCCCCCCCCCCCCCCCACACTCTCCCCCCCCCATCAAAAAGCTCGGGCCCTGCCCCCTTTCGACCCTTCTCCCCCCTTTTTTCCTCGCCCTAGGTGCCCACTAAATCTTCCTCCCCCCCCGCCTAAACCCTCCCACCAACCCCCCCCCCCCCCCCCCCCCCCCCCCCCCTCCCCATCCCCCCCCCCCAACCCCCCCCCCCCGCCCCTCCCCTCCCCCCCCCCCCCACCCCCCCCCCCCCCCCCCCCCCCCCCCCACCCCCCCCCCCCCCCCCCCCCCCAGCCCACCCCCCCCCCCCCCCCCCCCCCCCCCCCCCCCCCCCGCCCCCCATTGAACTTTGATAACAAATTGGATTCTTTCTTGCGTGTTTTTAAAAATATAACCCTTTTCACTATCCATTAATAATATTTGGTTTCATTCATCAGCAGTTAAAAAATATTAATTGTTTTAAAGCTGAGAAAGAAGCATAAAAAGATTTGAGAATAGGAGAGAAAATAACAAACTCATTTAGGAGAGAGGAGGAGAGAGAGAGAAGATGAGAGAGAGAAGGAAGAGAGAGAGAGAGAGAGAGAGAGAGAGAGAGAGAGAGAGAGAGAGAGGAAGGGCGGCGAGGAGATGGGTCGGAGTAGATGGGTAGAATGCGAAAATGGGGGAGGAGGTGTGGGGGGGGGGGGTAGGGGAAACACCATCTAACCCAAATGAAACAAAGCAAAACAAACACAAACCAAACCAACAAACCCGAGAGGCATACAACACAGAGGGATAGATGAAAGTCTTTTCCTATAGGGGCTCCACCCACCGCCCCACCCCCCCCCCCTCCCTCTCTCTCTCTCTCTCTCTTCTTCTCTCTCTCTCTCTCTCTCTCTCTCTCTCTCTCTCTAAGGCGCTTTGCGCAGGTTAACACTCTGATCCATGCTCGAGGTCGCAAGGTTTGTAACCCCGAAAGAATCCTTTTTTTCAGACTGCAGAGGACTCTTACCCAGGTAGACTTTGCTGTGAGCTCACTGAGAACACCAGGACAACACTGTCATGTCGCTCTGTATACACTTTGTGGATGCCATGGGGACGCCACTAGGTAGGCATTTGGCTCAGTCTGGATCTGACATTCATGCTGTATATAATATTGTTATCGCCAGTAGAAGGCTTAGTAGGTCAAAGTTACAGTGGTGATGGTAGGAAAAGGTAAAGGTAAAGGAGTCCCATAACCTATAAGGTCGTAGGGGAGCGAGGCGTCAGAGACCTCACTTCTCTAGGGCCAGCATATTGTGGGCGGCGGCGCCCATCTCCTCTCCCTCGCAGCTTTACCTTCCCTGACCCTAAAGAGGGCAGGTACCCATTTACAGCTGGGTGAACTGGAGGAACTGTACTGAAGCCAAGGCGCGCAAACGGTCACCCATCCAAGTGGTAACCACGCTCGACGCTGCTTAACTTGGCTGGGGTGAAAGCGAGTGCTCCGACCACTGAGCTATCCCGTCGATGGTGCTGTCCTTAAATCCGATAACCATACAGGGACTCTAATCCAATCAAACAAACCAGGATTTAATTACTAAGTGGTGTCCTTCGCACGCTGATGACGGTATAGAACCTAAAATCGGATAACTCCGCTGGGACTCGAATATGATCAAACCAACCAGGCTTACTCAGTAAGTGGTGTCCTTTGCACCCTAGGCTAAGAAAAAAAGAAAGTACTACCTGAACACCACCAGGAAGTGACTCAGCGCCAGCAGCAGTGCAGGGCCCATTTGGGCTGGTGGCCTCACAGCAGCGGCCGAAATATCGATCATATTATTATTATTATAATTATTATTATATGCCTTCTGTCAACACCTGGGCCTGAAGATAGGACAGGACAACAAGCTTTTTTGGGGTCATACTTGGGTGATAGCATCAGAATGAGCAGAGTGGGAACAGCGGGGACAAATACCTCACAAAAGAGAATGCAGAAAATAAAAGCATCTACCTCTCTCTTTCACACCCTCACCCCTTCCTTCTCCCCCTTCCGCCTCCCCCCCTTCACACACACACACATACACCTCCACCCACTTCCCCACCTCAATTCTCCCCCCCTTCCCACTCCCCTCCCTCTCCCCCTCTCCCCCTCCCCCTTCCTCCCTTTTCTTTCTAAGACCATGTCATCGGTGTAATATCGTGAGGCCCCCTCATTGTCATGCAAATGTATGTAGCGCGGGGACGTCAATAGTGAGGCCCGGAACGGGAGTATTTTACGACCTGCCAATATTTCCCACCGTCTGAAACGGAGAGGGAATAAAGTTTAATTTAAGAATGGACCGATGTTGCACATTTTGGTGCCATAAAACTCTGCCACCCCGCCTGCTACTTTCTCTCTCCTTCAATATGCTTTTCCCTTCTTTTTTTTATTTTTATTTTCTGTGTGTGTGTGTGTGTGTGTGTGTGTGTGTGTGTGTGTGTGTGGTGGGTTTTTTTTTTCGTTTTTTGGTTGTTGTTGTTTTTTGTTGTTGCTTTTTTTTGATTTTTGGGGTTATCCTTTTGTTTTCTTACTTTCTGTGGTAGTGGGGTTTTTTTTTTCAATTTCTTTTATGTTTTTTTGGTCCTTTTTTATTTATTTTGTTGTTGTTGGCTCTTTTATCTTTTATGTTTTCTCTTTCTGTGTTTCAGGAGGGTGGATGGGTGGGTGGGGTGGGAGGGAATGGATGGGGGATGTCTATGTGTGTGAGTGTGTGGTGTGATGTGGGGGAGGGGAGGGAGATGGAGGGGGTGGGGGTGGGGTTGATGTGTTATTCTGGCTTTCATCTCCTTTTGTTGGATGGAGCGATTGAAGGTGCATTGTTGCAGCTTTGATGTTGTCTAAAGGTGACTACACCCTGCATCCCTGTGTGGGACGCAGCAACAAAAAAAAAAGGGGGGGGGGGGGTGAGTTGGGGGTTGGGGTTGGGGGTGGGGGGGTGGAGGGAGGTGGGAGATATGCAAATGACAGGCAGTCTGATTGTTTACTTGCACAAACGGGGCCCCTTGTTCAGTTGGTGGTAGGTGGGGTTTTTTTATCGTTTTTTTTTTGTGTTTGTGTAGTTTTGGGTGGGTGTTTTTGTGTTTTTTGTTTTGGTTGTTTGGTTAGTTGGTTTGTTGGGTTTTAGGTTGGGTTTTTTTGTTGAGTTTTTGTTTTTTTTGTGTTTTTTTGGGGGGGGGGGGGGGTGTAGGATGAGGATGTTTGTCTGTATGTGACAGGTAGAAAACACTGGGATTTTTTTTTTTTGGGGGGGGGGGGGGTGGGGGGGGGGAAGAGGGAGGGGGGGGGGTTTTGGAAGGGGGGAGGGGGGGGGAAAAGTTTTTCGGTTTTTTAAGGGTTGGGGTCAGCTTATTCCCCTGTTTTTTTGGGGGCAAAAAAAATTTGGTGGTCGTGTGTTTTCCCTGCTTTTTTTTAGGTTTTCGTGTACAAAACACATTTCCAAAAAAGCTCGGCATTAAAGGAAGTTTTGGGTTTGGGGGTGTTGAAGGTTGGAGGGGTTGAAGTGTGCTGTTTGGGGGGTAATTTTGGGAAGGGTTTTGGGGGGACGCAGCCAAAAAACGAAAAAAACCCCGGGTTTAATGTGGTTTTCGATTTTTTGTGCCCAAATTTCCTATGCTAGAAGTGATGGGGTTGGGGTAGGCTTTGGTAAAAAAAACCCAAAGTTAATATATTTATGACGTAAAGAGGTTAGGATTAAGGGGGGGAAAAAATGTTGAAAATTTTTGGAGAAAAAATATTGATGGGAAAAAAAAGAGACAAAAGAAAAAGAAAAAAAAGATTGCCCTTTGCGGGAGCATTTTCAAACCAAGAATTTATAAAAACTTAGAGTGGTAAACAATATACACAAACAACACAATTTACAATACAATACATTACATAAACAAAAATAAATAAAATTTTACATAAATACGTAAAATACAATGAAATGTGTACAAACTAACAGTTAAGGGTGAATTTTTCTGCAGGAAATTTGGGCAGTGTTTTCCCCCAAAGGGAAAAGCCAAAGGGCATTTCGCCCAGGCGCAGCGCCACTTTCCCTGTTCCCAAATTTAAATTTTTTCAAAAGCGGCAATGCATGTCCCTTTTTTTTGCCGTATGTATCCCGTTTTGCAAGGGGGGGGGGGGGGGAGGTGGGGGGGGGGTTGGGGGGGGGGGGGGGTGGGGGGGGGGGGGGGGGGGGGGCCCCCGGGGGGGGGGGGGGGGGGGGGGGGGGGGGGGGGGGGGGGGTAATTGGGGGGGGGGGGGGGGGGGGGTTCCCCCGGGGGGGGTGGTGGTATTTTACCCTGGAGTTGCATCGGTATGACCCCACTCTCACAAAGCCCTTCAGATGAGCCCTAACCCGGGTTAAACGTGTGACAACCCGCACACAAAAATATCTTCTTTCACAGTATCAAAACCTGTTCTGCCCTTTTTGAAGATTAGGCCATGCGTGTGGTAAGAAAAAAAATGACGGAAACTTAAAATTTTTAAAAAAAAAAAAACAAAAACAAGCACACAATACGTTTGGGGTCTGTTTACACTTATCCCAAAGTCGGGTGTGGCTATATAATGATCGGCAAAAACGGTTGATAGTAAAAATTCACCCTTGATGACCCCGGGGCTTAGCGAGAAACGAAAAAAAAACGAAACAAAAAAGAAACAAAACGAAACAAAAAAAACAAATCAAAAAAAACAAAAAAAACCCACAAAAACCCAACCAAAAAACGAAAGTCTACCAAAAAAAAAGGATTGCCAGAACCGAACCAGGACCCTTTTGTTTCTGCCTGGTACGTTTTTATAACCCCCCGATCCCCCTTATCCCAAACTTGTTTGAGAAAAGGAAAAAAAGTTTGTACAACGCAAAAGCCACACCATCCCCCAGTTTCAAGTTTTAATTTCAGTCCTTTTATTTTAGGTAATGTGGTTGTGTGTTTTTTTTAAAATTTGTCCCGTGTGCATCCGTTTTGTCAATTTTGTTTCCGTTCCCCTCGGCCCCAAAGGCTTTCTCTTCCAAAAATTGAGAATGGATGAAAAATTTTTAAAAACGAGCCACGGGGGTGGATATAATAAAAAAAAGCATGAGTGCTTGTTATCATCCCCAAAAAAAAAATAATAACTAATGAAAGGGGTAAAGTGTCAAATGCACAAGTGTTCTGCATGCGTTGCCGGGGCCCCTGTTTATAGTCTTATCTGAAGGACTTTTGGGGCACGGAGAAGACTGATGTTATACCAAAACACACGCACGCCGCCCCCATAACACGCACGCACACACACACACACACACACACGCACGCACACACCCACAACCCCCCACACCCCAAAAACCACAAACCCCACACATCACACACCATACCACCCCCACACTACACCACACACACTCACACACACACACACACACACCACACACATACACACTACACACACACATCACACACACACACTCCCCACACACCACACAAACCACACAACCAAAAATCTGTGTTTTTTAACAGACGATTTTTTGAGATTTAGAGCAGCTTTTGAAAATTTCCTTTAGTATTGTTTTGTTTTTTTTGGGTGTTCCTTCATTTATATTTATTCTCCTCTTTGATTTTGATAGAAAACCTACTAAAAGGGTCTTCTATTTTTTATGTTTACTTTAAAGTACAGAAAAAGAAAATTATACATAAATTAGCCAAACAATCCGGACATAATTAGTCTTAACTTCGACAAGTGGCCACAAAAAGGGCCTCCGATAGGCTACCTAAAATAAAAAATGCAACAAAAAAAAAAGTGAATTGCAAACCATATAACAACGTGGAAACATTTCATTTTTTTTGTAGCTGACCCACTCTCTCCAAATTTTACAGATGCACATTTTAATTTTCCGGGGTATAAAATTTTCCGGAAGATCCTCCAAACCCAAGTACACCGGGCTATTTACAATATGCCTCCTCGCCAGTTGAAAAGAAAAAAAACCTTGGGGTTTTTGAATTGAATCCATGTGGATTGAAATAAAATTAAAACACAATAGACCAATATTAAAGGTTTATATACAAAAATCCTTCAGAAACCAGAGACGGCTAGAAAAATTCAACCCCCTTATGGACGGGTAATACTTTTAAAAAATGAAACAATTATTCTTGGGGTTTAATATAGACTTATAAAACCCAAACCCAAAAGGACCCAAACATTACTATTTTGCCTAAACAACAATAGATAGACCAACTGGGGATAACAAATAACTCTAAAACTTTAAAATCAATCTACACACTACAAAACAACACAAAAACAGAAGTATGTGCCCCTCATGTGATCAGTATCAAAACCTGTGCTTTACTTTTTTTAAAAATCGTATCAAAAACCTAAATAGGGCATAAAAACTTTTTTTTTACGGGAAATTTTAAAAACTTTAACGAGCAAGATTTCCTTTTCAACTGAAAAACTCCCATTACATCCCATATCCCAAAACCCGAGCCCTTGATGAAGCTGTTAAATTTTTGGGATTAGGACATTTACTTTCAGATACACAAACATGCCCTTTCATAAAAAAAAGAGTTCAGAAAAAATCAAACCACCTTGGGATAACAAAAGACAAGAACCGAAATAAAACCTAAAGACTTTTTTAAAACAATGGTTCAAATGAGCATCAGAGACAAAAAAACAAAGAACTTCACAAAAACGCAAATCAAAATTTTATACATTAAAAGTTGTTAATTACAACAACCGACTCTCGACAGTATGGAAACCATAAACACATTAGTAAAAAACCCTATTAAAAAAGTCAACAACAGTTAAAGATTACAGCGATAAAATTGAACAACCACTTCTAAAAACATTTACAAAGTAATATCAAATACAAGTCAAACAAAAATGATCCCCATTACTTAAAAAATATACGAATCAAAAGAAAAAAATTTCCCTTTTAAACTACTCCAAATGACAATCACGACGTTTTGGAAAACCTGTCTCTCAAAAAATTCCCAGAACACGTGGTTTTTAGACAATCTAAGGGAAAATAATTAAGCTTTGTGGCAAGTTATAGCTGGACACTGACTACTTTTTAAAATTTGGCAAAGAGAAAACCAAACTTTCCGCAATATTTAAAAAAGCAAAAACAAAACATCCAAAAATAGTAAACGCTTGCCCTTTAAAATACAGAAAATTTCAATTCTGTCTGTCTTATCTAAACCCTTTAAAAAAAATTCCAAAAATCCGTTTTTTCCCACTTTGTAAATAAAATTTTTAAAAAAAAGATCAGTCGGGTTTTGTAAAAAATTCCGTCACACAACTCTTACAAAATTTTTACAGCTTTTCCCACACAACACAATGAAAAAAAATAACACCCCTTTTTTTTTGTTTTTTTAAAAAAAAGCATTTGATGTAATCAATCTTTCCCCTATTATTGCGAAAAACTTCATTTGTATAAATAACCCCAAAAATGTAAATCTTTTGAAAAGTTTTTTTTGTCGAAAGGCAGCAGCTAAAACTGCAAAAATAAACATCAGAACTAGTACCTATTTAAAAATGGAGTACCCCAAGGGTCAAAATTTTTGGGCCCACTTTATTTTTTAATCTATGTAAATGACTTACCCCAATTTTTAGAATGTAGCTGTGAAAAGTTTGCTGATGACACATCCCTTATTGTAGTGTTCTGACCCCCACCGATTAAATCAAAATTCAAAACCAAAATTGACAGATTGGGTTTCTTGGACTAAGCTAAACAATTCCTTAAATACGCGAAAAACTAAGTGAGTATGTACACAAGACAAAAGAACAAAAAAAGAAAATAAATTTCCCAAACCCTGTTGTAGATAAAAGAGTAATTTTAAGAAGTTGACTCCCCCCAGAAATTTTTGGGTGTAATTTTTGACAAAAATCTTACTTGAGCCATGTGATGGGGCTAGGAAAACGTCTTTCTTACAAACTACTTCATTATCAAAAAAAAAAACATTTTCGATAACCATCCGCAAACTCTTTTTTTGCGGCCAAATTTTGCCTATATTACTAGCTTCATCTCTTTGGACAGCGCGTGATACAAATTTAAAAATTTATTAAAGTTAATAAAAGACACTGAAACTTGTTCTACACAATCAAGCTCCCTAACCATCAACGATTTTAAAAAAACAAATATCCAACCCTTCAAAAACAACTTTTTTAAATAAAGCTCTATTTGTCCAAAAGTTATCAAAGGAAATGCCCCTCCAAAAAACACCAATAGCTCAAAATCAATGAACACAGAATAATCAACTACTAACATTTCCCAGACCAAGAAATAATCTTTACAAAACAAGCTTCTTGTACTCAGGAGTGATTATGGAACAAGCTCCCCAAAAACCCTTAAAATGTATCAAAAAAAAAAATCATTTAAGGGACAGTAAAAAGCCATTTTAAAACATGAATGCCCAGGAACGACTAAAATGCAAATCAACCATGGTTAATACGGCAAAATAACCAACTTAATTTACCCGCATAATTATTCCCCACAACAAGAAAAAATTTAAGTACCTTACTGTGCTAGAAATTTACAGTCCACACTGTAAGTGTGGAGGGAGGGGAGGGAGAAAAGCACACAATTTGCAAAAGAAATAAGAGAATCTATGCAACAGTAAATTCTGCAATGTTTGAAACAGGGGGAAAGGAGGAAAAATTTTAAAAAATCTTTTTATGGTGACCGATAGCTGTAGTGTGTCCTTCTCTCTCTCTCTCTCCTCCCCTCTCTCTCTCTCTCTTTTCCTCTCTCTCTTCCTCTCCCCTCTCCCCCCTCTCTCTCCTCTCCTCTCTCTTTCCTCTTCTCTCCCCCTCTCTCTCCCTCTCTTCCCTCTTCTTCTCTCTCCTCCCTCC
>CM054159.1:23767805-23802805 GCA_028751875.1 Rapana venosa
TGGTCAGTAGGAGGGCATGCCATCAAGCAGTTGGCGGAGAATAGTGTTATAGTGATCAGAGAGTCAGTGTGGTCAGAGGTTTGTGAAAAACGTTCGGAAGCTTGTGAAGAGAAGGTATGAATGTCTAAGGCCTTAAGATTGCGACGAGTAACATATTCTTCTTTCTGACAGGTTTTGTGATGTTAAGAATGGAAAAGAATGGCGGAATGATCAGAAGCAGTTCGTCAGTGACAGAAATAGATATGACAAGATTAAATGAAGCATTAGTAATCAGCCAGTCTAAAATATGACCAGAATCTGTGCGTTGCTTCGTTTACCAGTTGAGAGAGAGAATGGTTGACAGAGAAAGAGAAAGACGTTTGACATTTGGAGAAGACTGGTTGTCGAAATGGAAGTTGAAGTCACCAAGATTATAATTTAGTGGGAGAGAGGCTGTAGTGGTCGAGGAGTGACTGGAATTCTTGGTGAAAAAGAGAAGATGTTAGGTTGTTTTACGGCTGGGAGGTGACGGTAAAGGCAGCAGATAGTAATAGAGTGGCCAGGTAGGTTGAGATTGATTTCGCAAACTTCAAAAGATTCATGTGAGAATTGATGGTTGTGACTGAAAGAAAGAGACGGTATGGTATGGTATGGTATGTATGGTAGGATGTGTGGTATGGTGTGGTATGGTATGTATGGTATGGTGTGGTATGGTGTGGTATGGTATTATGGTATGGTATGGTTGGTAGGTATGTATGGTGTGGTATGGTGTGTATGGTATGGTATGGTATGGTGTGTATGGTATGGTATGGTGTGGTATGGTGTGGTATGGTATGGTATGGTATGGTATGGTATGGTGTGGTATGGTGTGGTATGGTATGGTATGGTATGGCATTTAATTGCATTGCATTGTTTCACACTATGTTGTACTGTTTTATAATTATTGTATGGTATTGTATTGTATTGTATTGTATTGTGCTGTATACCACTTTCAGTGACAACAGATTTCTCTGCGGGGAAACTGGAGAAACTCTCCAAGGTATGCAGCCTTTAAAAAAGTATAGTGTCTATTTGATTTCCTTTATATAAGACTGTACTTTTCTACAAAACTTTGCCACCACAACACTCTTCCTTGAGTTCTTTTTCGCGCGCTTAATGTGTTGTACTCGGCACATGGCTTTCGGTTTATTGCCTCATCCGAGAGACTAGCACCCATACCACCTTTTGTGGTCTTGAAGATTGGGGAAAGGGTGTTGGGGGGGGGGGGGGTGTCAGGCTTTGCGAGAATCGAACATACAACCTTCTTGTTTGAAGACTGGTGCATTGTGTCAGACACCAATTTCTATCTACCTCTGTGGAAAAATGTGTAGGGTTGTGTGTGTGTGTGTGTGTGTGTGTGTGTGTGTGTGTGTGTGTGTGTTGTGTGTGTGTGTGTGTGTGTGTGTGTGTATGTGTGTGTGTGTGTGTGTGTGTGTGTGCATATGTGTGTGTGTGTTGTGTGTTGCAGATTTCAGTTCAGTTATAGCCCTGTTCTGTTCATTCTCTTCACGGTTCCACTCTCATATATAATAAACCGTCATCAGATCAACCATCATTTCTACGCTGATGACTCTCAGATTCAAAACGCTGACATTCCTGAAAATCTGCCTTCTCTTTTGACAAATATGTCACTCTGCCTTCAAGACATTAAAAACTGGATGATACAAAAAAGTTACAGCTAAATGCAGATAAAACCGAAGCCATGATTGTAGGGACCAAACGCAAACTCTTCCATCACAACAGATTCAATAGAATTTGGCAATACGTCAGTTCCGCTATCCACTGCAGTCAAATATCTAGGTGTTGTTATTGACAACACACTCTCTATGCAAAAATTCATCACCCAGACCTGCCAGTCCTACTACTATCAATTACGGCGTATTAGTGCAATCCGAAAGTACCTGTCTAGTAATGCAACATCAAAACTTGTCACATCTCTTATTCTTTCACGTCTGGACTATTGTAATTCTCTTTTGGTTGGTCTTCCAGCATCATCCATCCACTCCCTTTAACGCATACAAAACTCTACAGCTCGATTAGTCCTCAAAAAGAAAAAAATCTGAGCATATTACTCTTCCTGCAATCTCTCCACTGGTTGCCTGTGCCACAGAGAGTAAACTATAAGATCAGTACCCTCTGTTACAAATGCCTACACAAAACAGCACCCTCCTATCTCTGTGAATGTCTTTACCTGTACACTCCTTCTCGTTCCCTCCGCTCTGCTGCAGATACCCTTTAAATCCAGCCTCAAGACATACCCATTTCAAACCTAAGATTTTTCCTCATGTTTCATCTCATATCTGTCCCTGCCTCTAACAGCCAAAATTCCATAAACCCTGCTAAAATGTATAAAAATCTTGTTGCGTGTGTGTTTTGGTATGTGTGGTGTGTGTGTGTGTGTGTGTTTTGTGGTTTTGTTAAGTTGAATTTTTTAAAATATTGATAAATTCAATTGTTTGTTGCATGTGTAGAAGTGGATTGAATGCAAGCGCTCTGTTTTTTTTTTATTCAAGATATAGCTCAAACTCCATTTTGTTTTTTATTAGTATTCTTCAGTTTTCTTTTCCTTTTTTTTTTTTACGGGGCCTGTGTAAAGAAGCCTCGGGCTTACCATTACCTCAATAAACATTCGAGTCGAAATCTTTTCTCTCTCAGAAATAAAATAATTTAATCTCTCCTCCTCTCTCTCTCCTCTCTCCATCCCCTCTCCTCTCTCCTCTCATTTTCTCTCTCTCTCCTCTCCTCCTCAACCCTCTCTACTCCCCCTCTCTCTCTCTCTCCTCTTCGCTCCCTCTCTCGTATGTGTTGTGCGTGCCTGCAGGGTGTGTGTGTGTGTGTGTTTTCTACGTGCACGCACGCTATATCTCGATTTTCTGTATTGTATTTAATGCGCCATCTGCGGGAACCCTTGTAACATTTTGGAAATGTAACCCCTACAACCCCACCCCCTAAAACCAAAATTATTTTTGTTTAAAAATTGAAATAATATCAAAGCAATTGATTCCTTAAAACAACAAGCACTATTAAAAAAAAGAGATAAACGAGTAAAAAGTATATATACCCATAGAAGAAACGGAAAACTGTCGTTAGAAATTGATTTATTGAAAGAAAAAAACTTTTGAGGGCTGCTAAACTAGGGGGTTGACACAGCTGCTAAGTTGGTCTAGAGTGTTCAACATGTTTTTCGGTTTCTTTTTTTCTTGTTTTTCGGTTCTTGTGTGTGTGTGTGGTGTGTGTGTGTGTGTGTGGTGTGTGTGTGTGTGTGTGTGTGTGTGTGTGTGTGTGCGTGTGGGGTTGTGTTCTGATTTGTTTTTTCTGTAGGGAATTTTAGTGGAAAGTAGGGAAAGAGGGAGTAAGCTTTTTATTGTTACATAGGAAAGGGAATGCGGCTGTAAAACGATACTTGTGTGTTTGGTGTGTGTGTGTGTGTGTGTGTGTTTTGTGTTTGGGGTGTGTGTGTTGTATGGGACGGGATAGCTCAGTGGTCGAGCACTCGCTTCCCCCCAGCCAATTAAGCAGCTTCGAGCGTGGTTACCAGTTGGATGGGGGACCGTTTGCGCCTTGCTTTAGTAAAAGTTTCCCCCAGTTCACCCGCTGTAAAAAGGGTTTCCTGCCCTCTTTAGGGTCAGGAAATATAAAGCACGAGGGAGAGGAGATGGCGCCGCCCTCAATATCTGGCCCTAGAGAAGTTGAGGTTTCTGACGCCTCGCTCCCCTAATAGACCACATAGGTTATGGGACACCATATAGATAGATAGATAGATAGATAGATAGATAGATAAATAGATAGATAGATAGATAGATGTGTACTTTTTTTTTGGGGTGGGGGCTGGCGGGGAGGGGGGGGGGCGTTTTTTTTTTGTTTTTTGTTTTTTTTTATTTGCGTTTGATCTGTTCTTTTTTTTGGTTTAAAAAAAAAAAATTAAATTCTTTATTTTGTTTTGTTTGGTTTGGTAGTGGGGTGTGGATTTTTTTTTTTGGCTTTTTGTTTTTTAATTTGTTTTTTTTGTGTGTGTATATGCAGAATTGTAGCTTTATAAGGTAGCATTGTGTACTAGGAAGTCTTAATGATTCTGATCTGATTAAACGACGACTTTGTTTTTCTTCTTCGTTCCTTCCTTGGCCGAACTCTTCCGAATAGAAAGGCAGAAGGGGATTTGAACGTGTGCGCCAGATGTTCTGTGTGCGTCACGTTAGCAGGCCTGGGTTTCTAGTCTCATCCAAGTAGGAAGTAGCCTAGGACTAGCCTAGAAAGGCTACACACCGGTATTAATTTGGGGGTCACGTAGAGTAAAAATAGGTAAAGGTCAAGGAGTCCCACAACCTATAAGGTCGTAGGGGAGCGAGGCGTCAGAGACCTCACTTCTCTAGGGCCAGCATATTGAGGGCGGCGCCCATCTCCTCCTCCCTCGCTGCTTTACCTTCCTGACCCTAAAGAGGGCAGGTACCCATTTACAGCTGGGTGAACTGGGGGACTGTACTGAAGCCAAGGCACGCAATCGGTCACCATCCAACTGGTAACCACGCTCGACGCTGCTTAACTTGGCTGGGGGAAAGCGAGTGCTCCGAGCACTGAGCTATCCCGTCCCCAGTAGAGTGCGAGTGGAAAAAAATGTTGATGATTTTCACAGATTTTTTTTTAAGCATGAAAAAATGAACTGGACACTTGTTTTTTTGATTGAGGACATAGAGCAATACCAGGTAGTCACGAGAAAGTTGGAAATAACCATCAAATGAGGTTTGCCTGTATTCCTACAGCTTTTGACCCCCGAGCGCATGCATATTGCGGTAAGGAAGCTAGCAGACGACAAAGGACTGAGGGGTGGTACAGTGTTTGCTGAAAAATTAAAAAAAATTCAACTACCAAATTTGTTCAAAATCACATGATTTTTGAGTCAGAGGCTAGTCTTTCACAAAAAGTGGTTTTTATTTCTGTGGATGCCTTAGTACGTGCGGTATGAATATAAGAGTTACATAGAAAAACAGAAGGAAAAGAGTCGTTTTTTAATACCCGTGTGCAGCCAAACTGACCAGGCTGCAACTCTACTGCTGGCCAAAGACACAGATCGATGCAGATGTAATCTAGTGTAATGTAACGTAATGTGATGTAATGTAACAAATGCAACTGTCATTTGAGTATCGTATTAGTTGATGATATTGCTTGCATTGCCTCTCTGTCTGTCTGTGTGTCTGTTTGTCTCCCTTTCCTTTTTTGTCTCACTCTGTCTGTCTGTGAGTCGGTCTCTGTCTGTCTGTGTGCCTGGGAGTCTGTCTCTGTCTGCGTGTATGTGGGTCTGTCTCTGTCTGTCTGTGTGTCTGTGGGTCTGTCTCTGTCTGTCTGTGTGTCTGTTGGTCTGTCTCTGTCTGTGTGTGTGTCTGTGGGTCTGTCTCTGTTTGTCTGTCTGTGTGTCTGTGGTCTGTCTCCTGCGTGTCTGTGGTCTGTCTCTGTCTGCGTGTCTATGGGTCCTGATCTCTGCCTCTCTCTCGTCTCTCTCTTCATCTTCTCTCTCTCTCGTCTCTCATCTCTCTCTCTCTCGTCTTCTCCTCTCTCCTTCACTCTCTCTCTCTCTAAGACATGTGCTTGATAATATGTAGAAAATATTTGTTTGAATATTATTTATGCATTTATCTAGTTATTTAAGTATTTATACTATCTCTTATTTGATATGCATGTTTTCTTATTTGTTCATTGTTTTTTCCCCTTTTTTGACGAGAGCCTTGCGTGGAGAAGCCACTGGCTTATCAATATACCCTCATTAAAACATTCGAGTTCTCTCTCTCTCTCTCTCTCCTCTCTCCTCCCCTCTCCTCTCTCTCTCTCTCTTGACATTCTACCACGCATATGCACACAACAGCAAACCATATTACACTCATACATACACAACATCCACACACACACATTCATCATCACCACTACTATTACCACCACACCACCACCACCACCCCTACACACACACCATCACCCCCCACCCTCCACACACACACACAACACACACACCAAACACCCATCACCCCCCCCCCCCCCCCCCCCCCACGTCCTCTACACACACACACACATACACCACACCCTCCCTCCACACACATACACACACCATCAACCCCCTACACCACACACACCACTCACTCCCCCTACACACACATCATCATCAATCCCCTGCCCCCCACTCCACCACCCCCCCCCCCCCCCCCCCCCCCACACCACACACACACTACTCTTCACTACACTACTCTTCACTACACTACTCTTCACTACACTACACCTCATTATTCATGAACACAGCGCCTCAGACACTCGAACAGAACAGCCCGCTGCTGAGACTAGCCTAGACTGGCTCGGCTAGGCCTACAACTGCTGGTCTGTTCCTCCCCTGGAATTATCGCCCCTGTCTTGCCACATGGGGGCGCCACGGGAGTCATCAACACGAAACCAAGTAAACCCATCTAACAAGAGGGAGAAAACAAGGACTGCAAAGTGTGAAATCTCCTGCAGAGCAGCAGCGGAGAGATTCACCTGTGTGCTAATTAATCCGAAAAGATCCTCTTCTGGTACCAAGGAATCCTTTTTTTCCCCTGTGGTTTCTATGTGTCCCCTTCTTTTTTTTCTTGTTTTTTGTTTTTGTTGTGTGGTTGGGGTTGGGGTTTTTTTTTTTTGCTACACAGTGGTGTGGGGTGTTTTAAGAACTTTGGGCTGGAGGCTGTTTGGTAATGCTATTTATAGTAGTGTTTTTTTCCTTTTTGGGGTGGTGTGGTTTTAGTTTGGGGTTTAGAAGTTTGAAATGCAAAAAAATTTTATTTTTAAAAAAATTTGTTTTTGCAAGATATAGCGCCATATAAATTCCATTCATTATTTTTTATGGTTTTGCTTTTGAAGGGAGGTGGGTCAGTGCTAAGAATTGTGTCATGTTTACTGCATCATTTTTTATTGGCAAAAAACAAAAGTTTTTTTTTTAAATTGAGATGCTTTTAGGGTTGTTAGTTTTTGAAAGGAGGCGGGACGGAACAAAGAGTTTTGTAATATTTACTGCATTATTTTGTTTTTGAGAGGAAGAAAATGATTATATCAAAGATTTATCTGGACCATTTAGGTTCATATAATGTATAAACTGATTTATGAAACAGATGCGTACTCCCACTCCCATTCTCTGTCTGTCTGTCTCTCTCTGCCTCTCTCTCTGTGTCTCATTCTCTCTGACTCTCTGGTGGTACTGATATTACATAGAAACAATTTTTGGTTTTGTATATATGTGAATCAGGCTTGGTAGGGGGACTTAACAGGATTCATTAATCGTTTGACTTCAGCCAAGAATAACAGATTGTAGCTGGCAGAAATGACCTGTTCACATTCACTATAGTAACGGGCTTGACATGTACGATGTAGACATATTGTTCAACGGATTGTGTTGTGTTCTAATCCATTTAACGTGGCATAAGAGAGAAAATGGATCAAATTTAGATTTGTCACCTTTGATGTATGTTTACACTATGTTCGTCACATGTTCTTCAACACTGGCAGTTTGACTTGTCCCTAATGTCATGACACAGACTCTGGTCAATCTCCACACCCACAAGTGACGCTGCCACAATCAAACAGACAGGACAACCAGGGTGCAAGCGCTTTGATTTGTTTTTGTTGCAAGATATAGCGCTATATAAATTCCATTTATTATTATTATCATTATTATTATTATTATCATTATTATCATCATCATCGTCAATATTATTATTATTATTATTTCATTATTATATTATTATTATTATTACATCCATGATCAAACTTGATCGACACTGCTACTCGAAAAATGAAATTAACTATCTTTTCTTTCTTGTCCTGAATTAATTGCAAGAGCTGACAGAACAGATGGTTCTGTATGAATATTCTCAACATCCATGCATGCATATTCAAATTAAGTTTGCCTGTAAAATCATCGTATAAACGAGCAGTACAAGAAAACTTATACGTTTAATACAGAGTGCTTGTATAACCAATATTGTTCTGTCGATATATCTTATTCTGTGTAAGCCTATGCAGTCTGTGCTGTTATTATACACTTATATTATATTATAGTATCTTCTGAACAGCGATGGCTGTTTAAAATTATCTCTCTCTCTCTCATGCATGGAAGCAGACTATATTATATGCAGGCCAATGCATTCCAGAGAAATCGAACTCAAACATTCTACCGATGGCTATTGGATAAACCAAAAGCTTCTGTACACCAGGCCCTCATAACAAAGAGGACAACAAAGAATAATAAATCAGTAAATTAAGAGACAAGTCAGTGAGTAGGCGAGTGAGTGGGAGACAGAGGGAAGGGGAGAGAGAGAGAAAGGGTGGGAGGGGGTTTGGAGAAAACAGAGAGAGAGAGAGGGGGAGAGAGAGAGAGAGAGAGAGAGAGTTGTTTTGTGTGTGTGTTGTGTGTGTGTTGTGGTGTGTGTGTGTGTGTTTGTTTCCGTTGTGTATTGTGTGTGTGTCTCCGTGCAGTGTGTGTGTGTTTTCTCCGTGTGGTGTGTGGTTTTGTGTGTGTGTGTGTGTTGTGTTGTAGCTCGTGTGTGTGTGTGTGTGTGTGTGTGTGTTGTGTGTGTGTGTTTTCCTTTCAAGTACCGTGTGTAGTGTGTGTGTGTGTGTCTCTTTTCAAGTGGCTATTTCCTTTTCTGTATCTTGCTCTGAAAAGAATCATAAATCACGCCGGGACCTCGCCTTTCTCTTTCTCTCCAACCCCCCCCCCCCCCCCCCCCACACACACACACACACACACACACACACACACTCACACACACAAAACACACACACACAACGAGCGCGCATTTTCTTTTTTATCCCCGTCTTTCTTTCGTTTAGCTTGCTTCCTTTATTTCGTTTGTCTTTCTTTCTTTGGCCTTTCGTTCCTTCTTGCAAGTCTTTCTTTCTGTCTTTCTTTCTGTCGTTGTTTATGCTCTCTCTCTCTCTCTCTCTCTCTCTCTCTCTCCTCTTATCTCTCTCTCTCTCTCTCTTTTCTCCTCTCCCCTCTCTCATCTCTCTCTCTCTCTCTCTCCTCTCTCTCTCTCTCATTTTTCTTCTTTTTTGTTTAGTTTTTATCGTTTCCCGTTATTTTCTTTTATCTTCTTCTTTCTCTTTTGTCTATGTTCTTTCCGCTGTCAGAAACCATTACTATGGATCAAAGCAGCTGTGGACGGTCATATTCACTGGAATATAAGTAGCTTTTGATGCAATTAACAAAGACGGTATAGCTCAGTGGTCAGAGCACTCGCTTTCCCCCAGCTAAGGTTAAGCAGCATCGAGCGTGGTTACCACTTGGATGGGTGACCGTTTGTCGCGCCTTGACTTCAGTACAGTCCCCCCAGTTCACCCAGCTGTAAATGGGTACCTGCCCTCTTTAGGGTCAGGGAAGGTAAAGCAGCGAGGGAGAGGAGATGGGCGCCGCCCTCAAGATGCTGGCCCCTGGAGAAGCTGAGGTCGTTAATTCCTCACTCCCCTACGACCGTATAAGTTATGGGACACCTTTACCTTTTAAGAAAGATTACAGATTTTTTTTTAAAGTCCCCCGAGGGGATGCCGGGGGCCTGTCAGTATAAAAATAACATCCCCAAATTCAGGAAATTCTGTGCTGGAAATTTCCTCTTTTCTATCACTCTCTTTGTTCCTACCTTGTTCCTTTTTCTTCC
The DNA here is from genome assembly GCA_028751875.1 of Rapana venosa. NCBI lineage: Eukaryota > Metazoa > Mollusca > Gastropoda > Neogastropoda > Muricidae > Rapana > Rapana venosa. The sequence goes on from CM054159.1 coordinate 23,777,486, forward strand.
CGTCACCTTCTCCTCCTTGTCTATTTTCTGCCTTCTTGGTCCATTTTCCTGCCCTTTTTTTTGTGCAGAAAGAGTTAAAAGATAAGTATTCTCTCTCATGCCGAAGTCGGATGGGCTGGGCCTGATTGGTCAGGCGCCTAACGGCAGCGTCACGCATTTTCGCTCATATGACAGACAACAATAAATGCTGTCTGAGCGCTGTAGGAAGAAGAAGAAAAAATAACCACAAACAATAATTATAACAACGTCCACATCATCAACGACAGCAATCTTACATGGTGCGCGCAAACACACACAACCACACACACACACACACACACACACACACACACACACACACACACACACCTAAAAAGCCCTTCAGATCAGACTATAAACCGAGGTCCCGTACGCAAACGCACGTAGAGCATCATGCGCACACGTTAAAACCCGTTTTGCCTTTCAGAAGAGTAGGCCATTTTTGTGCCGAGAACAGATGACAAAATTTTACAAAACTGCATACACACGGGGACTACATGTAGAAAAGGACATGTGTGCTTATTCCATTATCTTTGAAATAAAAGCACTACTACTACTACTACTACTACTACTACTACTACTACTACTAGTACTACTACTATTACTACTACTACCACTACTAACTACTACTACTACTACTACTACGACGACGACGACGACGACGACGACGACGACGACGACGACGACGACTACTACTACTACTACTACTACTACTACTACTACAAATACTACTACTACTACTACTACTACTACTACTACTTTCCACTACTACCTACTACTACTACTACTACTACTACTACTACTACTACTACTATTTCCTCCTCCTCCTCCTCCTCCTCCTCCTACTACCTACTACTACTACTACTACTACTACTAAAAAACAACTATTACCTCCTCCTCCTCCTCCTCCTCCTCCTCCTACTACTACTACTACTACTACTACTACTACTACCTAACTGAACTATATATACTAAAGCCGCCCTCTCCTCCCATCCACCTCCCCCACTCCTACACACACACACACCTACCACAACCACTAATTATAGAAAATGATTATAATATAATACGATGAATATAAAGTACGGATGAAACAAACACCCCGCACAGGAAAGCTGTCACAGCGACACAGAACCACTCACAACACAAGTAGCACAAAAACTGATTAAGAAATCTTTAAAATATCCTGCTCTGTGATATATTTATAATCCAATCCTGATGTTAAAGATACCGCTGGCACAAGGAAAGCTGTCACTGGCGACATTTTGAAAGCACAATAAATAGAACAAACCAACGGAAAAACAACTCAGAACATTGAAAAAGAAAGAGGCGCATTTACGAACACAAAAAACAATCCTAAAAGGCAAGGACAAAGGGGAAATCAGGGGATTTGTAGAATGAAAAAAGAAAAAACAACAACCAACTAACCAAAAAACTAAAATATGAAAAAAGAAAAGAGAAAAATTACAAAAAAAAAAAATCAGAAAACAAACAAAAAAAAAACAACAAAAAAGAAAAAAGAAAAATGAAACCCCGGAAAAAAAAACCAAAAAAAAAAAAAAAATAAAAAAAAAAAGAAGAAAAACAAAGAAAATAGGAAAAACAGAAACCCAAAAAAAAAAAGGGTCATGGTTCAGGATATAATGTATTCATATTTGAGTACTAGTGTAAAAACAGACCCATTACCTTAAGCAGCTGCTGCTTGTGTCTCCACAGAAAAACCAACAGGCATTCACTTTTTTGCATTTGATTTTCATGACTTCTCCTTTTTTTCCTTTTGTCTTCTCCTACACACACATGCGTTGCGTAAAGTTTGGTGCACAGGGTGTACCGTCCACGCTAAAGAAATTGTAACTCTAGAAAATATCATGCAGAGAAACAGTAGTGGAGGAACACAAGTGTAGGGGGTAAAACCCATTACAACTTCTCCATCATTTTTGAAAAAAGATGTTAAAGGATTCAATTTAAAAGAAAAACGTTGTCAGGAAGAAAATAAAAATTTCAGGCATTTCGAGGTAAGGACCATGCCTTTGGCCTGACTGGACTGGGTTACGGCTCCAGGATATGAGCCTTCATCAGAGGGGTCCTGGTGGTGATGAAAGCTTCACCTGCTGTGGTACCTTACAGCCAGGACACTTTTTCAAAATTCAGAAGTGTCAATAGCATTCACAAGACTATTTGTTAAAGATCATAGTAATTAATAAATAATTATGTACGGAATTTTTATTTATAGCGCTGTATCTTGGTTTAAATAGCAACAAATCAAAGCCGTTCAAGATGACCTCTTTTTTTTTTAAATATCGAGGAGGTAATGGAATAAGCACTATGTGCTTTTTTTTTTTTTACTTCCAGTCCCATGTGTATATACGTTTTGTAAAAATTTTTGTCATTGGCTTCCCTCGGCACACAATGGCCTTACTCATTTCGAAAGCGGAACTGGATTTAACGTGTGCGCAAATGTTTCTGCTATGCGTTCGGCCACACAGGGCTTCGGTTTTATATATAGTCTCATCCGAAGGATAATTTAAAGAGAAATTGTAAGTTTATAAAAAGGAAATCTGCAATGTTTTCACGATACACAGTTAGGCATCGTTCCCCGCCCGGTTAGGGGGGGGGGTGGGGGACAATAGTTAACGTAGGCATCGTCTGCTGGCACAACGCAATAAACTGGAGTGTCAAGAATGCAAGGCACCGACATACACGCACAGCCTGTGCCCGCACCCCACAACATATGTCAACCACACACACACAACACACATGCACGCTCGTTAAGGCAAACACACACACTCACACAACTACACACAATATAATCTATAAACAGACGCACGCATGCGTGCATACACAACGGACACACACGGATAGCCTAGTGGTTAGAACATTTCGCTGCAATTGACGACCCGGGTTCGATTCCCGTTCATGGGGATAATTTTCACCTGGAGTGTAAACATCAGTGCAGACTTCTCTTCCCCAAAAGTCTTTCGTATGATGAGACTTATAAACCGAGGCCCCGTGTGCAAAACGCACGCAGAACATCTCGCGCACACCGTTAAATTCCTGTTCCTGCTTTTTCGTTATGAGTAGGCCATTGTGTTTCGGTGGGAACACATGACAGAATTTTTTTACAAAAACGCATACACACGGGGGGTTGGATGAAAAAAGCTACATAAGTGCCTTATTTCATTATCCTCGATACTAAAGAATAAAAAATTGTAAATAAATAAACACATACACAAATACACAAAATCGAGGGTCCTAACCATGGACGTTAAATTGAGAATTAAATAAACACACCACACACACACACTACACACACTCCACACACACAACACACCACAACACTACAACACACACACACACACACACAGTTGCATCAGCAAAACAGCTGCTACAGCAGAGCTATCCCCAACATCATCGTTATCATCCATGTGTATTATGAACTTTAAGAAAACCCGAAAACCAATACTAACAACAGCACAGCAACAACATTGCTATGGCAATAATATATGTATCATCATCATCTTCATAATGATTATTATCGTTATAATCAACAGCGGCAATATTGCCTAGACCAATAGCGCGAATGAAATGGCACCACCAATAACAAGCAACAACATCACAAAAAACAATGGGCCAAGAACAGTAGAGAGCGACACATACAAGGACAAATCTAAACTTAGGGCTGCAGTATGCTATGTAACAAAGGATGGGCTGTATATGGTTCTGCAGTGGGAATGTAATCGCAATAGTAATTTATGGGAATTTATACAGCGCTGAATCTAAAGAGATATTTAATCACCAAACTCTAAAAACTGGTAAAGAATATTCTGCTATCGGTTGTACTGTTTCCGTACTCCCTGCGTTCTTCAACATCATAAATTGACTATTTGCAAGGTACACACACACACATGCGCGGCGCGGCGCGCGGCAGCGCACACCACAACACACACAAACACACACACAGGAACGGATGACAACATTTACAAAAAGCTTCAATACCCACGGGGACTGGATGCAAAAAACCCACTTGAATGCTCTTCCATTATCTCGAAATATACAAGAAGAAAAGTGTAGAACACCACACCACACACACACCATACACACACACACACACGCGCAGCGTGCGCAGAAACACACCAAAACACACACACACAGGAACGGTTGACAAAAATTTACAAAAGCTAAATACCCACGGGGACTAGATGCAAAAAAAAAACCCCACATGAATGCTTATTCCAATATCTCCGAGAATAAAAGAATGAAAATAAAAGAAGGAAGGAACACACACACACACACCACACACCAGACCACCGCGCGCGAGTATTTCTATCTTCTTTTTTTCAGTGCTTATTAAAACCCAAATTTTGAAGAAGAAAAAATTGGGTTTTGTTTTCTTTTTGATTGGTTTTTTGTTTGGGGTGGAGTGGTTTTAGCGGTTTTTGTTGCTGTTTGTTGTGGTTGTTGTGTGTGTTGGCTTGTTTTTTTTGTTTGGTTTTGGGTTTTGTTGTTGCTCGGGTTTTTATGTGTGTGGTGTGTTTTTGGGGTGGGTTTGTTGTTTTGGTTTTTTTTTATTTTTTTTTTTTTGGGGGGGGTTTCGTTTCTCGACTAGAAACGCCGAGAGGATCGCCAAGTAGTGAGTGTTTTGTGTATGCAGCTGTCCATTGTCTAGTCAATGGGAAAAGAAAGGACAAGGCCGGGAATGGAACCCAGAACTTCACGTTACTTGTTAGGCAGTTGATTGTCTTAACGTCCTTGACCTTCCTTCTTGTGTAAACACGTTTTATAAACGTTGGCCCAATTGTTTACCAATGTGGCTACACCTTCCTCAGCGGGAATGTAATTCATTCGTTTACCGCTTTCACTGCAATACCGTCAGCAGTTAAGTTGCCGCATGCACGCAACGCACGCATGCGCGCACAACATATAACACACTGTGCACGCACACAACATACACTTGCATGCACGCATACACACGCACGCATACACCACACAAACACAGAGATTCGATGACACTATTAACCGAGGCCCGTGTTGCGAAACGCCAGCAGAAAACATCTTGCGTTACACCGTTAAATCCTGTTCCATCTTTTGTAAGAGTAGGCCATTGTGTGCCGGTAGGAACAAATGACGGAATGTACAAAATCCGCATACCAAACGGGGATGGGTGTTAATTAAAAAAGCACATAAGTGCTCTTTTAATTATCCTCGATATAAAAGATTAAGAGTGAGAGAGAGAGGAGGATAGATGAGAGAGAGAGAGATGAGAGAGAGGAGAGAAGAGGTGAGAGAGAGGAGAGGAGAGAGAAAAACGCCCCGACCGCGCAGGTTTTTGTGTGTGTGTGTGGTGTAGTGCCGCGGCGCGCGCGCACGCTTCTGTGTTGCTGTTTTTTTTCTTCTATACAATAGTGCGTGTCGGTATTAGTATAAAGCGGCTTTCTCGTTCGTTTTCGCATTTTGTCCCTGTATAGCTTTCATCAGTATTATGCCGTGAAATTCAAAGTCCATTTCACGCTTCTGGCACGGAAATCAAGAGTGACAGGCTTTCGGAATATGGAACATAGCCCGTGAAACTGGTAACTAGCAGTAGAAGCGAGCAGCATAAGAAGCGCAGCTAGCAAGCAGATCAGCAGCACTAAGCGCAGCAGCAGCAGAGTAGTGGTGGTATAGCAGTCAGCTGTAGTATTTGTGATCGGTGGGTCTAGAGGTAACCACACCCTGCCTGGAAAGCGACAGTCTGGGTTCGAGAGTTGCAAGTGGTTTGATCCCCGTTTACGCCCGAAACTTGTCCCCCCGCCACTTTAGATTCGTGACGTGGTGGTCTGGGTGCTCAGCTTTCGGATATTAAAAACGATAAACCAAGGTTCTTCCGGTTCGTTCCACGTGCAAACACGCATTTAGCGCACGTCGTAAAGCAAACCCACGGCAAGGAGTTGTTACTGAAAAATTCTGTAGAAAACAAGCCACTCGATAGGAAACTCAAATACGCATGCAGACAGGAAAAAAAGAAAGAAAAAACTAATGGGTGGCGCTGTCTTGTGGCCACCGACGCGCTTCCCCGGGCGGGAAAGAGCAGCATATTTCAGGCAGACGAAATGTTGCTGTTCTGTGACTTGATGTGGTTATACACTACAAATATGCTTGTATGACGGAAGAAATTCTGTCGCGATGATCCCCAGTGTTGTTTCCTCCACGAATTCTAGCCCTGGCGGAGGAATTTGTTTTATCCTCCATGATTAAATTGTTATAGCCTCCTTATAAATTATGTTGTTTTTTGCGGTGACGGTGCTTTGCAAAGGAGGGAACGGGGTTTTGTCGGCACTCTGTGAGTTGTTTTTGGCTCTTCAGTTTAGTTTTGTTTTGTTTAATTTACTTTTTTTTATAATTTCATTCAGTATTTTTAAATTGGGAAGTGCTTGTCAAAAAATGGAGAAAAACAGGTTTGGTTGGAATAAAAACATATTAACGGTTTTTTTTTTTTTTAAATTCATTAAAAAAAAATTTCTATCTCCAGTGTATTTTTAAATTGAAAGTGCTTGTCAAAAAACTGCGAGAAAAGAACACCAGGTTAGTGGAATAAATAAAACATAATTAAATTAACGCATTTTGGGTCCCGATTATTTCTTAATAATTAATTATTAAGCAACATGCGTTTAGAGCACCTAAACCAACCCCACATCCCAAACCAAAAAACTTTGTCACTGGCAAACAAAACAAACAAACAAACAAATCTATTAAAAAGAATAAACCATTCTCATGGGGAATGGAATACACCTGCAGGCCCCCCCAAAACGTTTTAGATAATTAATTATAATTATGTGGCTTGCTCGTGTGGCGACGCGTTTTCCCCGAGGAGTGTGTGGTAGCACAAAATAATTGTCTGACAGGTTAATTGCCATCGGGTAGGCTTTTTTACCCGTTGCTCGGCTAGAGTCCGAGGTTCCACAATGAGTGAATTGTGCGTCACGTGGACCGCCATTTTTGCCCACCATGAAGGTAGCCGCATTCGACTTTGTGGAGATATCTGCCATGAGTGTAAAGTGAGTAGAGTTAGGGTAAGGTGCGTGTGGGTGGGGGGTGGGGGGTGGATGGGTGTTGTGTTATTGTGAAAGCTATTGTTGTACGGTGTTGTATTTATTTTTTGGGGGTACCGCATTGCAATGTATTGTATTGCAATACAATTATGGTTATATAATAATAATAATAATAATATTTGGGAATTTATATTTATAGCGCTGAATCTTGTAAAAAACAAAACCAAAATCGAATCGCTTGCACTCAAATCCCTTGACAGGAATGCAGGTCTCCTGAAACATAATGAACAACCGATTTCAAAAACCATATGCGCGCGCAGTATTGCACGCATGCACGCACACACTCGCACACGCACACACACTCACACACACACCCAACACAACACCACCACACACCACACACACACTCACAACACTCGAAAAAGAACACTTTTAGAAAGGTGACAGATGCTGTTGAAAATTAGGGACGATATGTGGGGGGAAAGGGAAAGTCTCAGGTAGGAAAATAAGTGGTGTTTTTGAGGCTGGGATTTTATTTGAAGGTATCAGTGAAGCTTTTGGCGAACGATGTGTGGAAAAGGGAGGGTCATTCCAGGTGGATGGGACAGAGAAACAGAGAGAAGGAGACGACGGCCCATCAGTGGTTTTTGTTTGAATCTGGGTGTTCGAAAGAACAAAGTACCTGCCGGCCCTGAACGAAGGGAGGAAGGGGAACGGGATGGGTGTACAGATGAAGACAGTTACAGAGATAAGAGGGTTGCAGATTTGTGGAGGACATTTGAGAACAGAGGGTATTGATTTTTATACTCCAGTCTTTGTGATCTCTTTGTGAGATGAGGACAGGCAGGCCAGGTGAAGAGATCGGCAGAAGAGGAGTGATGTGTTAGATGTTTTTCTTTTCTTAGGAACCAGTCGAGCAGCTGAGTTTTGTATTGCGTTGTTTTGAATGAAGAGAGAGTGGATAAGATGATGCGGTAGTAGGCCAGCCAACCAAAAAAGAGATGTCTACATGTAGTACTCTAATCGTGAAAGACATGAGAGATTGTGACGACGCTTGGAAGGTTTTTGCACATGAGTGCGACAGATACTTGCGAAATCCGCTTAGATCGCGCCCGCGTAATGGATAGTAGCATCTAGACTCCGAGAGGTAGTAGCTGGTGAGGTATTTTTTTTTCCATAGGAGAGTGTGTTGTCTAAGAATACTACTAAAATACTTCTACAGAGTTGGACAAAGAAAAGAAACTGACGTATTGCCACGAACATTCTTTTGAAGCTTTGCGCGTGCGATAGAGGAAAGTTTTATGTTGCGGTCCCTATAGAGCATGCGCTCTTCGGGTTTTATCGGATTAAGTTGTAATCTAAGAAGTTCTAGTTCATGCGAGTCTTTGATGAATGTCTTGAAGGAAGTTAGGCTAGGACATATTTGTCAGGAGGGAAGGCAAGTTTTTCAACAGTCGTTATGCCACTGCACTGAAGCTGTATGTATCAGTCGGAGTAGAATGATGCATATCAATATGGTTGGTTGGTGTTTATTCTATGTGAGAGTTGGAGCAGTCAAGTGGCAGTCTTGGCGCAGTGTTAGAGAGTAAAAGAGAAACAGGGGCCTCGATCACGGATCTGATCCCGGCGGGCTCACATTCCATTTTGACAGGTTGTGATTGAACTTTTGCGCTTTACATACTTTCTGGAACCTGTCTCGTGCTGTGAGTATGCGAACTCGTAAGAGTGTAACCAGGTGAGCGGCTGTTTGCCGTTTTAATATCCAAACGTATTATTGGAGGCGAGGAAAGAGAATGAGTGTCTCCCCCTTCGGTGTGAACTCTATGGTTTATCAATGGCTGTGCAGATAAGGTCATTCAAGAAGAGTGAGGAGGGAGATTTTTCCGGCATCAGATGCAAGTAGAAAGTAGAAGTGTATCTAAAGTGTCGGCATCTAGGCCGTTAGGTGATTCGCGTGCTGTAGGATGGAGGCGCTAATAGGAGAGATTGAATGTGGGAGGAGATCATTGGAATGAAGGTGTGACGTTGAGCCTGTTTGAGACGACCTTCCTTTTTGTAGTCTTGTTAGTAGACAAGGGTTAAGTATTGTTGAGGACAGGGACCTATAATTCCTTTTCAGGAATGTTGGGATCGAGTGGTATGCTGCTTTTTCAGTTAGAGGTAGTGGATCTAGTGCTGGTGTTTTAGTGTTAAATTGTGATGCTGTGATGGTTGTGTAGAAATCTTTTTCTGACAGTAAGAGTAATCTAGTAAGAGATGAGGTCTTGACAATTTTAATTGACAATAGGTACGAAAGTTGTGGAACGGCATTGGAGAGGAGGAAAACTCGCAGGTATGGGGGAATCACAGAGGTTTCGCATGGTTTTTATAGTCATTTCCTTCAATAAAAATGTCATATCGATTTCTTTCGTTATACTATGGTGGCGAGAGAAGGTAGAAGAGAGGTGTGCTCAGTGAATCTGGGGCGGTATCGGAAGGCTGCATGGCTGGATTTGGATTGATGTTTCTGATCCAGTTGGAGCGTATGTTGTCGAACTTTGTTGAGAAGAGGCAGAAACTGATGGAACGGAAGTTCATACCGGCTTTGTGTTGCGAGTGATCGGCACGTGGGAGTTGTGTTTTTGAGATCTCCATGGAGATATTTGAGGTGGCTGAGGAAAAAAAAAAAAAAGAAGAGCATTATGGATCTTGCTGTAGCTACTAGGAGGAGAACTAGGAAGGTAGTAGTCTGTGTTTGCTGAATAGAGACGCATTAAGGAGTTTTTGATGCTTTTGTTCTTTAGTTTTCGGTGAAAAAAAGCTGGTTGCTTGTTTCGGTTTTTGACTCACCGCCACTGGCGTTCTACGTTTTGTTGCCGGCGTTTGGTGCTTCCCGTATCAAGATGTCTTGGGTATACCTTAATTATCGATCATACCATGGCAACGCACGTTAGGGGTCTATCAGGGAGACGGAGATGGGTCAGTAGGGCTTGGTGCATGGCTCGATCAAGCAGTTGGCGGAGAATTAGTGTTAAGTGATCAGAGAGTTATCAGAGGAGGGTCAGTGTGGTCAGATGGTTTGTGAAAAGAACGTTCGATGCTTTGAAGAGAAGGTATGAATGTTCTAAGGCCTTAGCTTGCGACGTTAGTAACATATTTTTCTTCTTTCTGACAGGTGGTATTTGTGATGTGTTAAGTATATGGGAAAAAAGGAATTGGCGCGGTAGTTGATCAGGAAGTGCGCAGTTGCGTTCTAGTTGACAGAACAAAGTATAGTATATTGAAAACATTTTAAATGAATTTGCGATTAGTGTAATATTGTTGTGTTTGTGCAGTCCCTTTTGAAAATTTATTGAACCTCAGATTGGCTGTGCGTTATTCGGTTTACTCCAGTTTTGCATCAGATGTAGGAGAGTTTTTTGTTGTTCGTTGTCGGGTCTTTGATTGGGTTGGATGTTGGTACAGAGAATGACGAAGACGTTTGAACCAATTTGCAGTGGACTGACTGGTGTCGCTAGTAGATGGAAGTTGATAGTCACCAAGAATTATGAAGGTTAGAGATAGGAGGGGATGAGGAGAGAGGGCTGTAAGTGGTTGCGAAGGTCTATAGTGAGCGCCGTGAGCTGGGAATTCTTGGTTGACTACTAAAGAGGAGAAAGATGTACTACGGGTGTTTCGCCTAGCAGCGCTGGGAGGTCGCGTGACGGTATTACTCAACTTGTCTTATGTCAGATTAGTCATAGGTGTGGGGCCAGGGTAGGTTGAGATTCGATTTCGCCAGAGACTTCAAAAAGATGTCATGTATGTAGAATTGATGGTTGTGGACTGAAAGAAAGAGACGGTATCGGTGTTATGGTTGGCTGTATGGTATGATATGGTTAGCTAGATCAGTTATGATGTATTCGGTTGTGGTATGGTGAGCGCTCGCGTTCGCGTCATGGTATCGATGGTCTATGGTGTGTTATGGTGTGGTGTGGGTATGGGTATTTGAAAGTCCTGATGGGTGACTCTTCGTGTTGACAGACATATGGTGTGACGGTATGGTAATGGTTAACAGTGGTTGTGGTAGGTGTGGCTATGTTGATGGTAACTATGGTTCAGTGGTTTGTGGGTTGGGCTTTGGAAAACGAATATGGTATGGTAGTTGCTGGCCTTTGGTGTGGTATGGTGTATGGATCCTTTTGGTCTGATCAGTTCTTATGTATGGTAAATGTCATGTGATCCAAATGTGTGTATGGCTGTGAGTGGTGTGTGTATGGTCATGGTATGGTTGGTGATTTATTGGCATTTAATTTGTCCGCCTTTGCAGTTGTAGTCACACTTTTGTTGTATCTCGTTTTATAATTATTGTTTTGATGGTATTGTTTCTTGTATTGTATTTTGTATTGTGCTCGTTATTTACGTTGCACATTCTCAGTGAAAGCGAGATTTCTACGTGCGGGGAGACTGGAGAAACTCATCAATGGGTATTGCAGCCTTTAAAAAAAAGTATAGTTGTCTATTTGATTTCCTTTATATAAGACTGTACTTTCCTTTTCTACAATAACCTTTGCCACCACAACACTCTTCCTTTGAGGTTCTTTGTTCGCTTGCGTGTAATTTCTAGGTGTATGGTATCGTGCACATGGCTTATGGTTATTGGCTCTTCGAGGATGACTAGATCGACCGCTCATACAAACCTCGCTTGATGGTCTGGAAGATTGAGGGGAAAGGTTACGTTGGGGTGGGGGGTATCTGGGGGGGGGGGTTGGTGTCAGCGGTGTTGTCGAGAGAGAATGTCTGAGACATACAAACCTTCTAGCTCTTAGTACAAGTTGTTTTGTGGTTTGCGTTTGTGTAGACCCCATTATTTCTATCTACCTGTAGTGGGAGAGACATGTGGTAGGGTTGTGTGTGTGTGTGTGGTGTGTGTGTGTGGGTGTGTGTGTGTGTGTTGGGGTGTCTGGTGTGTGTGTTGCTGTGTGTGGGTGTGTGTATGTGTGTGTGTGTGTGTTGTTGTTGTGTGGTGTGTCGTGCGATAGTGTTGATGGTGCGGGTGTGTGTGTGTTGCAGGATTTCAGTTCAGTTATGAGCCCCCTTGTTCTGTTCATTCTCTTCACGGTATGTCCACTTCTCAGTATATAATAAACCACGTCATCAGATCGACCATCATTTTCTACGCTCGATGGACTTCAAGATTCACAGAACGCTGTGACACCCTGACAATTGCCTTCTCTTTGACAAAATATGTCACTCTTGCCTCAAGACATTTGTTGAGAAAAAACTGGATGAATACAAAAAAGTTACAGCTAAATGGATAAAACGAAGCCATGATTGTTGGACCATAGATCGCGCAAACCTTTCCGATCACAACAGATTCAAGTAGAATAGATTTGGCAATACGTCAGCAGTTCCGCTACAATCCACTGCGCACTCAAATATCTAGGGTGTTGAGTTACTTGACAACCGACTCTCTGTGCAAAAAAGTACATCACCAGACCCTGCCAGTCTCTATACTATCAATTACGGGCGATGAGTGTCAATCGAAAGTACCGTCTAGTAATATTGCAACCAATCAAAAACTTGTCACATCTCTCCTTTTCTTTCACCGTCTGTGGACTACTATTGAATTTTCTGCTTTTGGTTTAGGTCTTCCAGCATATATCCATCACAAAGGCGTCCCTTTAACGCATACAAACCTCGACTGTCGATTAGTCTCAAAAAGACAAAAAAATCTGAGCTATTACTTTCCTGCCAATTCTCACTGGTTGCCTGTGCCACAGAGTGGTAATCTATAAGTCAGTAGCGCTCTGTATACAAGAATGCTACACAAAACAGCACCCTCCTATCTCTGTGAATGTCTTTACCTGGTACACTCCTTCTCGTTTCCCTCCGCTCTGCTGCAGATTCCGCCTTTAACATCCAGACTCAAGACGCGATACCCATTTAATAACGCTAAGAGTTTTTCCCTCATGTTTTCATCTCATTCTGTCCCTGCCTCTAACACGCCCAAATTCCATTCACCCTGCTAAAATGTATAAACATCTCTGTGTGCGTGTGTGTGTCGTTAGTGTTGTGGTTGTTGTGTGTGTGTGTGTGTGTGTGTGTGTGTGTAAGTTGAAATTTGTTAAACTATTGTATATCATTGTTGGTGCATGTGTTAGAAGTGGATTGAATGCAAGGCGCTGTGCGAGTTTTTATGATTGCAAGATATAGCTCTAAACTCCATTTATTGCTATTATGTAGATTACTCATGTTTTTTGTCCTTTTTTTTTTTGTTTTTTTACGAGGGCCTGGTGTAAGTAGCTCTGGCTTATCCAGTTACGCTTCAAAAACAATTCGAGTTCGAAATCTTCTCTCTCAGAACATAAAATTAATTTAATCTCTCTCTCTCTCACTCTCTCTCTCTCTCTCGCCTCTTGCTCTCTCTACTCTCTCGTCTCTCTTTCTTTCCTCTCTCTCTTCTCTCTCTCTTCTCGCCTCGCTCTCTCACGTATGTGTGTGGTGTGTGCGTGGGCCCCTGCAATGTGTTTCCCTGTGTGTGTGTGTTGTGTTGTCTACGTGCTTCGCACCGCTAGTATCTCGATTTTCTGTATTGTATTTAATGCGCCATCTGCGAGGAACCCTTTGTTGGTATCATTTGGGGTAAGGAAAAGCCTGAAGCCCACACTGCCCTAGAAACCAAAATTATTTTGTTGAAAAACTGTGAAATATCGCCAAGAGGCAATTGATTGCTATGAATACTATAGATATGAGACAAGCACTTCGCTCGCAAATTCAGCTATATTGAGATATAATCGGTTGAGTTGTGTTGAAAGATTTCACTAGTTTATATACGCCATAGAAAGAAAGCGCGAGCGGAAAAACGTGTCCAGTTAGAAATTGATTTTTAATTGAGTAAGTAAAAAACTTTTGTGAGCTGCTAAACTAGGGTGTTGGACGACAGCTGCGTAATGTTGGTCTAGGTGTTCATACCATGCGTTTTCGGTTTCTTTTTTTTTTTTTGTTTGTTTCTTGTGTGTGGTTGTGAGTGTGTGTTGTTGTGTGTAGTTGTTGTGTGTGTGTTGTGTGCGGTCTTGTGTGTGTGTAAATGTAAGTGTTGCTGTGCGGTGTGTGTAGTGCGTTGTGAGTGATAAAAAACTTCGTGTGCTTGGACTGATTTGTATTTTTCAGTCGCTCGGGATCGATTTTTTAGGTGATAGAAAGAAAGCGAATGGGGAGTAAGCTTTTGTATTGTTACATAGATCGGTGATAGGCGGTCATCTGTCAGAGTTCAGCGATACCTTGTGTGTTTGTGTGTGTGTCGTGTATCATACGTCTGCTGATAGTCTGTGTAACTTGTTCGATTGTGTTGGGTGTTTGTGTTTTGTGTGTGTGTGTTGTGTATGGGACCCGGATATGCTCACGTGGTCGGAGCACTCGCTTCCACCCTGCCAAGTTAAGCTCAGCTTCGAGCGTGGTTACCAGCTTGGTGATCAACTATGCTGGTGACCGTGACTAGTTGCGGCTCGTTAGCGTCGTTCAGTACAGTGCCCCAGTTCTCCCCTGCTGGATAATGCAAGGAGGTACCGTGCCCTCTGGCTGGGGGGGGCGGGGGGGGGGGGGCCGGTGTGGGATATGTGTCTGCATCTCGGCCATGGAAGGCGGATGTAGGTACAACGTCTGAGTCACACATTCGCGTCTATAATCTGGTTCTTGAGGTGTTATGGATCGACAGGCTACGTACCTGTGTAGTAGGGTGTTCTGTTTTAGACTGTCTCGGCTGTTGAGATACCTCTCTCGGGTTCAGATGACTAGCATGTTATTGTTGTGGATTAAGGGTCAAAAAAAATCTTCGCGCGCTCAAAGACGCTCTCTGTATACTTCCGGTGAGTGATAGATCAACACTTGTATGTTGATACATAACTCTGGGGTATAGTCATAGGTTAGGTAAACTTCTGAGATCTAGTGCATTCATTTGACAGCTTTCCGTGCTTGTGATAGTTCAGAGATATCGTATCCTCATCTTTATAGTCTGTGAACTAAGCTACCTCGTGAGTGTACTATGTAAAAACTTCTGAAGTCTGTTTGTAGACTATTCATGGATTGTGTTTAATGTAAGCAGAATAATCTAGACAACTGTAAGTTGTCGTGTTGCTTAATACTTGTTTGATGTTTTTCACTCGAAATGACTGTTAGAAGTCTTTGTTTAGAATCTTGTTAGAGTCCTGATAGACCTTATGGGTTCACACACTACTTGAAGTCTGGGTAACAGATTCTACAGCTTAATCACTGAGTTCAAAGACACGTGTTCCGTAGTTAGGTCCCTTATGTAAGTGGTCGGGATGATTATTTGAATGCTCATACTCTCGCTTGGACTAAACTCACTTTGGGTAACGGTGTCGCTAGTCTGTCTTGCCTCGAGAACTTCTGCATGGATCTTGATTAAGATCTGGACGCCACGCGAGCACTACGCGACGCACCATTGCGGCTCGGCGACACTGGTACATCGCACACAACCACTACGACACAACAACTAGACAAGACTACGACATATCGCACGAATCAACTAAGACGCAACTCAAGCATACTTCTAAGCTTCTCTTCCGCCTTCTATTCTCTCAGCTGTAAGAGATGTTGGACTCCACTTGCCTCTACCCAAGAGGACCGGGGGGGGGGGTTTAGGGTGTCTTGTGGTGTGTTTGTGGGGGACCTTCGCAGGCCTTCCGTTCTTGCTACTTCTGCTTCGCTTTTGTTTTAGTATCCCGTTTTGTCTTGTTTTTTTTTCTGAGACCGAGCTTCGGGTTTACACGCGCTCCGTAGGGTCTTTGGGACATTAGTAACGCTACGAACGGATGAGGTAACTAGCATTATATTTGTCTGTGTGTATTGTTTAGCTCTAATTAAATAAGAATGGGGTTAGTTAAGTTAGTTATGTGTAATCGCGTGTTAGTAATAGATCAAAATTTAAAGGTGTGGTGTAGAATGTAACTACTTTCCAGTTTGTGTTTTTTTTTCTATTTTATTATTTTGGCTTGGGGGTGGTGGGTGTGGGATTGTTTGTGGTGTTTTTTATAATTGTTTTGTTTGTATTCTTTTGGCTGGTTTTTGACTTTTATTTTGCTTTTGTGGTGCTTTTGTTTTTATAAACTTTTTTCGTCCTAAATTATTCCTCTTGTGTACTTTTTTTTTTTATTTTTATTGTACTTGGTCGGTTGATGATCTGTTTTTTGTGTTTTTTATCAACAATAGTATTTAGTATTTAACATAACGATATCCATTTATATTGCACATAAAAAAATTAGAACTAATCCTACTATAAGTTTAATTTTTAACACCATTCTCATAGAATATTATTTTTTAACTTACTTAATAACGGTTTGTTATATGATAACACAATAGTTAAAGGCTTAATCAAACACATAATATCTTGACAAATAAGTTAAATTTATCTAATTAGGCCAAATGTGAATATAAATAACAAAATATAAATAAATATAAGAATAAAAATTACGAGATGATACTAGATTCTCGCACCAAAAAAATGAGGCCCCAATTTAAAGCAGCAGAAGGCTGAGAGGAGCTCAGGCGATGTGAGGAGGGGCGCCGCCCTCAATATTGCTGTGCGCCCCTAGAAGTGATGAGTTGATGGTTTCTTCTGACGCCTAGCTCCCCTAATAGGGACCACTCATAGGTTATGGGACACATATTTAGATAGATAGTTAGATAGATAGGATAGATAGATAAATAGTAGTTAGATAGATAGATGTGTACTTTTATTAGGGGTGGGGGGATTTTGGGCAGGGGAGGGGGAGGGTGGGCGCGTTTATTTTGTTTTGGTTTTTTGTTGTTTTTTTTATTTGCTGTTTGATTGTTCTTTCTATGGTTTTTTAAGAAAAAAAAAAATTAAAATTCTTTTATTTTGTTTAGTTTGGGTTTGGCTCTAGTGGGGTTTCTATACAGGTCAATGTGATTTTTGGCGTTTTTTTTGGGTCCTTTCTTGTATTTTTGTTGATTTCGTGTTATTTTTGTGTGTGTTTATGCTAGGAATTGTCAGCTTTATCAAGTCAGCATGGTTCTTGTACTAGAAGTCTCTTAATTGCTTCTGATTCTGATTATACGGAATCGACTTTGTTTTTCATCTCTTCGTTCCCTTTCCTTGGCCGCGAACTCTTCCGAATAGAAAGCAGAAGGGGATCTTTTGAAAACGTGTGCGCCAGATGTTCTGTGTGCGTCCGTTAGCAGCCTGAGGTGTATCTAGTCTCTATCCAAGTACGGAAGTAGCCTGTAGGTCCTAGCCTAGAAAGGCTTACACACCGGTGGTATGTATAATTTTGGGAGTCACGATTTAGAGTTAAAAATAGGTAATATGGTCAAGGAGTTTGTCCGTCTCACAAACTATTAAGGTCGTAGGGGAAGTCGAGGCTCCCGTCAGGAGACCTCACTTCTCTAGGGCCGCCTATTGAGGGCGGCCGCCCGGACCCCATCCTCCCTCCCTCGCTGCTTTACCTTCCTGACCCTAAAGAGGGCAGGTACCCATTTACAGCTGGTAGTGAACCTGGCGTGGATGTACTTGAGCCAATGGAGATCACGTACTAATCGGTCACCCCCCCCTCGCTCACTCTCACTCACTGGTAACACACAGGTCGACGCCGACGACTTCGGCGTTATCGTTGGGCTGGGGGGAAAGCGAGCAGACGCGCGTCTACCGCAGCCCTGAGCCTAGTTCCCGTCCCCCACAGTTTAGAGTGCGAGTTTGAAAAATAAGAAAAAAATGTGTGATGATTTTCCCCACAGATTTTTTTTTTTTAATTAAGCATGGAAAAACATTGTTACTGGGACACTTGTTTTTTTTAGATTGAGGACATAGATGCAATATACGTCAGGTAGTCACAGAGGAAGAGTTGGGAAGATAATCCATCAATGAGGTATTTTTTTTTGGGGCCTGCTATTCCATTCATGCGTTTGTAAGACACCCGCGCCATCCATGCATATTGCGGTAAGGAAGCTACAGACGACAAAGGGACTGAGGGGCTGGTACAGGGTCATGGTTCAGGATATAATGTATTCATATTTGAGTACTAGTGTAAAAACAGACCCATTACCTTAAGCAGCTGCTGCTTGTGTCTCCACAGAAAAACCAACAGGCATTCACTTTTTTGCATTTGATTTTCATGACTTCTCCTTTTTTTCCTTTTGTCTTCTCCTACACACACATGCGTTGCGTAAAGTTTGGTGCACAGGGTGTACCGTCCACGCTAAAGAAATTGTAACTCTAGAAAATATCATGCAGAGAAACAGTAGTGGAGGAACACAAGTGTAGGGGGTAAAACCCATTACAACTTCTCCATCATTTTTGAAAAAAGATGTTAAAGGATTCAATTTAAAAGAAAAACGTTGTCAGGAAGAAAATAAAAATTTCAGGCATTTCGAGGTAAGGACCATGCCTTTGGCCTGACTGGACTGGGTTACGGCTCCAGGATATGAGCCTTCATCAGAGGGGTCCTGGTGGTGATGAAAGCTTCACCTGCTGTGGTACCTTACAGCCAGGACACTTTTTCAAAATTCAGAAGTGTCAATAGCATTCACAAGACTATTTGTTAAAGATCATAGTAATTAATAAATAATTATGTACGGAATTTTTATTTATAGCGCTGTATCTTGGTTTAAATAGCAACAAATCAAAGCCGTTCAAGATGACCTCTTTTTTTTTTAAATATCGAGGAGGTAATGGAATAAGCACTATGTGCTTTTTTTTTTTTTACTTCCAGTCCCATGTGTATATACGTTTTGTAAAAATTTTTGTCATTGGCTTCCCTCGGCACACAATGGCCTTACTCATTTCGAAAGCGGAACTGGATTTAACGTGTGCGCAAATGTTTCTGCTATGCGTTCGGCCACACAGGGCTTCGGTTTTATATATAGTCTCATCCGAAGGATAATTTAAAGAGAAATTGTAAGTTTATAAAAAGGAAATCTGCAATGTTTTCACGATACACAGTTAGGCATCGTTCCCCGCCCGGTTAGGGGGGGGGGTGGGGGACAATAGTTAACGTAGGCATCGTCTGCTGGCACAACGCAATAAACTGGAGTGTCAAGAATGCAAGGCACCGACATACACGCACAGCCTGTGCCCGCACCCCACAACATATGTCAACCACACACACACAACACACATGCACGCTCGTTAAGGCAAACACACACACTCACACAACTACACACAATATAATCTATAAACAGACGCACGCATGCGTGCATACACAACGGACACACACGGATAGCCTAGTGGTTAGAACATTTCGCTGCAATTGACGACCCGGGTTCGATTCCCGTTCATGGGGATAATTTTCACCTGGAGTGTAAACATCAGTGCAGACTTCTCTTCCCCAAAAGTCTTTCGTATGATGAGACTTATAAACCGAGGCCCCGTGTGCAAAACGCACGCAGAACATCTCGCGCACACCGTTAAATTCCTGTTCCTGCTTTTTCGTTATGAGTAGGCCATTGTGTTTCGGTGGGAACACATGACAGAATTTTTTTACAAAAACGCATACACACGGGGGGTTGGATGAAAAAAGCTACATAAGTGCCTTATTTCATTATCCTCGATACTAAAGAATAAAAAATTGTAAATAAATAAACACATACACAAATACACAAAATCGAGGGTCCTAACCATGGACGTTAAATTGAGAATTAAATAAACACACCACACACACACACTACACACACTCCACACACACAACACACCACAACACTACAACACACACACACACACACACAGTTGCATCAGCAAAACAGCTGCTACAGCAGAGCTATCCCCAACATCATCGTTATCATCCATGTGTATTATGAACTTTAAGAAAACCCGAAAACCAATACTAACAACAGCACAGCAACAACATTGCTATGGCAATAATATATGTATCATCATCATCTTCATAATGATTATTATCGTTATAATCAACAGCGGCAATATTGCCTAGACCAATAGCGCGAATGAAATGGCACCACCAATAACAAGCAACAACATCACAAAAAACAATGGGCCAAGAACAGTAGAGAGCGACACATACAAGGACAAATCTAAACTTAGGGCTGCAGTATGCTATGTAACAAAGGATGGGCTGTATATGGTTCTGCAGTGGGAATGTAATCGCAATAGTAATTTATGGGAATTTATACAGCGCTGAATCTAAAGAGATATTTAATCACCAAACTCTAAAAACTGGTAAAGAATATTCTGCTATCGGTTGTACTGTTTCCGTACTCCCTGCGTTCTTCAACATCATAAATTGACTATTTGCAAGGTACACACACACACATGCGCGGCGCGGCGCGCGGCAGCGCACACCACAACACACACAAACACACACACAGGAACGGATGACAACATTTACAAAAAGCTTCAATACCCACGGGGACTGGATGCAAAAAACCCACTTGAATGCTCTTCCATTATCTCGAAATATACAAGAAGAAAAGTGTAGAACACCACACCACACACACACCATACACACACACACACACGCGCAGCGTGCGCAGAAACACACCAAAACACACACACACAGGAACGGTTGACAAAAATTTACAAAAGCTAAATACCCACGGGGACTAGATGCAAAAAAAAAACCCCACATGAATGCTTATTCCAATATCTCCGAGAATAAAAGAATGAAAATAAAAGAAGGAAGGAACACACACACACACACCACACACCAGACCACCGCGCGCGAGTATTTCTATCTTCTTTTTTTCAGTGCTTATTAAAACCCAAATTTTGAAGAAGAAAAAATTGGGTTTTGTTTTCTTTTTGATTGGTTTTTTGTTTGGGGTGGAGTGGTTTTAGCGGTTTTTGTTGCTGTTTGTTGTGGTTGTTGTGTGTGTTGGCTTGTTTTTTTTGTTTGGTTTTGGGTTTTGTTGTTGCTCGGGTTTTTATGTGTGTGGTGTGTTTTTGGGGTGGGTTTGTTGTTTTGGTTTTTTTTTATTTTTTTTTTTTTGGGGGGGGTTTCGTTTCTCGACTAGAAACGCCGAGAGGATCGCCAAGTAGTGAGTGTTTTGTGTATGCAGCTGTCCATTGTCTAGTCAATGGGAAAAGAAAGGACAAGGCCGGGAATGGAACCCAGAACTTCACGTTACTTGTTAGGCAGTTGATTGTCTTAACGTCCTTGACCTTCCTTCTTGTGTAAACACGTTTTATAAACGTTGGCCCAATTGTTTACCAATGTGGCTACACCTTCCTCAGCGGGAATGTAATTCATTCGTTTACCGCTTTCACTGCAATACCGTCAGCAGTTAAGTTGCCGCATGCACGCAACGCACGCATGCGCGCACAACATATAACACACTGTGCACGCACACAACATACACTTGCATGCACGCATACACACGCACGCATACACCACACAAACACAGAGATTCGATGACACTATTAACCGAGGCCCGTGTTGCGAAACGCCAGCAGAAAACATCTTGCGTTACACCGTTAAATCCTGTTCCATCTTTTGTAAGAGTAGGCCATTGTGTGCCGGTAGGAACAAATGACGGAATGTACAAAATCCGCATACCAAACGGGGATGGGTGTTAATTAAAAAAGCACATAAGTGCTCTTTTAATTATCCTCGATATAAAAGATTAAGAGTGAGAGAGAGAGGAGGATAGATGAGAGAGAGAGAGATGAGAGAGAGGAGAGAAGAGGTGAGAGAGAGGAGAGGAGAGAGAAAAACGCCCCGACCGCGCAGGTTTTTGTGTGTGTGTGTGGTGTAGTGCCGCGGCGCGCGCGCACGCTTCTGTGTTGCTGTTTTTTTTCTTCTATACAATAGTGCGTGTCGGTATTAGTATAAAGCGGCTTTCTCGTTCGTTTTCGCATTTTGTCCCTGTATAGCTTTCATCAGTATTATGCCGTGAAATTCAAAGTCCATTTCACGCTTCTGGCACGGAAATCAAGAGTGACAGGCTTTCGGAATATGGAACATAGCCCGTGAAACTGGTAACTAGCAGTAGAAGCGAGCAGCATAAGAAGCGCAGCTAGCAAGCAGATCAGCAGCACTAAGCGCAGCAGCAGCAGAGTAGTGGTGGTATAGCAGTCAGCTGTAGTATTTGTGATCGGTGGGTCTAGAGGTAACCACACCCTGCCTGGAAAGCGACAGTCTGGGTTCGAGAGTTGCAAGTGGTTTGATCCCCGTTTACGCCCGAAACTTGTCCCCCCGCCACTTTAGATTCGTGACGTGGTGGTCTGGGTGCTCAGCTTTCGGATATTAAAAACGATAAACCAAGGTTCTTCCGGTTCGTTCCACGTGCAAACACGCATTTAGCGCACGTCGTAAAGCAAACCCACGGCAAGGAGTTGTTACTGAAAAATTCTGTAGAAAACAAGCCACTCGATAGGAAACTCAAATACGCATGCAGACAGGAAAAAAAGAAAGAAAAAACTAATGGGTGGCGCTGTCTTGTGGCCACCGACGCGCTTCCCCGGGCGGGAAAGAGCAGCATATTTCAGGCAGACGAAATGTTGCTGTTCTGTGACTTGATGTGGTTATACACTACAAATATGCTTGTATGACGGAAGAAATTCTGTCGCGATGATCCCCAGTGTTGTTTCCTCCACGAATTCTAGCCCTGGCGGAGGAATTTGTTTTATCCTCCATGATTAAATTGTTATAGCCTCCTTATAAATTATGTTGTTTTTTGCGGTGACGGTGCTTTGCAAAGGAGGGAACGGGGTTTTGTCGGCACTCTGTGAGTTGTTTTTGGCTCTTCAGTTTAGTTTTGTTTTGTTTAATTTACTTTTTTTTATAATTTCATTCAGTATTTTTAAATTGGGAAGTGCTTGTCAAAAAATGGAGAAAAACAGGTTTGGTTGGAATAAAAACATATTAACGGTTTTTTTTTTTTTTAAATTCATTAAAAAAAAATTTCTATCTCCAGTGTATTTTTAAATTGAAAGTGCTTGTCAAAAAACTGCGAGAAAAGAACACCAGGTTAGTGGAATAAATAAAACATAATTAAATTAACGCATTTTGGGTCCCGATTATTTCTTAATAATTAATTATTAAGCAACATGCGTTTAGAGCACCTAAACCAACCCCACATCCCAAACCAAAAAACTTTGTCACTGGCAAACAAAACAAACAAACAAACAAATCTATTAAAAAGAATAAACCATTCTCATGGGGAATGGAATACACCTGCAGGCCCCCCCAAAACGTTTTAGATAATTAATTATAATTATGTGGCTTGCTCGTGTGGCGACGCGTTTTCCCCGAGGAGTGTGTGGTAGCACAAAATAATTGTCTGACAGGTTAATTGCCATCGGGTAGGCTTTTTTACCCGTTGCTCGGCTAGAGTCCGAGGTTCCACAATGAGTGAATTGTGCGTCACGTGGACCGCCATTTTTGCCCACCATGAAGGTAGCCGCATTCGACTTTGTGGAGATATCTGCCATGAGTGTAAAGTGAGTAGAGTTAGGGTAAGGTGCGTGTGGGTGGGGGGTGGGGGGTGGATGGGTGTTGTGTTATTGTGAAAGCTATTGTTGTACGGTGTTGTATTTATTTTTTGGGGGTACCGCATTGCAATGTATTGTATTGCAATACAATTATGGTTATATAATAATAATAATAATAATATTTGGGAATTTATATTTATAGCGCTGAATCTTGTAAAAAACAAAACCAAAATCGAATCGCTTGCACTCAAATCCCTTGACAGGAATGCAGGTCTCCTGAAACATAATGAACAACCGATTTCAAAAACCATATGCGCGCGCAGTATTGCACGCATGCACGCACACACTCGCACACGCACACACACTCACACACACACCCAACACAACACCACCACACACCACACACACACTCACAACACTCGAAAAAGAACACTTTTAGAAAGGTGACAGATGCTGTTGAAAATTAGGGACGATATGTGGGGGGAAAGGGAAAGTCTCAGGTAGGAAAATAAGTGGTGTTTTTGAGGCTGGGATTTTATTTGAAGGTATCAGTGAAGCTTTTGGCGAACGATGTGTGGAAAAGGGAGGGTCATTCCAGGTGGATGGGACAGAGAAACAGAGAGAAGGAGACGACGGCCCATCAGTGGTTTTTGTTTGAATCTGGGTGTTCGAAAGAACAAAGTACCTGCCGGCCCTGAACGAAGGGAGGAAGGGGAACGGGATGGGTGTACAGATGAAGACAGTTACAGAGATAAGAGGGTTGCAGATTTGTGGAGGACATTTGAGAACAGAGGGTATTGATTTTTATACTCCAGTCTTTGTGATCTCTTTGTGAGATGAGGACAGGCAGGCCAGGTGAAGAGATCGGCAGAAGAGGAGTGATGTGTTAGATGTTTTTCTTTTCTTAGGAACCAGTCGAGCAGCTGAGTTTTGTATTGCGTTGTTTTGAATGAAGAGAGAGTGGATAAGATGATGCGGTAGTAGGCCAGCCAACCAAAAAAGAGATGTCTACATGTAGTACTCTAATCGTGAAAGACATGAGAGATTGTGACGACGCTTGGAAGGTTTTTGCACATGAGTGCGACAGATACTTGCGAAATCCGCTTAGATCGCGCCCGCGTAATGGATAGTAGCATCTAGACTCCGAGAGGTAGTAGCTGGTGAGGTATTTTTTTTTCCATAGGAGAGTGTGTTGTCTAAGAATACTACTAAAATACTTCTACAGAGTTGGACAAAGAAAAGAAACTGACGTATTGCCACGAACATTCTTTTGAAGCTTTGCGCGTGCGATAGAGGAAAGTTTTATGTTGCGGTCCCTATAGAGCATGCGCTCTTCGGGTTTTATCGGATTAAGTTGTAATCTAAGAAGTTCTAGTTCATGCGAGTCTTTGATGAATGTCTTGAAGGAAGTTAGGCTAGGACATATTTGTCAGGAGGGAAGGCAAGTTTTTCAACAGTCGTTATGCCACTGCACTGAAGCTGTATGTATCAGTCGGAGTAGAATGATGCATATCAATATGGTTGGTTGGTGTTTATTCTATGTGAGAGTTGGAGCAGTCAAGTGGCAGTCTTGGCGCAGTGTTAGAGAGTAAAAGAGAAACAGGGGCCTCGATCACGGATCTGATCCCGGCGGGCTCACATTCCATTTTGACAGGTTGTGATTGAACTTTTGCGCTTTACATACTTTCTGGAACCTGTCTCGTGCTGTGAGTATGCGAACTCGTAAGAGTGTAACCAGGTGAGCGGCTGTTTGCCGTTTTAATATCCAAACGTATTATTGGAGGCGAGGAAAGAGAATGAGTGTCTCCCCCTTCGGTGTGAACTCTATGGTTTATCAATGGCTGTGCAGATAAGGTCATTCAAGAAGAGTGAGGAGGGAGATTTTTCCGGCATCAG
>CM054159.1:23809109-23814109 GCA_028751875.1 Rapana venosa
AGTATTCTGGGTTGAATTCTTTTTCTGTTGTTTGCTGCGCCTGCTCGAAACTGCTTGTTCCTCAGCTGAGGGTTTCTCTGCTTGTGGCTTCGTCTATTCAATTTTAAATCTGCAGCATGACTTGCTTGGGTGAATATGAGGCTGATTGTGCGGTAATTATGGCATTGTTGTAGATTTCCTTTCTTGGGGAGGGTGATGATGAGTGACTGCGTCCATGGTGTTGGCCATTTTCCTGTCTGCCAGATCTTGTTGCAGATTCTTAGTAGGGCGCTGATCATGGCTTCCCCTCCAGCTTGGACCAACTCAGCTGGAATGTTGTCAGCCCCTGCTGACTTCCCTTTTTCAGCCGATCTGACTGCTGTTTCCACTTCTTCTCGGAGGATAGGGTGACTGTCTGTGTCTTTGCTTTCGGGTACATTAAGGACTTCTGGATCTCCTGCGGTTCTATAGTTATACAGGTCGGAGCAGTATTCTGTCCATCTGTTCAGAATATCCTGGTCGTCAGTGAGACGCTTCCCATTTTTGTCTTGGATTGTTCAACCTTTTCTCTGTTTCGTGCTAGTCAGGTCTTTCACCAGTGTCACATGTGGGGAGTAAACCCAACCAAAAAATCCGACCTGGAGAGGGATGGGCTCCGCCAGGTTTGATTTGCCCATGATACACCCATGAAAAAGACAGCCAGAATCTCCATACCGGATCGGTCGTCTCCCGGGTTACCAAGGACCGCGCCTTCTGTTGCTCATCAGGACAGATGTCGAAAGTATGCTACTGATGTAAAACGCAGCAAAATTCGTGCCAGAAACAACACCATCATTGGCACATGGAATGTACGGACACTAAGAGCTGCAGGCAAAGTGGAAGAACTGACACATGAGATGTCCAGATATCAATGGCACATCCTTGGGCTCTGCGAAGTCAGGTGGAAAAACATGGGAGAAACAACGACCCAGGAAGACACAAATTATACTACAGTGGAAAACAGGAAAAACATGAACACGGCGTGGGGTTTCTCGTTCACAGGGACACCGTGGGCGCCGTCATGGGCTGTCAGCCTGTGCCCAGCAGACTTATTACCATCCGCCTGAGGGCAACCCCCTTTAACATAACTATAGTACAGGCATACGCCCCTACATCAGACTGCACAGATGAAGCCGTAGAAGAATTTTATGACCAGCTACAAGAGGTTCTGAATCAAACTCCCAAGAAAGACATCCTCGTTGTGCAAGGTGACTGGAACGCCAAGGTAGGAGAAGATGCATGGAAAGACTGGGAGGGCGTTTGTGGGCCACATTGTAATAACCAATCAAATGAAAGAGGCTTGAGACTCCTGGAGTTTGCCAGTAACAACCACCTCCAGCTAGTGAATACACTTGGCCCACACAAGAAATCCAGAAAATGGACATGGCATAGCCAAATGGAGAACACCACAACCAATAGATTACATCATGGTGAAAAGACGGTTTCAGTCTAGCGTTAACATCGCACAGACACGAAGTTTTCAGGAGCAGACATAGGGAGTGATCATGATCTTGTGATGATGACTTTCCGACTACGTCTAAGAAAATCCACAAGCGGAACAACATCAGGATCAAATTTGACCTCGAGAAGCTGAAGGACCAGAGGTATTAGACATTTTTCAAGCAAGGATAGGTGGAAAGTTTGCAGCACTCACTGTGATAGACTCAGACATAGATACACTGACGAATAGTTTCAATACAGCAGTGACTGAAACAGCAAACGAGCTTCTTGGCAAACACCGACCAGTCAAAAAACCATGGGTCACACCTAACATCCTACAACTATGCGACAAGCGTAGAGAGTTGAAGAAAAAGAAAAATGAAACAAAAGAAAGAGCAGAACAATATAGGGCAGTCAACAAAAGAATCAGGAAGTCCTTGACGGAGGCAAAAGAGAAATGGATCGGTGAACAGTGCCAAGACATTGAAGAGAACATCAAGAAAAACAATAGCAAGAAAAACATATATGCACACTCAATTTATTGATTTATTGATTGATTTATTTATTTATACCACTTTAAGTCACGAGATTTCTCTGCGTGAAATTCGGGCTGCTCTCCCCAGGGAGAGCACGTCGCCTCAAGAGCAGGGCAACCTTTTTGTTTGTCTGCAACTGTATTTGTTTCCCTATCAATCTATTTGGTTCCCTATTTAAGTCCTTCGGATGAGACTATAAACCGAGGCCCCGTGTGCGAACGCATGCAGAACATCTTGCGCACACGTTAAATCATGTTCCGCTGTTCGAAAGAGTAGGCCATTGTGTGCCGGTGGGAACAGATGACAATTTTTTTAAACCCAAAAAACCCGCATACACACGCATACATAAAAAAGTCATCTGAGCGCTTTGATTTGTTGCTTTACAAGATTCAGCGCCATATAAATTCCATACATTATTATTATTATTATTATTATTATTATTATTAGAGTGGCTTTTTTCTAAGAATTTTGCCATGGACAACTCTCTTGTTGCCGCGGGTTCTTTTACGTGCGCTGAATGATTGTGTGTAACACATGGGACCTCGGTTTATCGTCTCACCCGAAAGACTAGCGCCCAGACCACCACTCATGGTCTAATGGATGGGGGGGGGGAAAGTTTCGGGCCCAAACGGGACTGAAACCACCGCGCACTTCCGACCCGGACGTTTCGCATTCTAGACAGGCGCGTTACCTCTAGACCACCGATCTCAATGTCGTATTTAGGCATCATCCCCGCAGTCGGAATACGGCTACTTTAATGGTGGTGATGATGGTGATGGTGGGGGTGGGGGGTGGAGGGGGTTGGTCGCATTCGCAAAATATCACAAGTTGTGAACCTCAGAACTCAAGCCGAGGAAGGAACGAAGAAGAAAAACAAAGTCGTTGTTTAATCAGATCAGAATCATTAAGACTTCCTCGTACACAGCGCCACCTTATGGAGCTACAATACTGCATTTCCTCTGTATGGCTTATACCATGTAGTGGCTTCAACTGCGATTGACAGTTCACGACGGGTAAGATTATCACTTTCGTTGCATTTAGTCACATAACTGCAAAGAAAAAAGAAGAAAAGAAAGCAAATTTAATTTTTAAAAACCCACGACCAAACCAAACTAAACCAAAAGTAATTTTTTTTTTATAGTAATTTCTTTTAAAAACCAAGAAAGAGCAGATCAAACAGCAAATAAAAAGAAAACAAAAGCAAAAACGACAACGCCTCCCCCCCCCCTCTTCCCCAGGCACCCACACCTCAAAAAAAGTAGACATCTATCTATCTATCTATCTATCTATCTATCTATCTATCTATAAGGTGTCCCATAACCTATGTGGTCTATTAGGGGAGCGAGGCGTCAGAAACCTCAACTTCTCTAGGGGCCAGCATATTGAGGGCGGTGGCGCCCATCTCCTCTCTCTCGTTGCTTTACCTTCCCTGACCCTAAAGAGGCAGGCACCCATTTACATCTGGGTGAACTGGGGGACTGTACTGAAGCCAAGGCGCACAAACGGTCACCCATCCATGTGGTAACCACGCTCAATGCTGCTTAACCTTAGCTGGGGGAAAGCGAGTGCTCTGACCTCTGAGATATCCCGTCACACACACACACACATACACACATAGTACACACATACACACACATACATACACACACATCATCATCATCAACCATTACACCCAGTGGTGTGTAGGGCAGCAACAAAGCGCTTCCACTCCTGCCTATCCTGGGCTAACCTAGTCACTGATCCCCAAGAGTGCTGCATGGCCTTCATCTCACTTTCTACAGTTCTTCTTCACGTTGCTTTTGGTCTTCCTTTCTTTCTCCTTCCTTCTGGGGTCCAGTGCAATGCTGTTCTTGTGATTGACTGTGGGTCTCTTCGGAGGATGTGCCCAATCCACTTCCACCGTCGTCTGGTGATGATGGTTCCCATGTCTTCCTGAATGCATCTCCGTAGTAGGTCTTCATTGGAGATCTTCTCTGGCCAAAAGATCCGGAGAATTCTTCGGAGGCATATGGTGTGAAAGGATCGAAGTTTGGTAAGATCCGCTTCCGTCATCCTCCAGCACTCAGAACCGTACAGGAGCGTAGATACAACACAGCTCTGGTATAGCTTCAGCTTGGTGTTGGTGCTGTACTGAGTTGATCTCCATATATTGTTCATCTCCCTAAAAACACTCCTGGCCTTGCCCAGTCTGTTGTGGATGTCTTCTTTTGTGCCGCCCTCTGGTTTGATGCTGCTGCCAAGGTATGTGAACTTGTCTGTCTGGCGCAGGTCAGTTCCATTCACTTTCACAGGGGCTGGTGTGTTCACATTGAGCGACATTGTCTCGTTTTCTTGGTGCTAATACGAAGCTCCACTTGCTATCCGAATGTTTGGAGTCTGCTGGTCTTCTGGATATGTTGGTGTGTGTGTGACAGCAGCGCCAGGTCATCCGCAAAGTCAAGGTCGTCTAGTGTTGAGAAGAGGCTCCAGCGAATCCCTCTTGAGGTGTCTTCTGTCATCTTCCTCATCACCCAATCAATGGCCTGTTTGAAGAGAACTGCCGACATCACACATCCTTGTCTTACTCCAGTCTTGACTTCGAAGACAGTGCTGCTATGGCCCACAGAGCATCTGAAGTTGTCGTAGAAGCTCTTGATAAGGTGGACCAGTTTCGATGGGATGCCATAGTGTCGAAGGATATTCCAAAGGCTGTCTCTGTGTATGCTGTCAAATGCCTTTTCGAAGTCCACAAAATTCACATACGGTTGTCTTTGCCACTCTGTGCACTGTTCGATGATGTTTCTGAGCGTGAATATCTTGTCTATACACACACATACACACACAAAAGATATCGCTTACAGCCGCCATTCCCATCCTATGTAACAAATACAAAACTTACTCCCTCTTTCCTACTATCCACCTAAAATCTCCCTACAGAAAAAACAAATCAGAACACACACACACACACACACACACACACACACACCACACACACACACACACACACACACACACACACACACACAC
>CM054159.1:23816609-23821609 GCA_028751875.1 Rapana venosa
AGAGAGAGAGAGAGAGAGAGAGAGAGAGAGAGAGAGAGAGAGAGAGAGAGAGAGAGAGAGAGAGAGAGAGAGAGAGAGAGAGAGAGAGATTGGGGTCTGACACAATGCACCAGTCTTCAAACAAGAAGGTCGTATGTTCGATTCTCGCAAAGCCTGAAACCCGCCCCCCCGCCTCCCCAACACCTTTTCCCCAATCTTCAAGACCACAAAAGGTGGTATGGGTGCTAGTCTCTCGGATGAGGCAATAGACCGAAAGCCATGTGCAGAGTACAACACATTAAGCGCGCGTAAAAGAACTCAAGGAAGAGTGTGGTGGTGGCAAAGTTGTGTAGAAAAGTACAGTCTGATATAAAGGGAATCAAATAGACACTATCATTTTTTTAAAGGCTGCATACCTTGGAGAGCTTCTCCAGTTTCCCCGCAGAGAAATCTGTTGTTACCGACAGGGGTATACAATGCAATACAATACAATACAATGCAAAACAACACAATACATTACCATACAATATAAAACAGTACAACATAGTGTAAAACAATGCAATGCAATTAAATGCCATACCATACCATACCATACCATACCATACCACACCATACCATACCATGCCATACCACACCATACCATACCATACCACACCATACCACACCATACCAAACCATACCATACCATACCATACAATTACCCTACCCTACCCTACCATACCATACCATACCATACCATACCATACCATAATTGTATTGCAATACAATACATTGCAATGCGGTACCCCAAAAATAAATGCAACACCGTACAACATAGCATCATCAAAATAACGCAACACCTCCACCCCCCCCCCCCCCCCCCCCCCCCCCACCCACCACACCTTACCCTACTCTACCACTTTCAATCATGGCAGATATCTCCACAAAGTCGGAATGCGGCTACCTTCATGGTGGGCAAAAACGGTCACGTACGCAACACTTCACCATTGGTGAACCTCGGAGATCTAGCCGAGCAACGGGTAAAAAAACCTACCCACGGCAGATTAACCTGCAGGACATTATTTTGCGCTACACTCCTCGGGGGAAAAAACGCGTCGCCACACGAGCAGTGCCACATAATTATAATTATTATCTAAAACTGTTTGGGGGGACTGCAGGTGTATTCATTTCCCATGAGAGTGGTTATTCTTTTTTGATAGATTTTGTTTGTTTGTTTGTTTTGTTTGCCAATGACAATGTTTTGTTGTGATGTGGGGTTGGTTTAGGTGCTCTAAACGCATGTTGCTTTATTATTAATTAAGAAATATCGGGACCCAAAATACGTTAATATGTTTTTATTCCACCAACCTGTTTTTCTCCAGTTTCTTGACAAGCACTTCCAATTTAAAAATAGTGAGATTGAATTTTTTTTAGTGAATTAAAAAAAATACGTTAATATGTTTTTATTCCACCAACCTGTTTTTCTCCAGTTTTTTTGACAAGCACTTCCAATTTAAAAATAGTGAGATTGAATTTTGTTTAATGAATTTAAAAAATAATTAAACTGAAGCCAAAACGAATCACAACCGACAACCCCGTTCTCCTCCTTTTTAGTACTGCAAAGTAAAATAATCATAGGCTATAATATCATGAGGATAACAAATTCTCCGCCAGGGTTAGATTTCGTGGAGGAACAACACTGGGATCGTGGCGACAGATTGTCTTCGTCATACAGAGGATGTTGTATTGTATTACCACTTCAAGTCACAAAACAGCATATTTCTCTACGTAAAATTCGGGCTGCTCTCTCCGGGGGGAGCGCGTCGGTCGCCACAAGAGTAGCGCCACCCATTAGTTTTTCTTTCTTTTCCTGTCTGCATGTGTATTTGAGTTCCTATCGGAGTGGCTGTTTTCTACAGAATTTTTCAAGTAACAGCTCTCTTGCCGTGGGTTCTTTTACGTGCGCTAGATGCGTGTTGCACGTGGAACCTCGGTTTATCGTCTTATCCGAAAGACTAGCACCCAGACCACCACTCACAATCTAGTGGCTGGGGGAAAAAGTTTTGGGCATAAACGGGGATCAAACCACTACACACTTCGAACCCGGACTTGTCGCTTTCCAGGTAGGTGCGTTACCTCTAGACCACCGATCCACAAATACTACTGCTGATGCTACCACTACTACTGCTGCTTCTGCTTCTGCTTCTGCTGCTGCTGCTGCTGCTGCTGCTGCTGCTGCTGCTTCTACTGCTAGTTACAGGTTGACGGCTTGTTCATATTTCCGAAAGCCTGTCACTCTTGATTTCCGTTGCCAGAAGCGTGATAATGGACTTTGAATTTCACGGCATAATACTGATGAAAGCTATACAGGGACACGAACGAGAAAGCAACTTTAGACTAATACCGACACGCACATTGTATAGAAGAAAATAACAACAACACAGAAGCGTGCGAGCGCGCGCACAGACACACAGACACACAGACACACACAGACACACAAGACACACGCAGACACACAGACACACAGACACACACACACACAACCTGCAGCGGGCGTTTTCGCGCTCTCTCTCTCTCTCTCTCTCTCTCTCTCTCTCTCTCTCTCTCTCTCTCTCTCTCTCTCTCTCTCTCTCTCGCTCTCACTCTCTCTCTCTCTCTCTCTCTCTCTCTCTCTCTCTCTCTCTCTCTCTCTCTCTCTCTCTCTCTCTCTCTCTCTCTCTCATCTTTTATATCGAGGATAATGGAATACGCTTTTATGTGCTTTTTTCCATCCAGTCCCCGTGTGTATGCGGTTTTGTAAATTCTGTCATCTGTTCCTACCGGCACACAATGGCCTACTCTTACGAAAAGCGGAACAGGACTTAACGTGTACGCAAGACGTTCTGCGTGCTTTCGCACACGGGGCCTTGGTTTATAGTCTCATCCGAAGTCTCTGTGTTTGTGTGTGTATGCGCGCGTGTGTATGCGTGCATGCAAGTGTATGTGTGTGTGCGTGCACGTGTGGTTATGTGTGTGCGCGCATGCGTGTGTGCGTGCATGCGTGCAACAAAACTGCTGACGGTATTGGCAGTGAAAGCGGAACGAATGATTACATTCGCCGGAGAAGGTGTAGCTTACATTGGTAAACAATTGGCCACGGTTTAATTAAACGTGTTTACAAAAGAAGGAAGGTGGCAGGACGGTTAAGACATTCACCTGCCTAACAAATAAAGAGTGAAGTTCTGGGTTCCATTCCCGGCCTTGTCCTTTCTTTCCAGTTTGACTAGAAAATGGAACAGTTGCACACAAAAAACTCTCACGACTGGCGATCCTCGGAGTTCTAGTCGAGAAACGACCCCCCGAAAAATACAACAATAACAAAAACACTACACACACAAAAACAATAAAAACAACAACAAAAACAACAACAAAACCCAAAACAAAACAAAAAAGCCAAGCCAACACAACAACAACAACAACAGCAACAAACCCCAAACAAAAAACCCAATCAAAACAAAACAAAACCCAATTTTTCTTCTTCTAAATTTTGGGTTTAATAAGCACTGAAAAAAAGAAGATAGAAATACGCGCGCGCGCGCGCGCGCGTGTGTGTGTGTGTGTGTGTGTGTGTGTGTGTGTGTGTGTGTGTGTGTGTGTGTGTGTGTGTGTGTTGTGTGTGTGTGTGTTCTTCTTCTTTTATTCATTCTTTTATTTCGAGGATAATGGAAGAAGCATTCATGTGGGGTTTTTTGCATCCAGTCCCCGTGGGTATTTAGCTTTTGTAAATTTTGTCATCCGTTCCTGTGTGTGTGTGTTTGTGCTTTCTGCGCGCGCGCGCGCGTGTGTGTGTGTGTATGTGTGTGTGTGTGTGTTCTACTTTCTTCTTTTATTTCGAGGATAATGGAAGAAGCATTCATGTGGGGTTTTTTGCATCCAGTCCCCGTGGGTATGAAGCTTTTGTAAATGTTGTCATCCGTTCCTGTGTGTGTGTTTGTGTGTGTGTGTGTGTGCGCGCGCGCGCGCGCGCGCGCATGTGTGTGTGTGTGTACCTGCAAAAGATAAATTTGATGTTGAAGAATGCAGGGAGTACGGAAACAGTACAACGATATACAGAATATTCTTACCAGTTTTTAGAGTTTGGTGATTAATGTTCTCTTTAGATTCAGCGCTGTATAAATTCCATAAATTACTACTGCTATTACATCCCACTGCAGAACCAGTATACAGGCCCAGTCCTTTGTTACATAACATACTGCAGCCTAAGTATTAGATTGTCTTTTGTATGAGTCGCTCTCATTGTTCTTCCCATTGTTTTGTGATGTTGTTGCTTGTTATTGGTGGTGCCATCATTCGCGCTATTGGTCTAGGCAATATTGCTGCTGTTGTTTATAACGATAACAATCATGATGAAGATGATGATGATACAATGTATTATTGCGATATAGCAATGTTGTTGCTGTTGTTGTTGTTAGTATTGTTTTCGTGTTTCTTAAAGTTCATAATACACATGATGATAACGATGATGTTGGGGATGCTGCTGCTGTAGCAGCTGTTGTTGCTGATGCAGCTGTGTGTGTGTGTATTTATTTTTTATTTATTCTTCAATTTAAAGTCTAATGGTTAAGACCTCGATTTGTGTGTATGTGTGTGTGTTTATTTTATTTATTTTATTTTTTAATTGTATTATTTTATATCGAGGATAATGGAATAAGCACTCAAGTGCCTTTTTTTTTACATTCAGCCCCCGTGTGTATGCGGTTTTGTAAATTTTGTCATCTGTTCCCACCGGCACACAATGGCCTACTCTTACGAAAAGCCGAACAGGATTTAACGTGTGCGCGAGATGTTCTGCGTGCTTTCGCACACGGGGCCTCGGTTTATAGTCTCATCCGGACTTTTGGGGAGGGTGGAGTCTGCACTGATGTTCACTCCAGGGGAAAATATCCCCTTGAACGGGAATCGAGCCCGGGTCGTCAGATTGCGAGCGCAATGTTCTAACCACTAGGCTATCCCGTGTGTGTCTGTGTGTGTATGCACGCATGCGTGCGTCTGTTTATATATAA
>CM054159.1:23826609-23851609 GCA_028751875.1 Rapana venosa
AACTATAACTCCAAGACCCTGAGGGGTTTGACGTTCGAGTCCAAACTCGTTGATGAGGGTTGTATAGGTAGGTTGTCTATAGAGGGAAATTGACCAGTGGGTGTGGAAGGGGGAGTGGAAAGGGAGGGAGGGAGGGGGAGGGGGAGGGGGAGAGGGGGGGTGTTTGGTCCAGGCGGCGCGTGTCAAGGCTTGAAAGCGACAAGGTGACAATCATTGTCAGTTTCCCCTCCAAACGCCTCAAAGGAAACTGGGAGGAAGTTTTGATTGATTTGGAGAAGTGTCGCGTGTCTGTTTCAGCTTCTGTTTGTGTTAAAGAGAGACTAGGCGGGGAATTGTACCCTGTGTGTGTGTGTGGGGATGGGGGGTGAGGGGAGGGGGGTTGAAGGGGTGGTGGTAGGGTTGTATGTGTATGTGTGTGTGTGGAGAGAGAGAGAGAGAGAGAGAGAGAGAGAGAGAGAGAGAGGAGAGAGAGAGAGAGAGAGAGAGAGAGAAGTGGAGTTGTGTGTGTGTGTGTGTGTGTGTATGTGGAGAGAGAGAGAGAGCGAGAGAGAGAGAGAGAGTGGAGTTGTGTGTGTATGTGTGTGTGTGTGTGTGTGTGTGTGTGTGTGTGTGTGTGGAGGAGAGAGAGAGAGGAGAGAGAGAGAGAGAGAGAGAGAGAGAGAGAGAGAGAGAGAGAAGTGAAGTTGTGTGTGTGTGTGTGTGTAGAGAGAGAGAGAAGTGGAGTTGTGTGTGTGTGTGGGAGGGTGGGGGGTGTTGAACAGGGGGGGGGGGGGGAGGGGGTGGAGTTGTGTGTGTGTGTGGAGAGAGAGAGTGAGGGGGGATAGAAATAGCTTGTGTGTGTATGTGTATGTGTGTGTGAGGTGTGTGTGTGTGGAGAGAGAGGGAGAGAGAGAAGGTGCATGTGTTATGTGTGTGAGAAGAGTGAGAGAGAGAAGGGGAGGATGAGTAGTGTGTGTGTGTGGAGAGAGAGAGAGAGAGGGTGTGTTTGTGTGTGTATGTCTGTGTGTCTGTGTGTGTGTGTTTTTGTGTGTGTGTGTGTAGGTGTGTGTGTGGAGAGAGTGGGGGGGGATGCGTGTGTTGTGCGCGCGCGTATGTGTGTGTGTGGAGAGAGAGAGAGAAGGGGGGGGGTGTGGAGAGAGAGAAAGGGGGGAGGAGTGGAGTTGTTGTGTGTTGTGGTGATAGAGAGAAGGGGGGGGGGGTGCATGTGTATGTGTGTGTGAGACAGAGAGAGAGAGAGAGAGAGAAGAGAGAGAGAGAGAGAGAGAGAGAGAGAGAGAGAGAGAGAGAGAGAGAGAGAGAGAGAGAGAGAGAGAGAGAGAGAGAGAGAGAGAGAGAGAGAGAGAGAAGTGAAGTTGTGTGTGTGTGTATGGAGAGAGAGAGAGCAAGAGTGTGTGTGTGTGTGTGTGCGTGTGCATGTGCCCCGCATTTAAAGGGGGAGGGAGGGGGGAGGATGGTATAAACTCAGACTGCCCTGTGGATATATATTACATAACTACTACACATGACACGCCCCTTGGCCCCTCCCCTCTCCCCCCCCCCTCCCCTCCATTTCCCTCTGGTCTATGTCTGTCTACTCATGCCACCACAGACCTGGCTGACTGCTGAAATGCTAAATCACTTTGGGAGGGACAGACCAAAAACCTTGGTCGTTAGCGTAGACAATTCCACAGCGCAAACTACTTCCCTATGTTGGTTTGGTTTGTTTTGCTTGGGGAGGGGGGGGGGGGGGGAGGGGGGGGGGGGGGGGGGGTGGGGGTGGAGGTGGTGGGGGTGCGGGTGGGGGTGGGGTTGTCTGTCATGAAGGCAGAAGAACGAAAGAAAACAGGGAACAACAAACACTGGGGGTAAACAAGCTGGAGATATCTGATGACAGCTGAAATGTGATGTGATGGGGTTTGTGGTGTGGGGGGGGGGGGGGGGGGGGGGGTTGTAAGGGGGGGGGGAGTGTGTGTGTGTGTGTGTGTCCCCGTTTTTAAACTTTTCATTATAATTATACCAAAGGCTACGCGATCAAGTTTTGATATTTACCTAAATTGACTTTGTGGCAAAGTTTCCCCATATGCCAAAAAAAAAAAACCAACCCCAAAAAACCCCAACCCAAGCCCCTCTAAACCCCTCCCCCGAAAAAAATTCAAGAAAACCCCAAAACACAACAACAACAACATCAACAAAACGAAAAGCAATATGCAGTCCTTTGCTGGTACATAATTATCTTTTTAGCACTCTTATAAGCCAAGGTTAAACAGCATCGATCGTGGTTACCAGTTGGATGGGTGACCATTTGTGCGCCTTGGCTTCAGTTCAGTTCCCCCAGTTCACCCAGCTGTAAATGGGTACCTGACCTCTTTAGGGATAGGGGAAGAAGAGGAGATGGGCGCCGCCCTCAATATGCTGGCCCCTTGAGAAGTTGAGGTCTCTGGGGCCTCGCTCCCCTATGACCACATAGGGTATGGGACACCTTTTACCGTTACGTTTTATCAGCCTATGCTTGTTTGAAACCAAGGTCTTACTGTTCTCTAAATAACCAAAAAAACGTGTGTCTCCTTAAGTCAAACAGGATTGTATTATCTGGACGTGTTTCTATGCCAAACCTGAGCCACTGGAAAAGCTGTTGCTACCTGATTCTGTTGCTTTGAAGTACAAGGGAGAGTAGTTTGTCTTTTTATTTATTTGTTTTATTCTGTATTTCGAGGATAGTGGTGCTTATAGATAGAAGTACTTATACCCCTGTACTCTTTTTCATCCAGTCCTCGAGTGTATGCAGTTTTGTAAATTTTGTCATCCGTTCCCATCGGCGCACAATGGCCTACTCTTCCGAAAGGCGGAACGGGTTTTAACATGTGCCCAAAATGTTCTGCGTGCGTTCGCACACAGGACCCCGGTTTATAGTCTCATCCGAAAGACTTTTGGGGAGAGTGGAGTCGGCACTGATGTTAGGCTCCAGAGAAAAAATCAGCTTGGACGAGAATCGCACCCCGGTCAGCAGATCACGAATACATCACTGTAACCACCAGGCTATCCCGTCCCCGTTTGGAGGTAGGGAGAGCTGGGAGGGAAGGTGGGTTGTAGGTTGTGCTGGTGCTGTAAAGGAAAAGTGGGTGAAAAGAAGTGGAGGAGGGGGGCGGGGGGTGGGGGGGGGGGGGTGGTAGATCACAGGGGATGGCTGAATATATATATATATATATATATATATATATATATATATATATATATATATATATATATATATATATATATATATATATATATATATATATGCGTGGATGGAAGTCTAGAGGTAACGCACCTGTCTAGAAAGCGAAAAGTCCGGCTCGAAAGTGTGTGGTGGTTCGAATCCCATTTGGACCCGAAACTTTTCCTCCATCCATTACACCATGGCTGATGGTCTGGGTGATTGTCTTTCCGATGAGACGATAAACCGAGGTCCTGTGTGTTACACACAATTATTTAGCGCACGTAAAAGAACCCACGGCAACAAGAGAGTTGTCCCTGGCTAAATTTTGTAGAAAAAAGCCACTCTGATAGGGAAACAAACACAGTTGCAGACAGGACAAAAGAAAAAAATGGGTGGAGCTGCTCTGTGGCGACACGCTCTCACCGGGGAGAGCAGCCCGAATTTCACGCAGAGAAATTTGCCGTGACTTAAAATGGTATATATATATATATATATATTTGTATATATATATATACAAATCTTGTGGATCAAATCTCGGGACCTCTGATGAAGGCTGGCTCATCCAGGAGCCGAAACTCCAGTCAGGTCAGGCCAAAGGCATGGTTCTTACACAACAATGCCTGAAGCAGCTGTCATTGAAAGATTCTATTTTCGAGCATTTCTTGTTCTTTTCGTTTTCTTTTTCAAATAAATCTTTAGAAAATCATTTCTCAAAAATTAATGATTGAGAAGTTGTAAGAGGTTTCCTGCACTTGTTTTCCTCCACTACTATTTCTGCATTAATCTTGTGGATGTTGATGATAATTATTGTTGTTGAGATGTTGTCATGGTGGAAAACCACCACAACACAACATTTTACAACAAAAAAACATTTCAGTATAGGCTTTGGTATTTAGCTGACATCAATAACTCTCTTCCATCGCAACAGCTTCAATAATCGGCAATACGTCTGTTCCTCTATCTACTGCTGTGAAATATCTAGGGGTCGTTATAGACAACACACTCTCCATGCAAAAATTCATCACCCAAACCTGCCAGTCCTGCTACTATCAATTGCAGCGCATCAGTGCAGTTCGAAAGTACCTGTCCACTGATGCAACATCCAAACTAGTCACGTCTCTCATTCTCTCACGTCTGGACTATTGTAATTCTCTTCTGGCTGGTCTGCCAGCATCATCTATCCACTCCCTTCAACGTATACAAAACTCTGCAGCTCGATTAGTCCTCAAAAAGAAAAAAAAATCTGAGCACATTACTACTCTCTTGCGATCTCTCCACTGGTTGCCTGTGCCACAGAGAGTAAACAATAAGATCAATACTCTATGTTACAGATGTCTCCATAAAACAACGCCTTCCTACCTCTGAGAATGTCTTCACCTGTACAATCCTCGTCCCCTCCGCTCTGCTGCAGATACCTTGTGCTTAAGAATACCTAGATTCAACCAGTCCACCATTGGCCGTCGCTCTTTCTCTGTTTCTGGTCCATCAGTCTGGAATGACCTCCCTCTCTCCCTTTGTCAGGAGCCTTCTTGTGACGCTTTTAAATCCGGCCTCAAGACACAATTATTTCAAACCTAAGATTCTCCCCTCTTGTTCCATTTCATTTTTGTCCTGCCCTCAACAGCCCAAACCCCATCACCCTGCCGAGTATACAACCTTTATGTGTGGCGTGAGTGTGTGTGTGTGTATGTGCGTGCGTGCGTACCAGCGTGTGTGTATACATTTGAGTTGGTAAAAAAACAATACTATTAATTGTAAATGGCTGCATGTGAATGAGTAGGATGAATGAAAGCGCTTTAATTTGTTTTTTGCAAGATATAGCGCTATATACATTTCTATTATTATCATTATAATAACTGACACAGCCTCTGGCCTGGGCAGGAAATCTTGTGGATGCAAGAGATCTCTTTCTCTGTCTATGTCTGTTTCTTTTTCTTATATTGAATTGCGTTGTGTTGCATTGTGTTTTCTGTGTTGTATCATAATACTGTATTGTGTTGCGCTACAGTGGGTTGTGCTATAATACTGTGGTGTGCTATAGTGTATGGCGTTGAAAGGTATTGTATAGCATTGTGTTGTGCTGTATTGTATCGTGTTGTAGGGTGTTGCGTAGCATTGTCTTGTGCTATAATCTATTGTGTTTAGCTGCATTGTAATATTTATTATGCATTGCGTTGCGTTGTAATGTATTTTTTTTGCATTGCTTGATATTGTATTGCACCGCGTTGCATAGTATAGCCTTGTATAGCCTTGTATAGCATTGCATAGTGTTGTATAGCCTTGTATAGCATTGCATAGCGTTGTATAGCCTTGTATAGCATTGCATAGCGTTGTATCAAAAAGCATTTTATTGCATTGTATTGCACTGCATTGTATGATATTGTTTTGTACTGTACAGCATCATTAGTTCTAGCAGTTTTCTCTGCGTTAAATTCAGGCTCCTTCCCTCTTCTTTTACCCGGGGGAAAGGATTTTTGCTTCAGTTCAAGCCACCCACTTCTTTTCTATCTGCATGTATGATTGGCCATTCATACAATGGATTTCCCTGAATTATGTGCTAGTAATTCCCTCTTTCCTATCCCTCTCTTTGTTTCTGCCTTTTTCTTTTTCTTCATGTCACCTCCTTCTTGTCTATTTTTTGTCGTCTTGGTCCATTCTACCGCCTTTTTTTTCCAGAAACAGTTAGGATAATTCTTTCATGCCAAAGTCGGATGCGCTGGGCCTGACTTGTCAGGCGCTTAACGCAGCGCAACGCATTTACGTCACATGACAGACAACAATAGTTGCTGTCTGAGCGTTCGACGACGATGAAGAAGAAGGATAATGTTGACATTGTCAACTCCCTTATTGCTATGGGTTCTTGAACGCACGCAGAATGAGTGTTGCGCATAGAACAGATGTGTAGCCTTAGATTCATATGTATGATCGTTTATCTATATATACTTTTTGTACGTGGTGTGTGGTGTGTGTGTGTGTGTGTGTGTGTGTGTGTGTGTGTGTGTGTGTGTGTGTGTGTGTGTGTGTGTGTGACAGAGAGAGGCAGAGAGAGAGAGAGCAGACAGCTGGACAGAGACAGACACACATAGACAAAGAGACATAAAGATAAAGAACGTAAGAAAAAAACAGTAACACACACACACACACTCTCTCTCTTTCTCTCTCTCTTACACACACAAACACACACACTCACTCACTCACTCACACACACACACACACTCTTACTCACACACACACACACTCTTACACACACACACACACACACACACACACACACATACACATACACGCACGCACACACACACAACAGAAAACATAAAGCAGGCCAATCCGTCCAGTTTGTTTGAAAAGGAGAGAGAGAGAGAGAGAGAGAGAGAGAGAGAGAGAGAGAGAGAGAGAGAGAGAGAGAGAGAGAGAGAGAGAGAGAGAGTGGAGAGAGAGAAAGAGAGTGGAGAGAGAGAGAGAGAGTGGAGAGAGAGAGAGAGAGAGAGAGAGAGAGAGAGAGTGGAGAGAGAGAGAGAGTGGAGAGAGAGAGAGAGAGAGAGGGGGGGGGGGAGAGAGAGAGAAAACGGGGGAAGGAGGGAGGGAGGTGGACAAGGTTAGCAGGAAATTGACATCTAATCTGTCAGCCCCCTTGCACGCAGACATGTGCGCACATGAAGCAAACGAGAGCGAAAAGAGAAGAAAATGTTAACAGGAAAAGCGACAGCAGAAACGAAATTGGTTCCAAGAGTAAAAGCTGTCTCACCAATACACACCAAAAAAAAAAAAAACCAAAAAAGAAAAAAGAAAAAAAAAAAAACGAAAAAAACCCCGGATCGACCGCTGCTGCGACAAAATCTGTTTGATTCTTTTAAAAAATAAAAAAGGAAAAAAACAAAAAAAAATAGTGGCTAAAGCGAGGCTAGGCAGGCAGAGAGAGGCTGTAGAAGGCTTTAACGTGTAAACAAGAGAAGGAGAAGGGAAGAAGAAAAAAGGAAAAAGAAAGAGAAATTGACAACAATGTTACACACTTTTTTTCCGGGGGGGCTGTGGAGTGGAGACTTGGCCGCGGGGCTTGTCAGTTTCATGCAAATAGCCCCCCCTACCCCTCCCCTCCCCTCCTCCAAAAAAAAGCCTTGTCACTTTCATGCAAATATCATGCCGTCAATCAAATCAGTTTCCTTGGGTTGACGCTGGAAGCAAGAAGAAGAAGGAATAAGAGAAAGAATCTCTGAGAATTAAACGTTGTTGGAGCGCTATGACATCTCTCTCTCTCTGTCTCTCTCTCTCTCTGTCTCTCTCTCTGTCTCTGTCTCTCTCTCTCTCCCTCTCACACACACACACACACACACACACACACACACACACGATAAAATTAATGAGAGAAAAACATATATCAGAAAGGTGTAGATGGCCTTCTCTGCAATACCTTGAGTCTACTGATGTCACACGCACAAAGTCTGAAGCTTACTAGCAACTTTTCTTTCTGTTGGTCTAAACACGGTTTATTCAATACACATTACATACAACGTAAGCAAACAACAATACAGCAAGGCAAAAGCAATCAATCAAGCTACAGCTTATTTTGAGACCCCCCCCCATCCCCTCCCCCAATCCCGTGGTAAGTTTATATTTCATGTTTATACAGAATAATAATAATGTATGGAATTTATATAGCGCTGAATCTTGTAAAGCAACAAATCAAAGCGCTCAGATGACATTTTCTTTTTTTTATCGAGGATAATGGAATAAGCACTCATGTTCTTTTTTATACATCCAGTCCCCGTGTGTATGCGGTTTTGTAAATTTTGTCATCTGTTCCCGGAAAAGTGGTATACGTAATAAACCCAATCGCTTTCCGTATAATTATACGAATACCATTACATGACAACTGGAGAGCAATATACACCACAAAATAAACGAAATCGCTCTCCATACAGACAAGTACTATTACACGACAACTGGAGAACAATATACAACACTACTAAACTGAAGATAAACAACAACAAAAAGTGTGAGGAAAATCCACAAATACATTATTGGAAGCAATGAGACCAAGGGAAGAAACTGTGCATATTACTGACCCCAGTAAATTCCTACCTTTATATTTTTAAATCACACAAGGGAGAGCACTCCGTCGCAGATCCGTTTACATTATTTTGTGTTATTCATGTTCTAAAATCGTTAGGCTTTATCAATAAATTCATGCACTTTTTTGATGATGTTAATGTTATTATTAAAGTTGAGTTGTATCTCGCCATTGCTTTGATAATGTTAATGTTATTATTAAAGCTTAGTTGTATTTTCCACCTTTGTTTTGATAATGTTAATGTTATTATTAAAACTAAGCTGTATCTCGCCATTGTTTTGATAAAGTTTATATTATCATTAAAGCTTAGTTGTATTTCGACCTTGTTTTAATAACGTCTATG
This sequence comes from Rapana venosa, assembly GCA_028751875.1. Classification (NCBI taxonomy): domain Eukaryota; kingdom Metazoa; phylum Mollusca; class Gastropoda; order Neogastropoda; family Muricidae; genus Rapana; species Rapana venosa. The sequence continues at coordinate 23,835,196 of CM054159.1, forward strand.
TTATTTTTATAGCTTAGCTGTATCTTGCCATTGTTTTGATAATGTTGTTATTATTAAAGCTTAGTTGTATTCATTTTTGCCCTATTTTTTGTTTGATTGTGTTTGTTTTGATAGACAAGGCATTGAGGTCTAGAAAACTAGCTATCTTTTTCTCTTGCTCTATCTTTGTATTATAGAGGTATATTTATAGCCAAAATATTTGGATCCAGAGAGACAGGCAGACAGACAGACAAACTGACGGACAAACTGACAGACAAACTGACAAACAAAAAGACAGAAACTCAGACAGATAGTCACATAGTACAGACAGACAAACACTGAGAGAGACAGATACACAGACAGATAACAACAACAAAAGCCCACCATAGCTGTCAATCAACTCAAGGGCGATGGCTGAGGAAGAAAAAAGACCAATAACTTCCCTTTAGTCTTAAGCAAACACGGGAGAGAAGGAAAGGCCTTACCAGTTTTGGAGGGAACAGAATAGTGGACAACTGGACTTTTGTGTGTCCAGTCTGACCAATTTGCTGGCCCGATGACCAGTCTTGGGATGGACAGAGGCTACCAAGGCTGCACTCCAGCGTTTAGCTCTTGGGTCAAGTAGTGTCTTCTATAATCATACAGCGCTATCCAGAAAAGAAAAAAAAACTTGCTCATTTCAAGAGTTATTTTTAAAGTATGAAAAACTGCAGCGTGTAATTGTTTTGGGATTGAGGACATAGAGCAATACCAGGTAGTCATGAGAAAGATTCTAATTATGTTGCAAATTGAGAACATAGAGCAATACCAGGCAGTCATGAGAAAGTTGGAAATGATCATCAAATGCGGATTGCTTGTGTTCATGCAGTAGCGTTGACCCCACGTATGCATATTGTGGCTTGCACATTACCTCTAGACGCAAAGAGATTGAGAGATTACAGTGTTTACTGAAAATTCAAATAAAAAATAAATTCAAACCTAACAAAATTTGTGAACAAGTCACATAATTTGTGAGCCAGGAGATATTCTTTCACACACAAAAATGTTTCCACGCTTTTTGTTTTGTTATTGTTTGTTTGTTGTTGTGTGTGTGTGTATGTTTTTGGTTTTTTTCTCGGGGGGGGGGGGGGGGGGGGGGGGATCACAATGGTCAGTGCTGTATATATATGTTTAAGTTTATAGGGAAATAGTAGAAAATGGGCCAAAAATTAAAGCCGGATTGCAGCCCAACATCTGTCCTTCCACACAGTGAAAACGCCTCTCGCCCTGTGATGATGGTCATGAATATGAATGACTTCAGAAATCCTTGTCTGCTGTTGGACGATAGCTGTAGCTGAGGGAATAGAAGCGTTTGGCTTCCATCCTGTCAGTCTAACAAGTTGTTGGTTCAAATCTCGGCAGCAGTGGGTCATTAGTGAGTTAAGGGTGGGTAGGTGAGTTTTTTGTGGGTGGTTTTTTTTTTGGTTGTTATTTCTTACCATTTCCTGGGTCACCTTTAAAGCACAGACCTGCCAGTGCTTTAATTCCCTTCGTTATACCCGCATACACAGGAACAGATAATATGCACATTAAATAATTGTGTGTGTGTGTGTGTGTGTGGTGTTTATTTATTTACTTATTTATTTTATTTACTTATTTTATATAGAAGATTATGAAATAAGCACTCATGTGCTTTTTTACATCCAGTCCCCGTGTGTATGCGGTTTTGTAAATTTTGTCATCTGTTCCCACCGGCACACAATGGCCTACTCTTTCGAAAAGTGGAACAGGATTTAACGTGTGCGCAAGATGTTCTGCATATGTTCATGTTCTGGTGTGTGTGTGTGTTTGTGTGTGTGTGTGTGCGCGCGCGCGTGTGTGTGCAAAATGCGTGCCTGTGCACGTAAGATGAAGGCAACACTAACGACTTTTTTTTTCTTCCAAACAGTAAATCGGTACCATATTCAACTTTGGTGTGTTGGACAGACAGGTCTGGAGGAAGTGCTCTTCCACCGTCATGGGAGAAGTGCCACAGGGGCACGCCTCAGAATCACCAAATGTAGAACTTGGTGAACATGTGATGTCTGACTCTGCAGTGTCCAGTCCTCACCCCAAAACCTGAGGGCCGATATCTGGCCTACTGACCTGCCGATGAGGGACAAACTCTTCGGACCCCTGGAGGGAGGGCCTTCAGCGAAACACGGCAGCATTTGTCAGGGCCTCAGGAGTTGCTGTCTGAGCGTTCGACGACGAAGATATTCAACTCGACCTTTCCCTTTACTCTATGATGACACAAAGGTTCAGAGCGTTGATTAAAAAAAAATTGTCCAGCAATATAATTATCTTGGCCAAGCTCAACCAGGCGAAGCCCATTCCTTTTCAGGTCAGAGATTGCATGCTGGTATCTTCGCGTCATCCCTGGCACTATTTATAACTAGCTTAGTACTATGAGACAGAGACAGAGAGACAGAGGTAGAGACAGGTAGAGACAGGTAGAGACAGAGGCACAGAGAGAGAGAGAGAGAGAGAGAGAGAGAGAGAGAGAGAGAGAGAGAGAGAGAGAGAGAGAGAAACAGACAGACAGGCAGACAGACAGACAGACAGACAGAGACGCAGACAGATAGACAGAGACAGACACAAACAGACAGACAGAAACAGTGACATGTAGATAGACAGAGACAGTGTCATACAGACAGATAGACAGTGACAGTGACATACATACATACAGACAGACAGACAGACAGTGACAGACAAACGGACAGACAGACAGACAGACAGAAGCAAGTGATGGTGGATCAGAAAACGAGCAAGAAACTGCTTCTGACATGACTGACTGACAGCCACTTCAGTGAAAGTGACAAAGGTATGGTGTTCTTAGATCATCAAAAGGGTTAAATACCGCCTTCCCCTCATAAGGTGAAAGGTAAAAGTAAAGGTGTCCCATAACCTATAAGGTCGTAGGGGAGCGAGGCGTCAGAGACCTCAACTTCTCTAGGGGCCAACATATTGAGGGCGGCACCCATGTCCTCTCCCTCGCTGCCTTACCTTCCCTGACCCTAAAGAGGCAGGTACCCATTTACAGCTGGGTGAACTGGGGGAACTGTACTGAAGCCAAGGCGCGCAAACGGTCACCCATCCAAGTGGTAACCACGCTCGACGCTGCTTAACTTGGCTGGGGGAAAGCGAGTGCTCCGACCACTGAGCTATTCGTCCTCCCATAAGGAAACAAAGAAATAGCCACCACCACTACCACCAGCAACAGCAACAAATAACAAAAACAACAAGCGCTTTTCATCGATCTAAAACCATAGATATGAATACATTTTAAAAAGATGTTTTTAATGCAATACACGGACAAATGTTTTGCTGTTCGGTGTCGTAAGACATTTTTCATAAAATAAGTTGATATATCTATTCTTGCAAAAAAGATGTTTGACACGTTACAAAATATCAATGACCTGCATTGCTCTGATAATTATGTTCATTGTCGTTGTTGTTGTTGTCGTTGTTTCTTCTTGTTTTTCTGGTTGTTGCTTATTTCTATGTCAAATTACCACGCCATAAAGCATTAGTTGTGTCATTTCAGCTCAGTCCTGCAGTTTGATTTGCTGGACTAAACTTGGGAAAAATTTCTGGTTTGAAAAGTAGAGATGGGGTGGGGTGATGTGTGTGTGTGGGGTGGGGGGGGGGGTATGGGAGGGGTAGAGGGTGGGGGAAGCGGGTTATCAAACTCTGAACCACCCAATAAAGTTATAAAGAATAGCACTTAAACGGCAATTTTTGTTTTCACGTGGTGACTAAGCACTGAATCCACAGCCTTACGGTGTAAATAAATATGACGCTATATCGAATGAAGAACACAAGCACGCTGACACATGCAAAACGTCTCAAAAGATGTATTGACAAGATTTCAAATCAACCGATCGGCCAACCAACTAACTAGCCACTCAGTCAGCCAATCAAGCAACCAACTAAATAGCCAATCAAAAGCCAATCTATCAAGTAATCGCTAAAATAACGTAAAAATTGGCGACTTGTATTGTGACCAGCTTATAAAATCAAACAAACTGTAGCTACTTGACAAGCAAATATACACATAACTCAACGACTGAACATGTAAGCAGCAACAGGAAAGAAAAAGAAAGATGGAGGTGTGCAACCAAAGAATCAAACCTGCAATCAAGCAACCATTCACAGAGAGGTAACCACTTGACCAACTAGTTTCGCTTCGATTTCTGCAAGGAAGTGTCACGATATGAGAAACACAACCAGCAGGTTTTGTTGAAGTTAAAGAGATACATTTGACATAGCAAAATTAACCAAACATCATTTGATAATATCCTAGAAATATTAGCTTATGAATGTGTTAACCTGACTCAAATGCCGTGCACAATATGTGTGTGTGTGTGTGTGCATGCGTGTGTGTGTGTGTGTGTGTGTGTTGAATTATGTGGTAAGTGGAGAAGTCTACGTACATTATGTCACATCAGCCACATGGCAGATGCTTGACATACACTGCATCATCAAATGCTTTGATGAAGTCGCAGGGTATAGGGCTGGATATTTTTGTGTTCTTCATATCACCAGCTATAGAGAGCTCACTCTTTCAAGACATATGTTTCTAGCTTGTGCCCAAGACGCTATGTGTACATTTATACACAGGACTTTCATTCAAAGTCTCATCCAAAGTACTTGCGAAGGTAACAACAGAACCAATGTTAATAGCTCCAGGGTAAATTCCTTTCAAATGGACTGCGAAGCCGAGTTTTGAAACAGTGCCCTCCAGATAACGAGTCTAAAGGCTGTGGCATTCGGACTGTTTTAGCAAAGTGATTTATGTGGAGTAGCGTAAATGGGGTATTCCCGCTCGCTGTCACGCACCCGAAAAAGAAGGAGAAGAAGAAGTATTCTCAAGAAGAAGAAGAAGAAGAAGAAGAAAACAGCAACAACAACAAGGAGGAGGAAGAAGAGGAAGAGGAAGAGGAAGAGGAGGAGGAGGAGGGGGAGTAGGGAAGAAGGAGAAAGGAAGATTAGGAGGAGAAGGAGAAGTGTGAAGAAGAAGAATTGCAACAAATTGCGAAGAAGAAAAAGAAGAAGAAGAAGAAGAATTGCGAACGAGAAGAAGAAGAATTGCGAAAAAGAATTGCGAAGAAGAATTGCGAAAAAGAGGAAGAGGAATTGCGAAGAAGAAGAAGAAGGAGAAGGAAAAAGAAAAGGGTAAAGAAGAAAACACTGTTAAAAACAAAACGAAAACAAAAAGAGAACACACCAACAGCAGCAACCAATCGGAACAAAACAATCCTGATTACAAACAACACTTTTGACACACAGGGATCACCATAACTGGAGACAGACAGACAGACAGATAGACAGAGAGAGAGAGAGAGAGAGAGAGAGAGAGAGAGAGAGAGAAGAGAGAGAGAGAGAGAGAGGAGAGAGAGAGAGAGAGACAGAGACAGAGAGAGAGACAGAGAGAGAGAGACGAAGAGAGAGAGAGAGAGAGAGAGAGAGAGAGAGAGAGAGAGAGAGACAGACAGACAGACAGACAGACAGACAGACAGACAGAAAGAGAGAGAGCTGTAGAAAACAGACACAGACGAGCAATGACACAGACAGAGATGGACAGGGGATGGACAAATGAAGATGAATGGGCCCCTGCCTTCAGGACATGTGTCGACCTGGCAGCTTTCACTAATTAGTTTTTACCTGAAGCCAAAGGACAGGTAGGTAGGTAGGCAGGCAGATAGGTAGGTAGGCAGGTAGGCAGGCAGATAGGTAGGCAGGTAGGCAGATAGGTAGGCTAGGCCACAGGGGAGGGAGAGATCACTTCTGTTTATAGCAATGGCTTAGCATCGTTAGGCACTACACTGTGTGTGTGTGTGGGAGGGGGGGGGGCATGGGGGAGGAAAGGGGCGGGGGGGGGGGGGGGGGGGTGGATGGTGTGGGGTGGTGGGTAGTGTGTGTGTGGGGGGGAGTGGGGGTGGTAGTGTGGGTGGTGGGGTGGGGGGGAGGGAGTGGGGGTGGTAGTGTGTGTGTGTGTGTGGAGGGGGGGGGGGGGAGTGGGGGTGGTAGTGTGTGTGTGTGTGAGTGGGGGTGGTAGTTTGTGTGTGTGTGTGTGTGTGTGTGTGGTGTATAGTGTGTGTGTTGGTGGGTTGGTGGTGTGTAGTGTGGTGTAGTGTGTGTGTGTGTGGAGGGGGGGGGGGGGGGTGTTGGGGGGAGGTAGTGTGTGTGTGGTGTAGTGTGTGTAGTGTGTGTGTATGTGTGTGTGTTGTGGGTAAGTGGTGTGGTGTGGTGTGTGCGTGCATGTGTGTGTAGTATGTGTATGTGTGTGCGATAGAGATATAGAGATAAAATATTACAGAGATATAGATAGATAGATAGATATAAAGATAGATAGATAGATAGATAGAGAGAGAGAGACAGAGAGAGAGAGAGACAGAGAGAGAGAGAGAGAGAGAGAGAGCTCGAACTCGAACATGAACATGAGAGTAAATGGATAAGCTCAGGGCTTTTTTCATACCATACTCTAAAAAAAATCCCCCAAACAAACCAACAAACCAACAAATAATCATTATCAACATTTTTAAACACACCAAAATAAAAATTCAAAAATGATTACTATAATATAACGTTATAAATGAGAACTAGATACAATGACGATGACTGTCATACAAGGGAAACAATGGAGAAGGAAAGAAAAGCAAACACACAAACAAACAAACACAGACAAACAAGTATAAAAAAAAACATCCTAAAAACCGTAACGCAGAGAGAGAGAGAGAGAGAGAGAGAGAGAGAGAGAGAGAGAGAGAGAGAGAGAGAGAGAGAGAGAGAGAGAGAGACTTCAGACTTCAGACTTCAGACTTCAGAGATTTATTCAGATAGGTCAAAGCCCCTTCTGAAGGGGTGGAAACATACAAAAGCGCTAGTATACAGCCATTTGCTGTCAAGATATCGTTGAAAATAAATCATTCATGAACATTTGTTAAAACTGAAAACTTTACATTAGACTACTATCTCTTATTCTCTTCAAAGATTTATACAGAAATATTGCTAGATTTTTAACAGTATGCTCATTTTCAGATGACATAAGTTGAGCTAGCCTGACCAATGATGGGTAGTTCCAATAAGTTTGCAGAATCAATTCTTTTCTCAGGTCTCCAAGAACTGGACATTCCAAAACAACATGAATTTCATCTTGAGTTGCCAATTTACACAAATTACAAATCAAATTCGAGAGAGAGAGAGAGAGAGAGAGAGAGAGAGAGAGAGAGAGAGAGAGAGAGAGACAGACAGACAGACAGACAGACAGACATAGATAGACAGGCAGACGGACATACGATGGACAGACAGTGGCAAAACAGCAAAGGACAGAGAGAGTGAGGGGGAAGTGGCTTACAGAGTTAAGGACAGTGTGAGGACAGAGATAGATAGACAGGGAAACGGACACAAAAAACAAAACAACAACAACAAAAACACGTGAAGAATGAAATCGCATTAAACATGAATTGTGTGCTAATGACTACTACAGATCATTACACATGAATTGTGTGCTAAAGACTACTAGAGATAAGGATTTCAAACACAAAAATGAAATTCCAATCATAACATTTCAAAAAGATGTCTGTGATAGCCTTTCTTAAATGAAGACAAACTAGGCTTCTGTTTTAGATAATCAGCGATATTGTTCCACAGTTTACTACCTGAATAAACCAAGGATGACATGAATAAGTCTATCCAGGGGCGGGGAATAAATAGAATACTTTTACCTCGAAAAGTCCTGATACAAAATTTGTCATACAGATAGGTTGGTGTAAGGTTATTCTTAATCTTGTACATGAATACGACCTTATTGAAAAGGCATTTACGAGTTAATGGTAAATTATTGAGGTTTTTTGTAATCTTCATTTTGCAAAGATGATTTGAGGAGTATTAATTTCATGGAGCGTCTGTAAATACTCTCAAGTCGTTTTAAGCAGTTTTTACTTGCCAAGTCCCAACATGTGGAAGCATTATCAATATCTGGTTGTATGTATCCATAAAAAACACAACTTTCGAGTGTGCTCATCAAGGAAATGCTTTATTCTATTGAGCTGAAATACCTTTTGGGATAATTTCTTTGACAATATTGAAATATGGCTAGACCAGGAAAGATTATTGTCTACATTAAGGCCAAGTAATTGATGATTATTAACCTCCTCTACTATCTATCTGATCATGAATTTTCAGACTTCTTGACACAGACTTTATCTTTTGTCTTTTTTGTCTTGCTGTGACTATCATGAACTTGGATTTTTTAAGGATGAAGAGCCATGTGGTTTAGATCAGCCCAAGAAGTAAGTTTATCTATGTCTTTCTGTAAAATATTTCATATAACATTTGCTTTTTTGTCCTTAGTATGAATAGTTGTATCATCTGCAAATAGTTCACAAGAAGATAAAATATTAAATGGAAGATCATTAATATAGATAGAAAACAAAATTGGCCCAAGAACTGATCCCTGGGGGACACCATATGTTATTGGCATGAAGGAGGATATTGCACAGTCTTGAAGAACTGCCTGCCGTCTATTTTTAAGAAATGAGGATATAAGTCTAACTGAATCTGAACATAAGCCATACAAGACAAGTTTCTTTATTAGAAGATTATGGTTGATGGTGTTAAAAGTAGACGTAGATGTTTTCTGAGCTAGCTGATTGATTGCTATCCATGCACATTTTGTGTCTTTTTTGATGAGATCAGATCACTAAAATATTTCTTACGAGCGGTTCTTTTCATAGCTGTTATCTTATTTCTTTGCTTTTTAAAATCTGCATCTTTTCCTGTTGTTCTTAACAATTTGTCACGTACTGCAATGGCAGCATTAATTTCGGCAGTAAGCCATGGTGGTTTATCTTTAATTTAACTCGTTTAATTCTAAGTGGTGCGTGTTTGTCAAATATAGGAAGAAAAGTTTGATACCAAGCAGTAAGTGCTTCATCTGGATTAGTATACTGATAAACATTTAAAAAGTTGGCATGACATTGGTCAGAAAGAAATCCTTCAGTATCAAACGACTTATAGTTTCGCAGAGAGCTAGAGAGAGAGAGAGAGAAACTCGAAACACGAAAGACTTAGTCACAAAAAGACCATTGGACCATATCTGAATTGGGTTGCCGAACTGCTTAAGATTTTAGTGGGAGAAAAAGGAAGAGCAACAACGACAAAATGTTATGGTATAACAAGAACCACTGCAACAAAGACCAGTTACAAAAATATGACTTAAGAAACCAAGATATCTCTTATTCTAAAGGCTTTACACAAATATAAAGCGAGGCTGTGCACAATCTCAGGGTGACTAGACGCCATGAGTAAACAGAGTGTAATTACATTAGGCTGTCTGCTATATTTTACGGGAATGTAATTCTGTCTAACATCTTCTAATATTGAACAGCACAACACACAATGGACTTCATCCTGCACTGCTTGCTTGCTTGTGTGTGTGTGTGTGTGTGTGTGTGTGTGTGTGTGTGTGTGTGTGTGTGTGTGTGTGTGTGTGTGTGTATGAAAGAGAGAGAGAGAGAGAGAGAGAGAGAGAGACAGACAGACAGACAGAGAGACACAGAGACACACAGAGAGACAGAGAGAGATAGAGAGACACTGAGAGACACAGAGAGACAGACAGACACAACCAGACAGATGGACAGAGAGGGAGAGAGAGAGAGAGGGGGAGAGAGAGAGAGAGAGAGAGAGAGAGAGAGAGAGAGAGAGAGAGGAGAGAGTGAGAGAGAGAGTTTTCATGTGCTTGGACTATTTCACTACACTCTTGTCAGTAGTACTATTACTACTACTTCACTACTATTACTACTATTGCGGCTATTGTTGTTGTCGTTGTTGTTGTTGCTGCTGCTGTTGTTGTTATTGTTGTTGTCGTTGCTGTTGTTGCTGTTATTATTGCTGTCGTCGTTGTTGCTATTGTTGGTACTGCTACTGCAACTAGTTTTACTATTACTGCCACTTCTGTTACTGTGACCATCTCCCAATAGCCATCTATGGCAGTATAACTGACCGCAGCTGTCTATGGTAGTATAGCTGACTGTCTATGGCAGTATAGCTGACCACAGCTGTCTATGACAGTATAGCTGACCACAGCTGTCTATGGCAGTCTAGCTGTCTATGGCAGTCTAGCTGTCCTCTGCTGTCTATGGTAGTATAGCTGACCACAGCTGTCTATAATAAGATCTTGCTTGATGTCGCCATCGTTGAAACCGAAAATGAAAACGGCATTGAAAGGAGTGATATCATATCACACGTAATGGCTCGGGAAAAAGACTCGCTCCTTCTGCTTCCTTCTTTCCTTTCTTCCTTTCTTTCCTCCCTTCTTCCTTCCTTATTCTCGGAGGTTTCATTTTCTTTTCGACAGACGCTGTAGCTGAGTGGTTAAGACCGTTTGACTTCGATCCCATTGGTCATTAAAGTCGTGAGTTCGAATCTCGGTGGTGTCTGGGGAATTAAGGGTAAGGATTTTTACCATCTCCCAGGTCAGTTTCAAAGCAGACCGTCCAGTATTATTATTATTATTATCATCTTCATAGTTATCATAATAATTATTATAATGATAACAGCAGCAACAACAACAACAACAACAACAATAATAATAATAATAATAATAATAATGATAATAATAATGTATGGAATTTGTATAGCGCTGAATCTTGTAAAGCAACAAATCAAAGCGCTCAGATGACATTTTTGTTCTGTAATTTTTATTTTTTTTAAAGATCCCGTAATTCATGTCAGTAATCGGCGGGTGACGGAAACACCACCATACGCAGTATACATCCCGAAGTCGGAAAGTGGCTACCTTCATGGTGGGAAAAAAACGGTTCGCTTACGTAAAATCTCCCCATTGGTGAACCTTGGAGCTCTAGCTGAAGAATGAAAAAAAAAGTCTTTTCCTGTTTTGCTCTTTTCTTCTGCTTTCTTCTCTTATTCCTGCTCCTCCCCCCTCCCTCCTTCCCTCTCTCCCCTTCTCCCCATCCCTCAACCCCCCCCCCCCCCCTCCCCTTCCATCCTTATCCACGCCAAAACCCCTTTCTCTTTCTTCTTTTTCTCTTTCTTTTCTTCTTTTCTTGTTGCGTTAAAAGAAATGTCTGTTTTGACTCGTTTCTTGTCCTATGAAACATGGCGGTCAAAGATTTCTTGTCATCACATCAAGGCATTGCTGTAAAGCGGTAATACTGCGATTATTCTGTAATGTAGAAAATGATTAATCTGTGATCATTTCTTTAGGGGCAAAAAAAAAAAAGGTGAAAACAAAAGAAGAAATTAAAAAAAAAGAAAGAGGGAGAAACACAGGAAAGAAAAGACTATAAAAGACAGAATGACCAAGCTTTGAAGATTAAAAAAAGAAAAGTTTCGATTTTTTTTGTTAGGCCTACATTTTTCCTGCTCCACTTTTCCTTTTCCTTCTCATTATTTGTTATTATCATCATTATTATTGCTCTATCTGTCTCTGTTTTTAAAAAAATGAATTTCTTTGTCTTTCTGTGTGTCTGTCTCATATTTTATCTGTCTCTATCGCTTTATTTCTGTCCCAGTCTCTTTGTTACGCGCGCCTGCATGTAACAAACACGCCACACATACACATACACCCACCCACACACACATTTTCACACACTACACACACACACACACATTTTCACACACTACACACACACACACTACACACACACACTACACACACACATACACACACACACACACACACACTACACACACACACACACACTACACACACACACACACACACACACACACACACACACACACACACACACACACACACACACACACACACACACACACACACATCTAGTGGATGGAGGGAAAACCTTAAGTTTAAACGCGGATCAAACTCATAACCTTTCGCTTTTAAGTTTAAGGAGGAATGTGGTTTTATTTTAGATGAGACAAAATGTTCCAGAAGTCCGAATATGGCTACCTTAATGGGGGAGGGGGGGGGGGACGGTCGCCTAAAAGCAATCTCACCATTGGTGAACTTCAGAGATCTAGCCCAGGAACAAGGCGGGGGACAAAAATGAAAGGTACTGTCATAGTTTTGGCCCAGCCCTATACATGCAAGTAATACACAGTTCCCAATTCCCTAAAAACCTTTTGAGAGGAGCATATGTGTAAAAATTGGAAACAACAACAACAAAACCAGTAGTGAGAGAGAGAGTAACATTGGAAGAAAGAAAGAAAGAAAGAAAGAAAGAAAGAAAGAACATTAATTTTGAAAGCAAGTAAACAAGGAAACTAGAAATAAAGACCAAAAGATAGAAATGAACGGAAAGAAGCTAAGATGAAAAAGAAATATGAAAAAAACAGATGAGGTAAAAGCCGAAAAGAAACCACAGGAGAAAAAAGAAGAAAGAGAGAGAGGGAGAGAGAACAAGAGAGAGAGAGAGAGAGAGAGAGAGAGAGAGAGAGAGATGAGGAGAGAAGAGAGAGGAGGGAGAAGAGAAGAGAGAGAGAGAGAGAGAGGGGGGGGCATTAAATGGATGAAAGAACAAAAAAGAGAGAGGGAGGGAGAAAAAAAAGAGAGAGAGAGAGGAGAGAGAGAGAGAGAGAGAGAGAGAGAGAGAGAGAGAGAGGAGAGAGAGAGAGATAGAGAGAGGAGAGAGAGAAGAGAGAGAGAGAGAGAGAGAGAGAGAGAAAACTACTGCACAAATAAAAGAAAAAAGACTAAAGGGCCACAAACAAAAGATGTTTGCGTTCGTTCCTTGCTTACAGCTCTGAGTTTCACCAATAGGTTAGATGTGTGTGTGTGTGCCACTGTTTTTGCTCCCCACCATGAGGTTAACCACATTCCAACGTCGGGGATGTATGCATGCTGGGTATGTCCGTGTTTCCCTAACCCACCAAACGCTGACATGAATGGCAGGATCTTTAACTCGCATATTAATTTTGTGCACATCTTCTGCTTGTTGTATATGCATGAAAGGGAATTTAAGGCACTGGCAGGTCTGCACTTGGAAGTTGACCTCGTAGATCGTGAAAATCCCCCACCCTTAATTCTCCAGACTCCCACGGGAGATTTAAACCCTCGACTTCATGGACCCATGGGATTGAATTTCAATGATGTTAACCACTCATCTTTGATGTCTTCCAAAGAAAAAAAGACCCCAAAAAGAGGATATAAAATGATCTCTTCCTCCAATCCAGTTTCTTCCCTTCTCCTACCCCCACCTCCCTCTTCCACCCTCCACCCTCCTCTCCACTCGCCCCACCTCCACCCCTACCCCCAATATCTCTCAAACTGTAAAATAAACACACAGTGGGGGTGGGGGAATCATGATTATTCCTTTAGAATTTGTTTTTAAAGCGTTAGCAAGCAGCGTTTAACAAGGCATGAATTTCATTACCAGGTATCACAGGTTGACACTCTCACACAGAGAGAGAGAAAGAAGCAGACGGACAACAACAGCCTGTTCTTTGAGGAAGGGAAGGGAAAGGACAGGAGGAGGAAGAGAGTGGAGAGGGAGGGGGGGGGGGAGGGGGTGTGAAATCTGGGACTGCTGCACTGTGCCATGATAAAGGTGTCAATGGACAGATTTTGCACTGGCATTATTGGCATGTTCACGTGTGTGAAAACGTGCTTTGTCTGTCAAGACCTTGTGTGTGTGTGTGTGTGGGGGGGGGGGGGGTGGAGGGGGGGGGGGGGGGGGGGTGCGGGAGGGGGTCCGTTTGTGTGTGTGTGTGTGTGTGTGTGTTCCTGCATGCCTGCCTGTGTGTATGTGTGTGCGTAGGCATTAGCACACGCACGTGAGAGAGAGAGAGAGAGAGAGAGAGAGAAGAGAGGAGAGAGAGAGAGAGAGAGAGAGAGAGATGAGAGAGGAGAGGGGAGAGAGAGAGGGAGGGAGAGAGAGAGAGAGAGAGAGAGAGGAGAGAGATGAGAGAGAGAGAGGAGAGAGACAGACAGACAGACAGACAGACAAACAGACAGACAGACAGACAGAAGAGAGAGTGTGTGTGTGGATGCATGTGCACTTATCTATAAGTTCACTGCATGTTTGCAAGCACTCTCAAATGCTCTCTGTATAATACTTCTTTCACTCTCCACCTCTTTCTTCACAATTGAGGAACAAAGGATGACACACACACACCACACTGGGACTGTCATTCTGTAAAGTGTCCCATAACCTATGTGGTCGCAGGGGAGCGAGGCGTCAGAGACCTCAATTTCTCTAGGAGCCAGCATATTGAGGGCGGCGCCCATCTCCTCTCCCTCGCTGCTTTACCTTCCCTGACCCTAAAGAGGGTAGGTACCCATCTACAGCTGGGTGAACTAGGAGGACTGTACTGAAGCCAAGGCGCGCAAAGGTCACCCATCCAAGTGGTAACCATGCTCAACGCTGCTTAACCTTAGCTGGGGAAAGCAAGTGCTCTGACCACTGAGCTGTCCCGTACCCCTTTTCCATTATGTAGCAGTGCTCAATAACTGGTTTATTAACTACGTTTGTTTTCTCCGTCCTTGTATTCCTTGTTGATTCATTACAATTTCATTAAAATCTCTGAAAAGAAATTTAGGGACAAAGTAGGATAGCATTAGTGTTTTTTCAGGGAGGGGGGGGGGGGGGGGGGCGCAATTACAACAATTTAACAATTTTTTATTTTTCAGAGGGAAATAGATTAGTCTTTTCCTCTACAGATTCCGAAAAATCATTTACTTCAGAATGTCAACCAGGCATTTTGCGTGTGTTGCATTTGGAATTTTGAGAAAATGTCTAGGAAGTTTAATGATCAGGCAACAAACACAAAGATAGAAGATGGGTGGACTAGCGCTAACCCACTCGTCCAGAAAGTATGAAGTTGGAGGTTCAATCCTATCTAAACCCTGATTATTGTTTCTTATTCACTGCACTAGACCATGAGTGATGGTATGAGGGTTTTTTCGCTAATCTTTTGGAAGAAGCAAGAAACAGATTCTTTTTACAATGTACTGTGTGTGTGTTTGTGTGTGTATCTGTGTGTGTGTGTGTGAAACAACTGGAACTGGAATGATTTATTCACACAAAGGCCATTGGCCCATACATGAAGGGATTTGCCGAACTGCTTAGTATTTTGGTGGGGGTAAAAGCAGCAGCAGCGACAACAAAATATTATTGTACAACAAACAAAACAAAAACAAAAAAGCACAACAAAAAGTATGTTACAAAAGTGTGAGAGAGAGACTAAGAGGGGAAAGAAAAACCAGATGAATGGATGGAAAGATATATTCATAGAGATAAAATAGATAGAAAGAAAGGGAGAAATACAGACACAAGTGAAACATGCACACAAATACAGAAAAGAAAGAAAGAAAAACTGACAGACATTAAGCCAGACAGAGAGAGAGACAGAAAGACAGACACACAGAGAGTGATAGAGACAGACAGAGAGAGAGAAAGAGAGAGAGAGAGAAACACAGAGAGAGAGACAGAAAGACAAACAGACAGACAGATAGAGAGACAGACAGACAAACAGACACACAGGACAAAGACAGTCAGACACTGACAGAAGGAGAGACAGAGAGAGAAACATGCAGAAAAAGGCTCCTCTATTCTTTTCCCCCCCAAATACATGAATAAATAGCAAAGCAATTATTTTTATACACACAGAAAAAAAATCCTTGGATAAGATATTTTAAAATATCAATTTGGCGTTTCCTATAAAAAAACACACCTTTAATGGACAGTCCTATAGGACATTTGTTTTAGTTTTAAGTCGTATTAGCATTTCTTGTGTATTTATTTGTTGTTATCATAGCTTAGCCTTTTTCTGTATACTGCCTACTTAGTAACAGACACCAATTTTACAACACACAACCATCAACATCAATGTCCCCTCCTCTCTCTTTCCCATCGTCTAATATCACTTTGAGTGAACAGACGTAAAATCGAAGCAACAACAACAACAACAGCAGCAGCAGCAGCAACAACAACAACAACAACAACAACAACAGCAACAACAACACACACACACACACACACACACACACCGCGCGCGCAAAATTCCAAATCCCTTGGGAGCATTCAGTGAAGCATAATTTTTCACTACCAGGTATCTCTGCTAGGCACACTCTCAGAGAGAAAGAAGCAGACTGACAACAGCCTGTTCTTTGAGGAAGGGAAGGGAAGGGATAGGAGGAGGAAGAGAGGAGGGAGGGGGGGGGGTGTTGAGATCTGGGACTGCTGCACCCTGCCATGACAAAGGTGTCAGTGGTACAGATTGTATGCAGACATTCAGATCAGCACGTGCATGAACACGTTTTGTTTTGTCTTTTAGACAGTGTGCGTGTGTGGTGTGTGTGTGTGTGTGTGTGTGGTGTGTGTGTGTGTGTGTGTGTGTGTGTGTGAGAGAGAGAAATAGAGAGAGTGAGAGAGAGAAAGAGAGAAAAATAGAGCAAAATAGAGAGAGTGTGTTTGTGTGTATG
>CM054159.1:23861609-23899109 GCA_028751875.1 Rapana venosa
AGGGTCATGGACATTAGTGGACAATCAACAGAAGTGGACAATGGACAGAAGTGGACAATCAACAGAAGTGGACAATGGACAGAAGTGGACAGTAAACAGAAGTGGACAATGAACAGAAGTGAACAATGAACAGAAGTGGACAATGGACAGAAGTGGACAATGAACAGAAGTGGACAATGGACAGAAGTGGACAGTAAACAGAAGTGGACAATGAACAGAAGTGGACAATGGACAGAAGTGGACAATGGACAGAAGTGGACAATGGACAGAAGTGGACAATGAACCGGAGTGGACAATGAACAGAAGTGAACAATCAACAGAAGTGAACAATCAACAGAAGTGGACAACGGATAGAAGTGGACAATGGACAGAAGTGGACAATGAACAGAAGTGAACAATCAACAGAAGTGAACAATCAACAGAAGTGGACAATGGACAGAAGTGGGCAATGGACAGAAGTGGACAATGAACAGAAGTGAACAATCAACAGAAGTGAACAATCAACAGAAGTGGACAATCAACAGAAGTGGACAATGAACAGAAGTGAACAATCAACAGAAGTGAACAATGGACAGAAGTGGACAATGAACCGGAGTGGACAATGAACCGGAGTGAACAATGAACAGAAGTGGACAATGAACAGAAGTGGACAATGGACAGAAGTGGACAATGGACAGAAAAGGGCAATGGACAGAAGTGGACAATCAACAGAAGTGGACAATCAACAGAAGTGGACAATCAACAGAAGTGAACAATGAACAGAAGTGGACAACGGACAGAAGAGCTCGAACTTCTTCTTCTTCGTCGTCAAACACTCAGACAGCAACCACTGGCTGTCATATGAGCCAAACAAACATTACGCTGCCTTCAAACGCCTGACAAGTCAGACCCAGCGCATCCGACTTCACTTCAGCGGCGTGTGCTCCAACTAGCCTAATACTAACCACAACTGAAATGAAGCAACAGAAGGGAAGGAAAGCCTATTTCCGAACCAGGGGTCCAAATTGAAGGTTAATAAACAAGTGCCAGTCTCTCTTTACTTACACTTGGCAGCGCCATTCTGAATCATAATTAACATGCAGAGCTCTTGCTCCCTTTAATAGACACTCTGGCCCAAAATACCCTCCTTGTCTGTAGTCAGGCCGGAAATTAAACGCACCTGCCACCCTAGGTAAAAACCGCAAAGCAAAGCGAACAATCCCAAACCTTTGCTAACCAACTTTCACCCTAGCCGCCTTGATCCAACGCAGAGATACCCTCCCAAAAACGCCAGAAACTGAGAAAGCTCCCCGTCATTCTCTTATCCTCTGATGGCGAGATTCCGATACGGTCGAGTTGCCAAACGGCAGAGTTGATGTAAGTGACACCTTTAGCGCCTGTCATGGCGCGCGAGCTTACATGATAATAACAGGGAGGGTCGGGGTGGGGATTGTGTGACGGTGATGTCGATAGCTGGTGGGAGGAAAAAAGCGCAGGCATTTTCTGCTGATGACATCTGAAACCATTGTGGAGAGGTTCCCCCCCCCATCCCCCACCCCCTACTTCTTCCTCTCCAGCCGCCCCATCTGCTTCCTTCCATAAGTGATTGAGTTTCAGCCCCTTGTGTCTCTCTCTGAGTGTCGTAGTGTGTGATGTGAGTGAGTGAGGGTATGACGACAGTGTCGTTGTGTGTGATGTGAGTGAGTGAGGGTATGACGACAGTGTCGTTGCGTTGTCAACGCAAGAGGTTTACAAGCACACAACTTGTGCACGAACATACACAAAACCCTGCAACAGAATATGCACATATGCACGGACTCCTGCGTGCATATGCATCAGTACACACACACACACGCACGCACACACAAAGTTTATTTTGTCTGTCAACCACCCTTTCCCCCCCACCCCACCCGCCCCTCTCTGTCTGCCTGTCTGTCTATCTATCTCTGTATAATTATGTCTGCCTATCTCTTCTCTCTTGTGTGTGTATGTGCGTGAGTGCGTGCGCGCGTGTGTGTGTGTGTGTGTGTGTGTGTGTGTGTGTGTGTGTGTGTGTGTGTGTGTGTGTGTGAATGTTAGAGACTAAAAACCAGTGTTTTCACAATCTCTGGTAAGTAAGTTTATGTGCAAAGGTACCATTGTCTGTCTTACCCCCTTTCATGAATGGAAACATATGCACAAGGTCAAAATTAATACGCACGCTACATAATTATTATACTGACTGCATGGTATTTCAGCCTACAACGATTTGAAGAAAAAACAAAAGTGACCATCATGTACCAGAGGCTTGGCCAGCATACTGGGCAGTTGGTGAGTAATCTAATAACAACAGTTTTGACCAAATTAATGTAGTGTAGTATTATTCAAGAGAGAAAGATGGGAAGACAACATCAGAGAGTGGACTGGCCTTGAGTGGAACGATTTGCTACGGAAAGCAGAGGACCGCGGGGAGTGGAGGAAGCTGGTTGCAAAATTTTCATTAGTGCTCCCATGGTCCAAGGGACTGCGGGAGAGGGGGTGAGGTGAGAGAGTGTTATTCCAATATTCTGCACGTTGTGACATAGCATTGGAGAAACCAATTAAGTTATTCTCTCCCCTCGTCGTTGTTGTCATTCATTATCGTTATCACCTTGATGATGAAAGCATTGTGATGGTGATGGTAGTGCTGACTGAATTTTATTGCTTTCTTACAGCTTTTACAGACTGAATGTTTTTGTTATTGCTTTCTGCGTTACGTGTTTTTGTTTGTTTTTTGTATATAGCCATGGCTTGTAGCCCGCATGAATTTGTCTGTTCACCTTCTTCGCTTTCACTTACCCCGTAGTCCTGTAGACCGTGGGGGCACTACTGAAGATTTTGCAACCAGCTTCCTCCATTCCCCATGGTCCTCTGTTTTCCGTAGCAAATCGTTCCACTCAAGGCCAGTCCACTCGATGTTCACTGAAATGATAAATTATTGGTGTTGGTATTGATACTGGTTGTGGTGGTAGTCGTGGCGGTAATGTTAGTTTACGATGATCGAACAATGAACAATGAACAATGAACAAATTTTATTTATAGAGGGTTATAGAATAAGCATAACAATAGCTTTTTTACATCCAGCCCTCTGAAAAAAAATGAGAATGAGAAAGTAGTGTCTTTATTGTTGAGCGATTTTACAATAATTTTAAACATCAAGGGGTCAGTTCAGAACATGCCCTCTGTCTGTCTTACTGAGCGCAGTGACCTGGGAATCTATGTAGGACAACAAAAGCACACACTGGATAAACAAAGGACGGCGCGTATGGCTAGTTTTCAATATTCGGCCTATCCCTGAAGTCAGAGTGCAGCTGCCTAAATCAAGTAAATGGTGGGGAGGGAGGGAACGGTTGCATGCGTCGAAATCTCACCATTGGTGAACCTCGGAGCTCTAGCCGAGGAACAAAAAAATAACAACCACAGAGAGTTAACTATAAGATCAGTGCCCTCTGTTACCAATGTCTCACAAAACAGCTCCCTCCTACCTCTACGACTGTCTTCATCTATACACTCCTCGTCCCTCCGCTCTGCTGCAGATACCCTGTGCTTACGAATACCTAGATTCAACCAATCCACTGTTGGCTGTCGCTTTTTATCTGTTTCTGGTCCAGTGATATGGAATGACCTCCCCCTCTCCCTTCGCCAAAAGCCTACTTATGACACTTTTAAATCCAGCCTCAAGACATTTATTTCAAATCTGATTTCCCCCCTCTTGTTTCATCTCAAATCTATCCCTGCCTAAAATAGCCCAAATCCCATCACCATGCCAAAGTGTATAATGTGTGTGTGTGTGTGTGTGTGTGTGTGTGTGTGTGTGTGTGTGTGTGTGTGTGTGTGTGTGTGTGTGTGTGTGCGCGCGCGCGCGCGCGCGTGTATGTACATTTGAATTTGTTAACTCTGTTAATTGTTATTGGTTGTATGCATGGGTATGTTGTATGCAAGCGCTTTGATTTCGTTTTGCAAGATATGGTGCTATATAAATTCCATTTATCATTACCATTATTACTATTATTACTATCATTATTACTATTACCGTTACTCTCTGTTACAAATGTCTCCACAAAATAGCACCCTCCTACCTCTGTGAATGTCTTCATCTGTACATTCCGCGTTCCCTCCGCTCTGCTGCAGATATCCTGTACTTACGAATACCAAGATTCAGCCAGTCCATTGTCGGTCGTCGCCCTTTCTCTGTTTCTGGTCCATCGATTTGGAATGGCCTCCCTATCTCTCTTCGCCAAAAGCCTTCTTGTAACACTTTTAAATCCGGCCTCAAGACATATTTATTTCAAACCTAAGATTTCCCTCTCCTGTTTCATTTCATAGCTATCCCTGCTTTTCAACAGCCAAAAATCCCATCACCCTGCCAAAGTGTATAGCCTCTGTGTGTGTGTGTGTGTGTGTGTGTGTGTGTGTGCATTTGGACTTGTTAGAACTATTACTTGCTATTGATTGCATGACTCTAAGAATGAATTGAGTGCAAGCGCTTTGATTTGTCTGTGCAAGATATAGCGCGATATAAATTGATTTTTAAAATATCATCATCATTATTATTATTATTATGATATTATTATTATTATTATTATTACTATTTTCGTACTCTGACACAATTTTTATCCAGTGTCATACTAAATTTAAAAAAAATTCTGACGCTGGTTCACAATAATATAACTAATGGAAAGAGACCGCCTGTTATTAGCAGGTGCTGACTTTTCACAAAGATTATTCCTTATTGTTAGTTAATTTCAATAGCTGTCAAATCTGCTTTAAACGATTGCGTCAATGGCTCACATCATTTTCAGAAATTAGTTCACTTCACAGTCGATTGTGTGACACAACAGAAAAGGACCCGGATTTTCCTTCGTTCTTGCAGATTTTTATTTTCGATTTAGGAAGCAGGATACAAGGATGCCAAGACTTTCCTGTCGGCTGCTTGGCAGACATTGTTACAAGAAGAAAAATTCAGTCCGATTTTTTTTCTAAACCTATAAGATTCAAAGGCAGAATCAACTTAGATCAATCAGCTATGATGGGTTTTCGATCTGCTGACGATAGAAGCTATATTAGGGCTTTCATACTGTTGCAAATGAAAGTTGAAATTCAATGCGTAACGCTGCCGTTAAGCGCCTAGCGCATTCGACTTCTGCGTTGGAGAGAAATGTTATCTTGTAAGTCTTTTTGTAAAAAAAAAGTTAGGAGAATAGACCAAGCAGGCGGAAAATAGACAAGAAGGAGGTAACAGGAAGAAAAAGAACAAGGCAGAAAGCAAAGACAGGGATAGAAAAGAAGGAATTCCTAGCACAGATTTTCCAGAAGGTGGGGTGGTGTTTATACTGACACAACCCTGGCATCCCCACAAGGTTCAACTTAGATAACGTTGAACTAAAATTATTTGCATTTCTCTGGAAAGAAATAACATCACGTTCTTCATTCACCGGGGATGGGATAGCTCAGTGGGCAGAGCACTCACTTTCCCCAAGCTAAGGTTAAGCAGCGTCGAGCGTGGTAACCACTTGGATGGGTGACCGTTTGTGCGCCTTGGCTTTCCCTTCAGTACTCCAGTTCACCCAGCTGTAAATGGGTACCTGCCCTCTTTAGGTTCAGGGAAGGTAAAGCAGCGAGGGAGGGGAGATGGACACCGCCCTCAATATGCTGGCCCCTGGAGAAGCTGAGGTCTCTGACATCTCGCTCCCAAACGGCCGCATAGGTTATGGGAACACCTTTACCTTTTCATTTATTTGTCGTGTTAAGATCACGACTACAGGAGGAGCACCATGTACAAGGATGCTATCACGATTTGGAAAATACACAGCACTGGCAATTTGAAACGAAATATGAAACCCCCCTCGAAACTAAAATAACACAACGTTAATAACACTCATTAACACACACACACACACACACACACACACACACACACACACACACACACACACACACACACACACACACACATATACACACACACATAAATTAAGTGACATAATCACAGTTGATATATATCAAGCAGATATCA
Organism: Rapana venosa; assembly: GCA_028751875.1. Taxonomy (NCBI): domain Eukaryota; kingdom Metazoa; phylum Mollusca; class Gastropoda; order Neogastropoda; family Muricidae; genus Rapana; species Rapana venosa. The sequence continues at coordinate 23,867,623 of CM054159.1, forward strand.
TCAGATATGTGTATGAGTGTTTTGAAAAAAGAGAAAAAGAGAAATAGAATGCAACAAGTTTTTAGTGTACATCCCTTTTAGCCAAAAAAGATAAATTATAATTGATGTTTTTGTTGTGTCAAATAAGTCTACATGACGTAAACGGCAATAAAATATTTTGAATCTGAATCTGAATCTGAATCACACACACACACACACACACACACAACACACACACACACACACACACACACACAACACACACACACACACACATACACACACACACACACACACACACACACACACACACACACACACACACACACACAATTTGTAGCTCCCTGAAGACACAAATTCCTGATTTCAAAATCTTGTCTAGCAAACTTCCCGAAACGTCTTCTTAAGGACTCTGCAAGCGAAATACTATTATTATCCTGGGTATCTCTGGCACTCGAGAAGCAATGTATATGGTCAACTACATCCCACAAAAAGTCTCACATAAAAGGATTCCTAAAATTAAGCACACGAATTTCAGTGATCAAAACAGGGAAAAGGTTTAACAATCCAAGACAAAAATGGGAAGTGTCTCACTGACGACCAGGATATTCTGAACAGATGGACAGAATACTGCTCCGACCTGTATAACTATAGAACCGCAGGAGATCCAGAAGTCCTTAATGTACCCGCAAGCAAAGACACAGACAGTCACCCTATCCTCCGAGAAGAAGTGGAAACAGCAGTCAGATCGATGAAAAAGGGGAAGTCAGCAGGGCTGACAACATTCCAGCTGAGTTGGTTCAAGCTGGAGGGAAGCCATGATCAGCGCCCTACTAAGAATCTGCAACAAGATCTGACAGACAGGAAAATGGCCAACACCATGGACACAGTCACTCATCATCACCCCCCAAGAAAGGAAATCTACAACAATGCCATAATTACCGCACAATCAGCCTCATATGCCACCCAAGCAAGGTCATGCTGCAGATAATATTGAATAGACTGAAGCCACAAGCAGAGACCATCATTGCTGAGGAACAAACAGGTTTCAGAGCAGGGCGCAGCACAACAGAACAGATATTCAATCTCAGAATACTATGTGAGCGGTACCTTCAACATCAACAAGACCTTTACCACGTATTTATCGATTTTAAGAAGGCATTTGACAGGGTGTGGCATGCAGCTTTGTGGGCAACCATGAATTTGTACAGCATCAATGCAAACTTGATCAGAGTCATCAAACAGCTGTACAGCGAGGCCACCAGTGCAGTGTACTACAACAACAACATTGGAGAATGGTTTCGAACAACAGTTGGAGTAAGGCAGGGCTGTCTACTCTCACCCACTCTTTTCAACATCTTCCTTGAGAGAATCATGGCTGATGCACTGGAACATCATGAAGGATCAGTCAGCATTGGTGGCAGAACGATCACAAACCTCCGCTTCGCAGATGACATTGATGGAATAGCAGAATCAGAAAAAGATCTTGCCAGCCTAACAGAACACTTGGATAAGGCATCCAAAACATACGGCATGGAAATCAGTGCAGAGAAGACCAAACTGATGACTAATAACACCAACGGCATTAGCACTGATATCAGGGTTAATGACCAGAAGCTGGGAACAGTTCAAAGCTTCAAGTACCTGGGAACCATTGTATCAGACCAGGGATCCAAGCCAGAAGTAGTATGCAGGACTGCACAGACAATAACAGCACTGTCAAAACTAAACACCATCTGGAGAGATAAAAATATCTCACTTATCTCCAAGATCAGACTAATGCGCTCCATATTTCTGTATGCCTGTGAATCATGGACCCTGACTGCAGATTTGGAGAAAAGAGTACAGGCGGTGGAGATGAGATGCTTTCGGAGACTCCTTGGCATCTCCTACAAAGACCACATAAGCAACGAAAGCGTGCATAACAGAATCCAGCAAACCATTGGACCCTATGAGAACCTTCTAACGATCGTGAAAAAGCGTAAACTTAAATTGTATGGGCATGTCACAAGATCCAAAGGACTTGCAAAGACAGTTTTACAAGGCACTGTTCAAGGAGGAAGAAGAAGAGGCAGACCAAGGAAGAGCTGGGAGGATAACATCAGCGAATGGACAGGCCTAGAACTCAACAAAACCCTGAGAAAGGCAGAACAGAGAGAGGAATGGAGGGAACTGGTTGTTGAGTCTTTGCGGGTGCCCCCACGGTCGTCAGACTACGGGACAGATAGATAGATAGATAGATAGAGACAGAATGATCAGTGTATGGTGACCTAAGGACAGTCTTTTGTTACTGGCACAAGCTTGGGAGATGGGGATCCTCCTTTAACTTAAGGCAATAGTTATTATTGTACACCCGTAATGTAATAGATTTTATACGGACTTTTTGTGATAATGACTAGAGAAAACTGTGTAAGCATTTCAGTTAGAATAATAAAACCGGCTTTGATTTCAACAATAGGTTCAACACTGAATATTACCTGAAAATAATGTAATGTATATGTCCTACATTCAAACACAGAGGAGCGAAATTTTTTTGAAAAGTTCTATTCTGTTCTATTCTGTTCTATTCTATTCTTCTATTTTGTAATTTTATACCATAGCATATCATATAATTATTGCATCTTATCATATTACATCATTATTGTTATTTTTATCGTCCACATCATCATCATCATCATTCATCAGCATCAGCATCATCATCATCATCATCATCATCATCATCGTCGTTGTTGTTCTTGTTGTGAATACTGTTTTTGTAGTTGCGTTTATTGTTCTTGTCGTTGACAAACAGGCATGGACCAGAAAAAGCAGATAGCAAAAAACACCCAAACACCCAAACAAACAAACAAACAAAAGAACACAGCGATCATTCTTCAACAGCAGGTTCTCACCGTTTCAGCACCGTCAGTCACCAATAATCGTTTCACACAAGCCATAATTTGCAGACGAGACCGAAACTGAGAGAGAGCGAAAGAAAGAAGCAGACAAGGATAGAGACGTCTTCTGGCTTCCCTCTTTCACCGCCATACATCACAAGCGAAACAGGTTGCTGCCTCAATCCGCTCTTTTGACAGGAAAAACTACCCCTCCTCTTGTTGATCCAAGATGTAAGGGATATCCTTGTTCCTCCTATTCCCCCCAAGGCTTCGGACTTAGGAGGCGAGGAAGGGTTAGTTTGGGTCTATTGTTCGAGTCTTCTCAAGCATAGCAGTCAGCTTTCCAGAACTGTTTTGTATGTGCGAAGTGTTATCGGAGTCATCGAGTGAATTCTATGCGCTGCATTCTTGTCTAGAGTTTTCTGTTTTAGGCATATGTGGAGTTTTGAGTTGCGCTGTCTTTGTTAGTTTTCTCTGTGTTGTGTGTGTGTGTGTGTGTGTGTGTGTGTATTTTGGTGTTTAGTTGTACATGTTATGTATGCATGCATGTTATCGGTGTTGTTGAGTCGGTTGTATGCGTTACATTCTTTTCTTGCGATGTTTGTGTTAGGAAGATTTAGGTTTTGCTTTGCGCTGTCTCTGTTAGTTTTCTCTGTGTGTGTGTGTGGTTTTTTTTTGTGAGCGTGTGTGTGTAGCTTGCATTGCGCTGTCGCTGTTGATCTGGGTGTATTTTTTTGTGTACATTTGTATAATGTATGTATTGTGAATGTGCACACACACACACACACACACACACACACATACAATTCCCGTAATTCATGTCAGCATTCTATGGGTTACGGGAAATACTAATAACATACCTAGCATGCAACTTGTACAAAGAAATGAGCTGCTCTGAAGTAGGAATGTGTCTGCTGAGGCCAGTTGGCAGACCCTCTGCAATATTACATGCCAGGCACTAGGCACTCCCACCCTGTAAAGGTGAGGGAACACAGAGACTATGTTAAACAGAACTCCTCCTAGGGAAAAATGAAATGTGTTTCTGAAGATGACAAAGGCTGTACACAAATATTGAAACAGAAAGCAAAGGACTCGAGAGAACAGTATTGTATGTTTTGGGGCAGTGAGGGTTAGAAGCCCAATGTCTGGGTTTAGGGTTTTTATTTGTTGTGATGTCTTTGCTGTGTTCCTTTTGGCTTTTACGTGCATTCCTTCCTCTTAGGTGGGGAAGGGGGGGAGGGGGGTATTCATAGTTTTCTTTTTTTTTTTCTTGCAACGTTTGTTTGTGTTTTGTTTGTTTTTCTTTGGGGGGGGGGGGATGTTATTTTTTTTGCTCTCAGATTTTTGTGTGTGTACTTTCGTTTGTTTCTTTTTAAAAAGGTCTGTTGCTTTTGTTTTTCTCTTTTGTTTTTGTGTTGATTTGTTGTTGCTGTTTTTGATGTATTTGTTTTTGTTATTATTGTTGTTCGGGTGTTTTTTTAACTTTATGAACAATTTATGTAGACCACTTCACAGAACCGCAAAATAACGAATCTCGGCAGATTGTTTCGTTTATTTATTTAGGTTTGTTTTTTTGTTCTTAAATTGAGGTTTTGTGTCTTACGCAAAGCAAACGGTTACAATGATAACAGCCATAGCAAGAATGCATTTTTTTCCTTCATGGAAGAAGATAACGTAGAAAATAGTGGCTGAGAGAGATGACCTGACAATACAGACAGACAGACAGACAGACACGCAGACCAAACTCCTACACAGCCCAGCACTACTACTAGCCCTTTGTGTTCTCGAGTCGCTGCTCCCTCAAACACCCTCACCACACCGGGAAATGGGAAACGAACGAGTTCCCCAGGATCGCAGCGCGGCAGATCGGGCCGATCCCGACTCTCCCGAAACTCCTCACGGAGCGATTAGCCGGCCCTGATTAAAGTTTGATGAGGCCGAGACTAACCCTGGTGTCTTGGAGTTATTTCCCTTAGCTCGCGCGACACCTACAATGGCGGCGGGCTTCGCAGGCGGAGTTGTAAATGATTGAGAGTCGCAAGACTTCATGAAAATAGCATCCGTTCATTTCTCCCGTTGAGGTTTCACCCACAGTATGTTTTCCAGCCGTCTTGACTCGCAAACATTTGTGCGGGAAGGCCATCTTTAAATGTTTGAAGAGGGAGGCAAATGGCTGGCTGGGATTGCCTTTCCTTCTGGGGTGTGATTTATTCTTTGTAGGTGTTGTCTTGATGTTCTTCTGCGGTTTGGCGAGGTGTTGGTTTGATCGTGATTGGTTGCCTGATTGCTTTTTGATGACCCCTCCAAAACAAATTGGATTAAAGGCTGGTCTTGGTCCTGCTGTGGCTGTCTTGTGGTGGATTCAATTAGGCTTTTGATGTTTCACACGCGACAGGAGTAGAGTAGGCTGATGTTCAGACATGCGATGACAGTGATTATGAGGAAAATCGCACTGAGGTGTGTGTGTGTGTGTGTGTGTGTGTGTGTGTGTGAGGTTTATTAGCTGGCTTGCAAAAAAAGAAAACAAAAAAACCAGATAGCAAAGGCAAGGCAAGTAAATTTGGAAAACAACAATAGCAAATCTGTAACCAAAGAGAATTAGATAAAGGTGTCAAAATAAGGTAGCAGAGAAGATGTTTGCCTGAAAAAAACAATTATCTACAGTTACTGCCCCCATATACCATAAGAAAATTTGATTGATAAAGATAGCACGTTGCTTCAGCAACAAAATGAGTCCACACAAGTAAGAAATTGCTAATCGTATCCAAAGAGTTCTGGAAACAGCCTGCTTATCTGTGGTTCTGTGTCCATCTGTGTCTGTCTGTGTCTATCTGTGTCCGTTTGTGTCTGTCTGTGTCTGTCTGTGTCTATCTGTGTCTATCTGTGTCTGTGTCCATCTGTGTCTGTGTCTATCTGTGTCTGTGTCTGTCTGTGTCTATCTGTGTCTGTGTCTGAGCAGATGCTGGAAAAGATAAATATGTATGGAGTGTAAACTACTTTCTGATTTAGTATGGAGGTAAAATGGACCATAACTTTATATGGAATGTAAAAGTTAATATCATGCAAAACGATGGGTTTAGATATCAGGTTTAAAACTTGAGTGATGGCTTTAGGGAAAGGGAGAGGAGCTACCACTTCTGATAGATGGGCCAAAGACAGAGAAAGAGCATGGTCAACCATTGATTGTCTGAATTCAGCCACGAACAAGCACACTAGATCTGCAGTTGCTCTGAGACACTAAAATGAGATGTAAAGGAAAATACAGAAGAAGCAATCTGTCCATGATGTATTTGCAACAGAAAGAGATGATTCTACACTGTATTCTTTGTGGGACAGAAAGCCAAATGTTTAAACTTTATCAATTCAGATATGGTGTGTCACCTCCATGAAATGGCATCAAAATGTCAGCGTTGCTTTTCTCACCAAACACGGGACATACTATGAGTCAGAACAAAAACTTGTGGTAATAGGGATTTCTCCTATATTGCAGCTCAAGTATGGAATTCTCTCCCTTCTGATATCCACCATATGGAATCTATATAAACTAATAAAAGGCACCTAAAACTGACCTTTTTGTCAGAAGCATAACTGAGGTCTTCAACCTCTCCACTTCTTGATCTTACTTCGCTATTTCCTTCCATCACCCTGTAACTTTTACAGTTCTCCTTATTAATAAACTTATGACCTTTCATGTATTTCTTCCTCACTGTTTCTGAATAAAATTGTAACTTTTATTACTTGACCGGTTGTAATAATGTCATTATATGTTTAAGTTACACTATATTCGTATATTGAAAAAAATGTACATATAAAGGAAGTAGAAAAGAGTGAATAACAGAAAGCCAATCTCTCTCTCTCTCTCTCTCTCTCTCTCTCTCTCTCTCTCTCTCTCTCTCTCTCTCTCTCTTCAATTTGATTTGGCTTGTTGACTGTACTTGCGTTTTAGAGATTGTTATATTCCAATATCTTCCTGTTGAGTGTAACAACTATGTATATCTTATTTACAATGTGTAGATGTTCATTTTTATGACTTGATAGGTTTGGCTTTTTTTTCTTTGTTTTTATTGTGTGGGTGTATGAGTATTGGTCTTATTTTATTATCATGACGTATAATGTGAAGAGTATGATCAAAAAGAGTGTTGATGGTGATTGTGTGCTGTTTCAGAATTATATATTTAGTATTATCTCTGAAATGCAGACACTCTCTCTCTCCTTTTATTGTTTTGCTTATAGTTGTAATTGTTGTGTATCGTGATAAAGGATGTATTAGTATTTTATATTTTCAATCTTATTGGGTTTGTTGACTGTACTTGAGTTCTAGTGAATATCTTATTCCATTATCTTATTGTTGAGTGTAACAACTATAAGTACTTTACTTACAATGTGTAGATGTTCACTTTTGTGACTTATAAGTTTGGGGGGGAGGGGGGGGGTTGGTACCTGTTTAGTTTTCTCTTGTTGTTTTGGTTTTTTTAAAAGTGTTTTCCTTGTTTTTACTGTGTGAGTATGAGTATTGGGCTTATCATTATGACGTATCCCTACGAACGGGAGTGGATGTAAACCAGCACATGACTGCTTATTCATTATCCTCGAAATAAAAAAATAGAATTTGTCATTGTCATTCTCTCTCTCACTCTCTCTCGCTCTCCCACCTCTTCTCCCACCATTACCCACACTCACCACTTTCTCTCCTCAATGACAATGTGAATTTCCCATCAACCCATGCAACATGCATCTTCCAGTCTAGTCACTTTCTAAAAACATGGAATGGAGAATTGGAAGGCAATGCCAAAGCCGGTGGTGTAAATTGTGGGATCGGAACTGCAGGCAACCAGTGACCAGAGAGAAAGGGTGCAATGTCATCCTGCTGCTTCTCTAAGGGGATGTCTTCGTGGTGCGGTGTTCCCTAAGGGAATGTTAATTTCAGTATGGCTATTGCTCCATGTTCCAGTCTTCCTCCTGCTCTTCCTCTAGCTCCCTCTTCCCTTCTCTCCTTCAATATGGGAAAGCTTGTGTGGGGAATATGCTGGGATCAAAGGCTGTTGAGTGCATCGATTGGAAGATAGCCATTGCTCCCTTTACCCGTTTTCCCAGTCACTGGGTGAGGGTAGTGTATGAAAGGAATGGAATTTGCTTGCAGATCCATGAAAAGAATGTGTCTGGTGTGTGCTAAACACGTAGCTTTATGCCTGGAGAATGAAATAATATAAGAGAAGAAAACAAAAGTTATGATGTTTCAACATCAATGAGATTTTTGTTACATGTTTTATTGTGATTGCTTTGGGAGTATGATAGAGAGAATGTCTCTTTCTCTCACTACTGACCCCTCTCTTTTCTCATCTCTCATTCCTTCTCACCCTTGCCTTTCCTGAACAAATTACAGTCTGAAATTCCCATCGACCCATGCATCATGCATCTTCCGGTCCAGTCACTTTCTAAAAACAGGGATCAGAAAATTGGAATACCATGACAAAGGCAGTGGTGCAAATTGTCCGGTCAGAGCTGTGACCAGAGAGAAAGGGTACAATGTCATCCTGCTGCTGCTCTAAGGGGATGTCTTCGTGGTGCGGTGTTCCCCCAGGGAAAGTTTATGACCCTAGGTCAATTCCGCCACAATTTCAGTATGGCTATTGCTCCATGTTTCAGTCTTCCTCCTGTCTTCCTATCTTTCTCTCTCTCTCTGTCAATATGGGAAAGCTTGTGTGGGGAATATGCTGGGATCAAAGGCTTTTGAGTGCATTGATTGGAAGATAGCCATTGCTTCTGATACCCGTTTTTCCACTCACTGGGTGAGGGTAGGGTATGAGAGGAATGGAATTTGCTCGGAGATGCATGAAAGGAATGTGTTTGGTGTGTGCTAAACATGTACCTTTATACTTGGAGAATGAGATAAAAGAGAATAAAGCAAGAGTTATGATGTTTCAACATCAATGAGCTCTTTGTTCCATGTTTTATTGTGATTGCATTGGGAGTGACACATATCTGAGAGAGATGACCATATTTAGATTTTTTATTGATTTAAAATCATAGCCATGTATGGGGGAGAGGGGCAGGGTAAAACACTTTATAAATAAACACAAAGGAGTATTACTTACTCCTGCTGATTTCAAAAGGAAAGAGAGAGAGAGAGAGAGAGAGAGAGAAGAGAGGAGGAGAAGAGAGAGAGAAGAGAGAGAGAGAGAGAGAGAGAGAGAGAGAGAACATATCTTTCTCTCACTATTGACCCTCTCCTTTCTCATCTCTTATTCCTTCTAACCCTTGCCTTTCCTGAACAAATTACAATCTGAAATTCCCATCAACCCATGCAACATGCATCTTCCAGTCCAGTCACTTTCTAAAAACATGGATTAGAAAAGTGGAAGGCAATGGCAAAACCGGTGGTGTAAATTGTGGGATCGGAACAGCAGGCAACCAGTGACCAGAGAGAAAGGGTGCAATGTCATCCTGCTGCTTCTCTAAGGGGATGTCTTCGTGGTGCAGTGTTCCTTGAGGGAAGGTTAATTACACCACCATTCTCAGTATGGCTATTGCTCTGTGTTCCAGTCTTCCTCCTGCTTTTCCTCTAGCCCCCTCTCCCCTTCTCTCTGTCAATATGGCAAAGCTTGTGTGGGGAATATGCTGGGATCAAAGGCTGTTGAGTGCAATTACTGGAAGATAGCCATTGCTTCTGATACCCGTTTTTCCACTGACTGGGTGAGGGGAGTATATGAGAGGAATGGAACTTGCTTGTAGATGCATGAAAAGAATGTGTTTGGTTTGTGCTAAAGACGTTATTTTGTGCTTGGAGAATGAAATAATATAGGAGAAGAAAACAATAGTTATGATGTTTCAACATCAATGAGAGTTTTGTTACATGTTTTATTGTGATTGCTTTGGGAGTATTAGAGAGAGAATGTCTCTTTCTCTCACTATTGACCCCCTCCCCCTCCTTTCTCATCTCTCATTCTTTCTCACCCTTGCCTTTCCTGAACAAATTACAGTCTGAAGTTCCCATCAACCCATACATCATGCATCTTCCAGTCCAGTCACTTTCTAAAAACAGGGATCAGAAAATTGGAATACCATGACAAAGGCAGTGGTGCAAATTGTCAGGTCAGAGCTGTGACCAGAGAGAAGGGGTACAATGTCATCCTGCTGCTGCTCTAAGGGGATGTCTTCGTGGTGCCGTGTTCCCCCAGGGAAAGTTTATGACCCTAGGTTAATTCCGCCACAATTTCAGTATGGCTATTGCTCCATGTTTCAGTCTTCCTCCTGTTCTTCCTATCTTTCTCTCTCTCTCTGTCAATATGGGAAAGCTTGTGTGAGGAATATGCTGGGATCAAAGGCTTTTGAGTGCATTGATTGGAAGATAGCCATTGCTTCTGATACCCGTTTTTCCACTCACTGGGTGAGGGTAGGGTATGAGAGGAATGGAATTTGCTCGGAGATGCATGAAAGGAATGTGTTTGGTGTGTGCTAAACATGTACCTTTATACTTGGAGAATGAGATAAAAGAGAATAAAGCAAGAGTTATGATGTTTCAACATCAATGAGCTCTTTGTTCCATGTTTTATTGTGATTGCATTGGGAGTGACACATATCTGAGAGAGATGACCATATTTAGATTTTTTATTGATTTAAAATCATAGCCATGTATGGGGGAGAGGGGCAGGGTAAAACACTTTATAAATAAACGCAAAGGAGTATTACTTACTCCTGCTGATTTCAAAAGGAAAGAGAGAGAGAGAGAGAGAGAGAGAGAGAGAGAGAGAGAGAGAGAGAGAGAGAGAGAGAGAGAGAGAGAGAGAGAGAGAGAGAGAGAGAGAGAGAGAGAGGGAGAGAGAGAACATATCTTTCTCTCACTATTGACCCTCTCCTTTCTCATCTCTTATTCCTTCTAACCCTTGCCTTTCCTGAACAAATTACAATCTGAAATTCCCATCAACCCATGCAACATGCATCTTCCAGTCCAGTCACTTTCTAAAAACATGGAATGGAAAATTGGAAGGCAATGGCAAAGCCTGTGGTGTAAATTGTGGGATCGGAACTGCAGCCACCATTGACCAGAGAGAAAAGGTGCAATGACATCTTGCTGCTTCTCTAAGGGGATGTCTTCGTGGTGCCGTGTTCCCCCAGGGAATGTTAATTACACCACAATTCTCAGTATGGCTATTGCTCCGTGTTCCAGTCTTCCTCCTGCTTTTCCTCTAGCCCCCTCTCCCCTTCTCTCTGTCAATATGGCAAAGCTTGTGTGGGGAATATGCTGGGATCAAAGGCTGTTGAGTGCAATGGTTGGAAGATACCCATTGCTCCTGATACCCGTTTTTCCACTCACTGAGTGAGGGTAGTGTATGAGAGGAATGGAATTTGCTTGTAGATGCATGAAAAGAATGTGTTTGGTTTGTGCTAAACATGTAATTTTGTGCTTGGAGAATGAAATATAATAGAAAAAAACCAAGAGTTATGATGTTTCAACATCAATGAGATTTTTGTTACATGTTTTATTGTGATTGCTTTGGGAGTATGAGAGAGAGAACATCTCTTTCTCTCACTATTGACCCCCCCCCCCTCCTTTCTCATCTCGTAATCTTTCTCACTCTTACCTTTCCTGAACAAATTACAGTCTGAAATTACCATCAATCCATGCATCATGCATCTTCCGGTCCAGTCACTTTCTAAAAACAGGGATCAGAAAATTGGAATACCATGACAAAGGCAGTGGTGCAAATTGTCAGGTTAGAGCTGTGACCAGAGAGAAGGGGTACAATGTCATCCTGCTGCTGCTCTAAGGGGATGTCTTCGTGGTGCTGTGTTCCCACGGGAAGGTTTATGACCCTAGGTCAATTCCGCCACAATTTCAGTATGGCTATTGCTCCCTGTCCAGTCTTCCTCCTGTTCTTCCTCTCTCCCTCTCTCTCTCTCTTTCAATATGGGAAGTATGTATGGGAAAAAATGCTGGGATCAAGGGCTTTAGAGAGAATCCATTGGAAGATAGCTATTGTGTGTGATACCCGTTTTTCCACTCACTGGATGAGGGTAAGATGTGAATGGAATGGAATTTGTTTGTAGATGCATGAAAATAATGTGTTTGGTGTGTGCTGAACACGTAGCTTTGTGCTTGGAGAATGAGAAAAGTACAGAAAAGTAACAAGGGCTATGATGTTTCCAAATCAGCGAGTTCTTTGTTACATGTTTTATTGTGATTGCATTAGGAGAGAGAGAGAGCAAGAGAGAGAGAGAGAGAGAGAGAGAGAGAGAGAGAGAGAAATGGTCATAAGTGATTTTTTAATTGATCAAACACCATAGCCAGAAAGAGGGAACAGGAACAGGGTGAAACACTTGAGAAATGAACATAAAGCAATATTGCTTACGCTTGCTGATTTTCAAATGAAAAAGAGACAAAGCAAGAAACACAGAGGAGAGAGAGAAGAGAGAGAGGAGAGAGGGAGAGAGAGAGAGAGAGAGGAGAGAGGAGAGAGAGAGAGGAGAGAGAGAGAGAGAGAGGGATTATCTCTTTCCACCCCCTCCTTTCTTGTCTCCCATTCCTTCTCACCTTCCACTTTCCTGGATAAATTGCAGTCTGAAATTCACATAAATCCATGCAACATGTATCTTTACATCTAGTCACCTTCTAAAAGGACTGAATTCCCATCAACCTATGCAATGTGAAATTTTTCGGTTCAGTCTCTTTCTAAAAAGACAGAACAGAAAATTGGAACACTATGCTAGTAGTGTAAATTGTCAGATTGGAACCGCAGGCAACCAATGACCAGAGAGAAAGGGTACAATGTCATCCTAAGGGGATGTCTTTGTGGTGTGGTGTTCCCTAAGGGAAGGTTTATGACCTAGGTTTTTTTTTGGTGTGTGTGGGTTTTTTTGCTTCCTCATCTTCTGTGACGTCCCCAATCCTGCTGTTCCCACACCGTTCATTCCAATCTCCCGCCACAGCCATACCCAGATTTGTTATGTCTCATCCTCAGAGTCGGAGGTCCACAGGGAGCCCATCACTATCAGGCCGCCGTGGGGCCACCAGCCAGAGAGGCCATGCACTGCTGCTGGGTCACTTTGGTGGTGTTCAGTGGTGCCTGTTCTGAGCTAACGTACGCAGGACACCACCTACTAAGCCCCCTACTAACGACAGTATTAGCTCAGTCGCGGAGCCAGACTGAGTGAGTTGCCCACCCGAGGTGGCAAACACCACAACGTCCCTCCAACGACCGTCCCCATGAACCTCCAACCCCAAAGGCCCTGACACAAACTCACCACAGGCACAGAAGTGTATGGGCAAACTGAATCTGAGGTCACCATGAGATCAGAGCAGCTGGGACCCCCGACCCGAATCAGAGCATTTTTATTGTATGGCTGATGATCAATGACAATGGCTGATGTAATTATGTTGTGGAATGCATATGCTGTTCAGTACTAACTTGAAAAGGGTTTACACTACGCTTACTCATAATATATCCCAGCATCAACGGCGATGAGCTACGACCTGCAGTGTTGCCAGTAATTGAGCAACACTCTCAAACTCGCATCGTTAGTGGTGAAGCTCCATGTGTGGTCAGTACTTCCACTGAGCTCAACTTTACTCTGACTTGGTAGAGCGGCCAAGTACGAAAAATCCCTATGACTCTGGTGAGGAAGTATAACCACGGACCTCAAGTCCGTAACCCAAAAGGCGCTGAACAATGCGCCATGGCGCATGGAATTACGCACAATTTCAGTATGGCTATTGCTTCATGTTCCAGTCTTCATCCTGTTGCATCTCTCACTCTCTTTTTTCACTGTGGGAAAGTTTGTGTGGAGAATATGTTGGGATCAAAGGCTTTTGAGTGCATTGATTGGAAGACAGCCATTGCTACTGATACCCGTTTTTCCACTCACTGGGTGAGGGTAGGGTATAAATGGAATGGAATTTGCTCGTACATGCATGAAGAGAAGGTGTTCGGTTTGTGCTGAACACATAGGCTTGTGCTTGGGGAGTGAAATATAAGAGAAGAAAACAAGAGATATGATGTTTCAACATCAATGAGTTCTTTGTTACATGTTTTATTGTGATCGCTTTGAGAGTATGAGAGAGAGAGAGAGACAGAGAGAGAGAGAGAGAGAGAGAGAGAGAGAGAGAGAAATCACATCTCTTTCTTTCACTATTGACCCCTCTCCTTTTTCATCTCTCAGTCCTTCTCACCCTCCCCTTCCTGACGAATTACAGTCTGAAATTCCCATCAACCCATGCATCATGCATCTTCTGGCCAAGTCACTTTCTGAAAGCACGGAATGGACAATTCGAACACCATGCCAAAACCGGTGGTGTAAATTGTCGGATTGATCGGAACTGCAGTTGACCAGTGACCAGAGAGAAAGGGTACATTGTCATCCTGCTGCTTCTCTAAGGGGATGTCTTCGTGGTACGGTGTTCCCCAAGGGAAGGTTTATGACCCTAGGTTAATTCCGCCACAATTTCAGTGTGGCTATTGCTCCGTGTTCCAGTCTCCCTCCTGCTCTGCATCTCTCTCTGTCAATATGGCAAAGCTTGTGTGGGGAATATGCTGGGATCAAAGGCTGTTGAGTGCCTTGATTGGAAGATAGCCATTGCTTCTGATACCCGTTTTTCCACTCACTGGGTGAGGATAGGGTATGGATAGAATGCCATTTGCTTGTAGATGCATGAAAAGAATTTTGGCATGTGCTGAAAACAGTGCTTTGTGCCTGGAGAATGTGAAAGACAGGGGAAGAAACATGAGTTATGATTTTTCCACAGCAAAGAGGTTTTTATAATTGAATGTTTTTATTGTGATCATGATACTTGTTCTGTCTCCAGAGCATGGGGGGGGGGGGGGGGGGGGGGGAGGGAGGGAGAAGATACATTCATTTTGATTTTGAGGAAAGAATAACATGGTAAACAAAGGGTGAAAACATAAAGGGAAAAAACAAAACAGCAAGAGAACGATGCAGACAAAAAGGAGTGACAGCACACATTCAAATGGCAAAGAACAAATAATAATAATGATACTAATAATAATTATAATAATGATAATAAATGGAATTTATATAGCGCTATATCTTGCAAAAAAGAAATCAAAGCGCTTGCATTCAACACGCCAATACATACAACCAATAACAATTAACAAAGTTAACAAATTCAAATGCGCATACACGCGCAAACACACACACACACACACACACACACACACACACACACACGCACGCACGCACGCACGCACACACACACACACACACACACACACACACACACAGATAATACACTTTGGCAGGGTGATGGGATTTTGGCTGTTTTAGGCAGGGATAGATTTGAGATGAAACAAGAGGGGGGAAATCAGATTTGGAATAAATATGTCTTGAGGCTGGATTTAAAAGTGTCATAAGTAGGCTTTTGGCGAAGGGAGAGAGGGATGTCATTCCAGATCACTGGACCAGAATCAGAGAAAGAGCAGTGGCCAACAGTGGATTGGTTGAATCTCGGTATTCGTAAGCACAAGGTATCTGCAGAAGAGCAGAGGGAACGAGGAGTGTACAGGTGAAGACAGTCACAGAGGTAGGAGGGAGCTTTTTGTGGAGACATTTGTAACTAGGGTACTGATCTTATAGTTAACTCTCTGGTACAGCCAGCTAGTGGAATGATTGCAAGAGAGGAGTTATGTGCTCAGATTGATTGATGCCAAGGTTTGAAATATGCTGTTTTGTTTCTTCATCAATACTGTTCTGTTTGCGGCCAATTTCATGTAACAATGCTCTCATATTTTCAGGGGTGTGTGTCATTGGGGTGGAGTGAGGAAAGCAGGATGGTGATGGTGGGGGTGGTTGAAGTTTGTGAGACACTGCAGTTTATCAGGCTGCATCAGGGTCAGGGTAGAGAGAGTTGCAAAGGTCAGCACAACAATGTGAACATTAATCATGTCGCCATTTTTTTAAAAACAAAAATATTCAAAAGATACAGAAATTCAGAATTGAAATATTTTACAACATAATCACTGTCAAAAAAAACTATACTGACCGCCAGATTCCTCAGAGAAACACAAACACAACGATATATAACAGTCCTTGCAGGAATACAGGACATACACAAATCTATCTATCTATCTATCTATCTGTCCCGTAGTCTGACGACCGTGGGGGCACCCTCAAAGACTCAACAACCAGTTCCCTCCATTCTTCTCTCTGTTCTGCCTTTCTCAGGGTTTTGTTGAGTTCTAGGCCTGTCCATTCGCTGATGTTATCCTCCCAGCTCTTCCTTGGTCTGCCTCTTCTTCTTCCTCCTTGGACAGTGCCTTGTAAAACTGTCTTTGCAAGTCCTTTGGATCTTGTGACATGCCCATACCATTTAAGTTTACGTTTTTTCACGATCGTTAGAAGGTTCTCATAGGGTCCAATGGTTTGCTGGATTCTGTTATGCACGCTTTCGTTGCTTATGTGGTCTTTGTAGGAGATGCCAAGGAGTCTCCGAAAGCATCTCATCTCCACCGCCTGTACTCTTCTCTCCAAATCTGCAGTCAGGGTCCATGATTCACAGGCATACAGAAATATGGATATGACAAGGGAGCGCATTAGTCTGATCTTGGAGATAAGTGAGATATTTTTATCTCTCCAGATGGTGTTTAGTTTTGACAAAGCTGTTATTGTCTGTGCAGTCCTGCATACTACTTCTGGCTTGGATCCCTGGTCTGATACAATGGCTCCCAGGTACTTGAAGCTTTGAACTGTTTCCAGCTTCTGGTCATTAACCCTGATATCAGTGCTAATGCCGTTGGTGTTATTATTCATCAGTTTGGTCTTCTCTGCACTGATTTCCATGCCGTATGTTTTGGAGGCCTTATTCAAGTGTTCTGTTAGGCTGGCAAGCTCTTTTTCTGATCCTGCTATTCCATCAATGTCATCTGCGAAGCGGAGGTTTGTGATCGTTCTGCCACCAATGCTGACTGATCCTTCATGATGTTCCAGTGCATCAGCCATGATTCTCTCAAGGAAGATGTTGAAAAGAGTGGTTGAGAGTAGACAGCCCTGCCTTACTCCAACTGTTGTTCGAAACCATTCTCCAATGTTGTTGTTGTAGTACACTGCACTGGTGGCCTCGCTGTACAGCTGTTTGATGACTCTGATCAGGTTTGCATTGATGCTGTACAAATTCATGGTTGCCCACAAAGCTGCATGCCACACACCCTGTCAAATGCCTTCTTAAAATCGATAAATACGTGGTAAAGGTCTTGTTGATGTTGAAGGTACCGCTCACATAGTATTCTGAGGTTGAATATCTGTTCTGTTGTGCTGCGCCCTGCTCTGAAACCTGCTTGTTCCTCAGCAATGATGGTCTCTGCTTGTGGCTTCAGTCTATTCAATATTATCTGCAGCATGACCTTGCTTGGTGGCATATGAGGCTGATTGTGCGGTAATTATGGCATTGTTGTAGATTTCCTTTCTTGGGGAGGGTGATGATGAGCGACTGTGTCCATGGTGTTGGCCATTTTCCTGTCTGCCAGATCTTGTTGCAGATTCTTAGTAGGACGCTGATCATGGCTTCCCCTCCAGCTTGAACCAACTCAGCTGGAATGTTGTCAGCCCCTGCTGGCTTCCCCTTTTTCAGCGATCTGACTGCTGTTTCCACTTCTTCTCGGAGGATAGGGTGACTGTCTGTGTCTTTGCTTGCGGGTACATTAAGGACTTCTGGATCTCCTGCGGTTCTATAGTTATACAGGTCGGAGCAGTTTTCTGTCCATCTGTTCAGAATATCCTGGTCGTCAGTGAGACACTTCCCATTTTTGTCTTGGATTGTTAAACCTTTTCCCTGTTTTGTGCTAGTCAGGTCTTTCACCAGCTGATATGCTTTCTTGCTATTGTTTTTCTTGATGTTCTCTTCAATGTCTTGGCACTGTTCACCGATCCATTTCTCTTTTGCCTCCGTCATGGACTTCCTGATTCTTTTGTTGACTGCCCTATATTGTTCTGCTCTTTCTTTTGTTTCATTTTTCTTTTTCTTCAACTCTCTACGCTTGTCGCATAGTTGTAGGATGTTAGGTGTGACCCATGGTTTTTTGACTGGTCGGTGTTTGCCAAGAAGCTCGCTTGCTGTTTCAGTCACTGCTGTATTGAAACTATTCGTCAGTGTATCTATGTCTGAGTCTATCACAGTGAGTGCTGCAAACTTTCCACCTATCCTTGCTTGAAAATATTCTAATACCTCTGGGTCCTTCAGCTTCTCGAGGTCAAATTTGATCCTGATGTTGTTCCGCTTGTGGATTTTCTTTAGACGTAGTCGGAAAGTCATCATCACAAGATCATGATCACTCCCTATGTCTGCTCCTGGAAAACTTCGTGTCTGTGCGATGTTAACGCTAGACTGAAACCGTCTTTTCACCATGATGTAATCTATTTGGTTGTGGTGTTCTCCATTTGGGCTATGCCATGTCCATTTTCTGGATTTCTTGTGTGGGCCAAATCACACACTTCTATTCAGAGCCACACACACACACACACACACACACCATGCTGCCATCAGGCCCCAAAACAAGACCAGCTACCAAGTAGGGTTTATACATATTACTTTCATTTCTCCTTACATATGATCTGGATTTTCATTGTCTGTTGTGACTCATTGTATCAGTCAGTCATTGTGTCATTTTCAGAATTATATAGTGACCAAAAATCGATTTTTTAAAAATCCATGCATTATGAATCAGAAAAATAAAGCTGTATCTTAATATACCCTGGAGATGGAAAAAGACAGACAGCTTAAGAAAAGATCCAACAAAATTAAGATCAATTCTTTTGAAAGGCAATCGGGATGTTGCAATGAAACAAACATAAGGGCTGTCCAGGTATTCATCTCCATTTCACATTGTCCTTTCCATTGTCCTCAATATAAAATATTAAAATATTTTACAAATGTTTCTAGGTATACCATAATTTAATAATGTTGCCTCTTTCATCACAAATTATACAGATTATAAATATACCTCTTAAAACATGGTGTAAGTATGCTGTATGCTAGTTTAAAGAATGTGTACTCATATATTTCTTCACACCATTTCTGGTTTAAGGAGACTGAGGTAAAGTTTGTGTCTCCTGGTCTCAGTTTTGTCTGTCCCTTTATTTGTTTGGTTTGTTGTTGTTTTTTGTCATGTGGTTTGTACTTATTTATGTGTTACCTTTTCAATCTTCCAATACAGTTGTCATGCTTTTGCCCCTTTTCTTTAGTTTAATATTTTGCATTGGTAATGCATTTGCTGCAGATGTTGTAAGTTTCAAAGTAACTGATATATATATATGTATACCAGCTGCCAAACAAAATCTGTAATGTTTTGCCTTTAAAGCCAGACTATAAGCCGTTGGTGGTGGTTGTTCACAGTGCTTACATGTACAGTAACTATGCCTTTTTATTACACATTTTGCTAAAACAACAGAAAGAGTGGTCATTGTTGGAAGAACCAAATTTTAAAACAAGCAAACAAAAACAACATTTCAGCTAAAGTTAATGAAAAATGGACAAAACGTTCAGGAATCGAGGAAAATTAAGAGAGAGAGAGAGAGAGAGAGAGAGAGAGAGAGAGAGAGAGAGAGAGAGATAGAGACAGAGACAGAGAGACAGAGACATAGAGAGAGAGTGAGTGTGTGTATGCCAACTGCTGTAAGGCATGTACCTGTCGACCATCATGTCGAAGTCTCAACAACAACACCACAAACATTACACTGCTGACACATGCCAGGCAGACCACGGAAAGGAGTCGCCTCCCCCTGACTGTCACTTCCACAATAGTCGTGAAACTTCGGAAGTCTTCGCTACATCCGGGGCGCCACTATGACTGGTGGAGCTGTCCCGCTTTTTTAGTTGCGCATAATTCTAGGTATTAGGGGAACGTG
Source organism: Rapana venosa (assembly GCA_028751875.1). Lineage (NCBI taxonomy): Eukaryota > Metazoa > Mollusca > Gastropoda > Neogastropoda > Muricidae > Rapana > Rapana venosa. The sequence goes on from CM054159.1 coordinate 23,887,329, forward strand.
GGGGCAAGAACATGCCATGTAATGTCTTAGCCTTGTTGCGTGGGCAAGGTCCTGTAGTCTGACATGTGGTCGGTTTTTTCAGGTTATTTTTGTGTGTGACTGGGTGTGGGTGTAAATGGAAGGGAAGAATGGGATGACGTGTGTGAGGGGGGGGGGGGGGGGGGGGGGGGGGGGGGATTGGTGTGTGTGTATGTGCGTGTGTGAGTGATGTTTTTTATTCATTTTATTCTATTCTTCTATTTCTAGGGAAATGGAATAAGTACTCATGTACTTTTTTTTTACATCTAGTTCCTGTGTGTATGTATTTTTGTAAACTTTGTCATCCATTCCTACCAGCACACTATGGTCTACTCTTCCAAAAAGCTGAAGAGGTTTTAAGAGTGCACAAGATGTTCTGCATGCCTTCACACATAGGACCACAGTTTATAGTCTCATCACTGTGTGTGTGTGTGCGTGCGCGTGCGCGCTCGCGTGTGTGTGTGTGGGTGTGGGTGGGTGGGTGTAGGTGTGGGTGTGTATGTATGTGTGCACGTGTACACGCACAAGTATGCGTGCATGGGCATGTGCCAGCGTGGGTGCCCTTGCTCGTGTGTGTGTGTGTGTGTGTGTGTGTGTGTGTGTGTGTGAAATATTACCAGTGTGGTTCCCCAATAACCTCTTAGAGAGGATTAGGCCTATCATAGAAGAAGAATTTATATATTTTATTCTTTGAAATAGATATGTGTATTCTTGTTTCTTAACTAATGACACATTCACTGGCTAATTGGCACACATTGGCCTACTCTTAAGTGTGTGTGTGTGTGTGTGTGTGTGTACTGTGTGTGTGTTGCGTGTACTGTGTGTGTGTGCTGAATGTGTGCGTGCGTGCCTCGTGCGTGTGCAGGTATGGGTCGGCTGTATGTTTATGTTTGTGTATGCGTGTGTGGGATTTTAAAAGGTTTTTTTTAAAAGATTGGTATTTTATCACTCTTTCATATCGATGATTTTTATGTTGGTTGTTCTTATATATATATAGCTTGTAATCCATATGGAATTTTCTGTTTATTGACACAACGAAGTATTCGTATTAGTATTGGTAATGATGGTGGACAAGACTAAGAGATGCCTCCCTGGGGTTTATAAACCCAGAGTCCCAGTGGCTACGTGTCATTTGAAGAGTGGCGGCAAACGGTTCCAAGTTTGATAAGTTTCCTGAAAGATGTTTTCCTAGCTTACGATCATTTGCCAGAGCGCTTCGATTTGTTTTTTTTTTACAAGATTCAGAGCTATATAAATTCCATATATTATTATTATTATTATTATTATTTCATCAATTGTGACAGGACTGCTATAAGTTTACTTGTGGTCCTGTCAAGCTTATGTTTGTCCATTTTGCCAAGCATTTTTGTTTTGTTTTGTAAAACTGTGTTTAAACAAGTAACACATGAACATGCTTTGAACCACTTACATGAAAGTGTGTCACATTGCAGTCAACCCAATATACTTTGTGCATGTTTTACCATTCATATTTAAAGGACTTTGCAGGTAATGATTTGCAATCTACATTCGATGGAATAGTTTCTGCATAAACTTTAAAACATTAGATTAGCCTCTTGTATTAATAATTTAAACCCAAAGTACAAGATTCTTGTCTTTGCTGTGTTTTCTGTGGGAAAATTGTCCAGATTCTCATAAATCATTTTTCATGGTGTGAGTGTCCCAAACTTAACATCATTTAGAAATATTACCTAAAGTGGAGAAGCTACTTAAATGTTTGCAATTAAACTTGCTTTGCTATGCCTTGCCTTGCCGTTTTGCCTTGTCCTTGGTTGATGGAGACCAAACTTTCAAAAGTACATATAAAATAAAACATTCTGTCAGACTGCTGAAGTGAGCACAGCATAAAAACATTAGTTTCTTTTCTTTTTAAAAATTCCAAACAAACAATGAGAAACTTGAGCATATAAAAATTTAGATTTATACCAATCTGAGTTGCTGTTGCATTTAAAGCTAAATTAAGCCAAAGACGTTTGAATGCAGGCACAAATTTGAGTTATGAATCTTCACAACAGCCAAGCATTTAGAGAACCTTATCCCCCATTCTTATGGAGGAAGCTGGTGGCAAAATCTTCAGTGGTACCCCGACAGCCTACTACACTACAGGATAGGTGAAGTGAAGTGACCCCTTCCTCCTCCTACATCCCTCTCCCCCCTTCTCCCTTTCTTTGTCATGATTACACATTTTCTTATAGTCGTCTTCTACTTAGCAAAAATTCACGAAGTCCACCCCCAATTTGTTTTCCCGCTTTTCTCCATCCTTCTTTGCCATTTCATTCAAACCCTTTTCCTCACATCCTCTCCTCAATCACCTCGACAACCTTTAAAATGACCACGTGTCATACATGAACAAACCCGCCCACGCAATACCATAACACTTAGCCATGACATGGCATGAACTTGCACCCACCTTCCCCTAACACCCAGAACTAGGTGCAAGGAATGAGAGCTTAGCCAGTCACAATGGCGCCCGGATGTAGCGAAGAGTCCCGAAGTTTCACGACTATTGTCGAAGTGACAGTGAGGGGGAGGCGACTCCTTCCGTGGTCCGTCTGGCATGTGTCAGCTGTGCTGTTAAGACCTGGACATGATGGTCGACAGGTAGATCGCCTTACAGCAGTTGGCATACTCTCTCTGTGTCTCTGTGACTCTCTGTGTCTGTGTGTGTGTGTGTGTGTGTCTCTCTCTCGCTCTCTCTCTCTCTGTCTGTGTCTCTGTATATCTCTCTGTCTCTCTCTGTCTCTCTCTCGGGGACTGGATGTAAAAAAGCACATGTGTGCTTATTCATTATCCTCGAAATAAAAGAATTTGTCATTGTCATTGTCATTGTCTCTTTTAGTGTGTATGTATGTGTGTGAGAGAGAGAGATTATTGTTATCCTTTATTTTATTTTGAGGATAATAAGTACCCACTCATGTGCCTTTTTACGTACAGTCCCTGAGACCATGCGTTTTTGCAAATTTTTCCATCTATTTCCATCAGCATACAATAGCCGACAGTTCCAAAGACGGAATGGGTTTTAACGAATGTGTACGATGTCAGTTAAGCATGTGTCAGCACAGAGGGCCTTTGGTATCTAGTCTTGTCTGAAGGACTTCTCAGAGAGAGGTGTTCGTACTTATGTTAACTCCAGGGGTGTGATCTCCATGAACGGGTGTCTTGATGAATGAACACAATATCTGAGTGTATAGAGTTTTTGATGTCCATTTATGTGGATCCATGAAGTCGAGGGTTCGAACTTCTGAGGCTGCATCTAGTGAAACAGTAAGGAATTTCACACTCTCCTGGGGCAATTTAAAGTGCGGAAATGTCAGTGCCTTCATTCCCCATGTGCATACACCCATGTAGAAGATCAAATATGCACGTCAAAGATCATGTAATTCATATGGGTGCTACACACAGCCTGTGATGTGGACCCAGAGAGAGAGAGAGAGGGGGGGGGGGAGAGAGAGGGGGAGGAGAGAGGGAGGAGGAGGAGGGAGAGAGCAAGAGAAAGAGAGAGAGATGGTCTCCCTCAGATTCGGTCATTGCCCCAGAGACATGAGCTGACACATTCAGTGTCATACCCCAACAACTCAGAGAGTGAAGGGCAAAAAGAAGTCAAAAGAGCTGTCTATCTATCTATCTATCTATCTATCTATTTATCTGTCTATCTATCTGTCTATCTATCTATCTGTCTATCTATCTATCCATCTATCTATTTATCTATTTATCTATCTATCTATATATCTAACTATCTATCTAGCTATCGATCTATCTATCTATCTCTCTATCCATCTATCTATCTATCTATCTATCTATATATCTATTATCTATCTATCCATCTATCTATCTATCTATCTATCTATCTATCTATTTATCTATCTATCTGTCTGTCTGTCTGTCTGTCTGTCTATCTACCTATCTATCTTTCTATCGATTTTTATCTGTTTTGTTGATAGTCCCAAATCAGGGCAAGGGCCGGATGAAAAAAAAGTATGCGCATGCTTATTCTGTTACCCTTGAAAAATAAAGGTTCATTCATTCATTCAATAAAGATTCATTCTATCTATCTACCTATCTTTCTGTGTGTCTTTCTGTCTTCCTGTCTATCTGTCTCTCTATCTCTCTCTCTATCTATCTATCTATCTATTTGTGTGTCTATTTATCTGTCTGTCTAACTGTGTGTGTGCTTGCGGCCGTGTGTGCTTGGGTGTGTATGTGTATCTTTTTTTTAAATTTTATTTTATTTTATACCACTTTAAGTCACGAGATTTCTCTGCGTGAAATTCGGGCTGCTCTCCCCGGGGAGAGCGCGTCGCCACAAGAGCAGCGCCACCCTTTTTTTTCTTTTGGTCTGCAACTGTATTTTTTTCCCTATCAGAGTGGCTTTTTTCTAAGAATTTTGCCAGGGACAACTCTCTTGTTGCCGTGGGTTCTTTTACGTGTGCTGAAAATTTTGTGTAACACACGGGACCTCGGTTTATCGTCTCATCCGAAAGACTAGCGCCCAGACCACCACTCATGGTCTAATGGATGGGGAAAAATTTCGGGCCCAAACGGGATACGAACCACCGCGCACACCTGACCCAGAATTTTTGCATTCTAGACAGGCGCGTTACCTCTAGACCACCTATCCACCTATCTTATCTTTGTTACTGAATTACTGTTCATTTTAATCTGCCGTTAAGTGTGTAGTAATCCTCCATACTCCAAAAGGGGCTGAAGGAATCAAACCTTAAATCTTGAATCTCATGTGTGTATGTGTGTGCATGCTTCCATGTGTGCGTGCGTGCGTGTATGTGTGTGCACACATGCATGTAAAATTGAACACATTACTGCATTTCACCAAGAACTCATTCAGTTTGATAGACCAGTTTTTTTCTCATTCTCCAAACACAAAGCTACGTTTTCAACACAGCAAACACATTCTTTTCATGCATCTACAAGCAAATTCCATTCCTCTCATACCCTACCCTCACCAAGTGAGTGGAAAAACGGGTATCAGAAGCCAACGGCTGTCTTCCAATCAATGCACTCAAAAGCCTTTGATCCCAGCATATTCCTCACACAAGCTTTCCCACAATGAAAGAGAGAGAAGGAGAGAGAGGAAGAACAGGAGGAAGACTGGAACACGGAGCAATAGCCATACTGAAATTGTGGCGGAATTAACCTAGGGTCATAAACTTTCCCTTGGGGAACACAGCACCACGAAGACATCCCCTTAGAGCAGCAGCAGGATGACATTGTACCCTTTCTCTCTGGTCACTGGTCGCCTGCAGTTCCGATCAGACAATTTACACTAACAGCTTCGCCATGTCGTTCCAATTTTCCGTTCCAGCTTTTTAGAAGGAGCCTGAACCGGAAGATTTGTGATGCATGGGTTGATGGGAATTTCAGGTTGTAATCTAGCAGGGAAAGCAGCGAGTAAGGTGGAAAGTGAGAGAAGAATGGGTGGTGGTGGTGGTGGTGGGGGGGGGGGGGGGGGGTAATAAGAAGAGAGAGAGAGAGAGGTTGCAGACTGCAGAAGATGATAGTGTGTGTGTGTATGTGTGTGTGTATGTGTATGTGTGGTGTGTAATGTGTGTGTGTGTGTGTATGTGGATGTGTGGTGTGTGTGTGTGTGTGTGTGTGAAAGTCAAAGTCAAACTTTTATTTTCAGATGGTATATCAAATAAGTAGTGCAATTGCTTTTTTTGTTTTGTTTTATCAAATCATCCATCAAAGAAAATCACATATATGCATACATATGAATAAAATCCTAAACAAAATAACCCATAAGCCACGTGTGCGTGCGTGCGTGTGTGTATGTGTGTGTGTGTGTGTGTGTGTGTGCGCGCGCCCGCGCGAACGCACGCGTGTGTGCGCGTATGTTTATTTCTCATTCTGTGTGTGTGAGCCTGTCTGTCTTTTCTATCAGTCTATTTGCAGTGCCAATGCCAGGGGAGAATGTCTCTGACTGCATAGGATGAGGAGAGATCATTGTGACCTGGTCAGTTGGCAGAGCGCTAGAATGTTGTGTTTTTCCTGGTAATGACATCAGTTTCCCCCTGCAACCCTCCCCCTCTCTCTCCCTCTCTGTCTGTCTGATTGTCTGTCTGTCTGTCTGTCTGTCTGTCTGTCTGTCTGTCTGTCTCTGTCTCTCTCTCTCTCTTTCTCTCTCTCTCTTGTTTCTGCTTAAATGGTCTTAGATTTTCGCAATTTTCCATAAACGACCTTGTTTGTTTAGACTTTCATTGCTTATGTTGCCAAATAAAGGAACTTATTTTCTGTTTTAAAAAGGTGCCATTTCTTTAAATACATTTTAAAGTTCGAAGCAGAAAATTAAAATGTCAATACGGAATTTTGTATGGTGTTAGATAGTAACTATTTGTTTATTTGAGTTTGAATCATCATAATAAATTATGCATCTCTCTTCTTATTCAAAAGGCAGAATGGGTTTTAGAGTATGCGGAAGATGTGTTCTGCGTGCGTTCGCACAAGGGACGTCGGTTTCTATCTCATCTGAAGGACTTTCGGGGGTAAGGTGAAGGTAAAGGTGTCCCATAACCTATGTATTCGTAGGGGAGCGAGGCGTCAAAGACCTCTTTTCTCTAAGGGCCAGCATATTGAGTGCGGTGCCCATCCCCTCTCGCTAGCTGCTCTACCTTCCCTGACCCTAAAGAGGCAGGTACCCATTTACAGCTGGGTGAACTGGGGGAACTGTACTGAAGCCAAGGCACGTAAACGGTTACCCATCCAAGTGGTAACCACGCTTGACGCTGCTTAAGTTAACTTGGCTGGGGGAAAGCGAGTGCTTTGACCACTGAGCTATCTTGTCCCCATTTCCCGAGTAGTGAAGTCAATTGTGATGTAAACTCCAGTGCAAAACTCCCATCGAACGGAGTTTTCAATGGTGGCTCGATCCCTGGCCGTCAGATTGCAAGCTCAACGCTTCTAGCTACTGAACTATTCCCCATCCCCACTCCCCCGCGCCCTTCTTGACTTGAATCTTGCAAGTTTGAGAAATGCAAACAACCCAATATGTGCCCGAGAGTTGACCAGCGCAATGGGCTGCGCGGCAGGCCAAGCATCTGCTGTGATGATTTCTTGACAGATGTGATGTAGCGTATCAAGAAATATCCTTTACATGATGGCGCATGCTTGGGAAAAATTGGAGAACTTAATATAGGTCTTACCAGACAATTGCATACTACATTACACCATATCATGGCGTAGTATAGCACAGCGTAGCATAGTATGTCGAACCATACCAAACCATACCATACCAGACCAGACCAGACCAGACCATACCATACCAGACCACACAATACCAGACCACACAATACCAGACCAGACCATACCATACCATACCATACCATGCCAGACCATACCATACCAGACCATATTATACCATACCAGACTATACCATACCAGACCACACCATACCGCAAAACTTGACCTGGTTTCACTTCCTCCTCACCATCCTTGAGAGGAGTTTGTTGAAGTACTGTAAGGAATTTTTCCAGGTGGTTTTTCGTGGGTATGCATCCTTCTCCCGATCATGGACAGTGATATCGGCATGTTTTTATCATTCATGCCACTAGCCATAACCAGCCTGCTCTTCTTGAAAGGATGGGTGGGTTTTTAACGTGTCTGCAAGACTTCCGTTTAAAAGCTTCAACGTGTCTGCGAGATCTATGTTTAAAAGTTTTAACGTGTCTGCAAGATTTCTGTTTAAAAGCTTCAACGTGTCTGCGAGATTTATGTTTAAAAGTTTTAACGTGTCTGCAAGATTTCTGTTTAAAAGTTTTAACGTGTCTGCAAGACCTCTGTTTAAAAGTTGTTAACGTGTCTGCAAGACCTCTGTTTAAAAGTTGTTAACATGTCTGCAAGACCTCTGTTTAAAAGTTGTTAACGTGTCTGCAAGACCTCTGTTTAAAAGTTGTTAACGTGTCTGCAAGACCTCTGTTTAAAAGTTGTTAACGTGTCTGCAAGACCTCTGTTTAAAGGTGGGGTTTTTTTTAACGTGTCTACATGATCACTGTTTAAAGGTTGGTTTTTTTTAACGAGTCTGCAATACCTCTGTTTAAAGGGTTTTTTAACCTGTCTTCAAGATCTTTGTTTAAAGTTTTTTTAACGTGTCTGCAATAACTGTTCAAAGGTTTTAACGTGTCTATAAGATTTCAGTTTAAAAGTTTTTAAGGTGTCTCTAAGGTCTCTGTTGAAAGGTTTTTTTAAAAATTATGTTTGCAAGATATTTGTGTAAAGGTTTTTGAACGTATCTGCAATATATCTGTTTAAAGGTTGTTGGTTTTTAAAAACTTGTCAACAATACCTCTGTTTAAAAGCTTTTAACGTGTCTGCAAGATCTCTGTTCGAAAGAGATGTGCTGAAGAATGACAAGGACAAAGGTAGTTTATTGTTCAGACTCGAGAGTGTCTGTAAACAAGGGGGTAAATGAGTATATACTCACCTAAGCATCCAATTAATCTAGTCAACAAGAATAGGTTGATTTTCTTATGCTGGGTAAATGAACTAAAAAACCAACTTTAATTCCAAGAGGCAAATCCCTTTAAACAGATAACTCAACAAGGATTCAAACCCACGCCCTCAGTGAATTCAGATCCCATATTTGATACGCTATCCACGACGCTGTTTCTCATTCCACCTGTACCATTACAGCACAGGATCCATTTTCAGCCAAGATATCACCAACATCACATCAGAATACGAACATCTACACATAACGCATCAGGGAGGAAAGTCCAGTTGTGACAACAATTCTCAATGCCAAGAAAAGATAATGGAATTTCTCACACCCCCGCCCCCCCCCCCCCCCCCCCCCCCCGCCAACCCCTCTCTTTCTTACCTTGCCTCCTCACTACCCCACCCTCTCCCCATAAATTCCTCCCACCTAGCTATCCACCCCTGATTGAAATCATAAGCTGTCAAGGTATCATGAACGGTTTCTAGCTGTCTAAACCTTTGTCCCCTCCCCCTTGATCTCTCTTTCAGATTCCTTACCTGTCTCCAGCGATTCTCTCCCCTTTCCTCCCTTATTCTTCCACAACAGGAGGCGTTACGCTGGATCTAAGAGGGTAGACAAGGACAGCAGGTGTGGTTTGAGGGAGTCAGCTACTTCCCTCCAGGATAGTTTTGCCCCTAAGGAGATTTTTGACAATAGCAAATTTATTATTTTTATTTATTTATTTATACCACTTTAAGTGACGGCAGATTTCTCTGCGTGAAATTCGGGCTGCTCTCCTCGGGGAGAGCGCGTCGCCACAAGAGCAGTGCCACCCATTTTTTCTTTCTTTTTTCCTGGCTGCAACTGTATTTTGTTTCCCTGTGAGAGTGGCTCTTTTCTACAGAATTTTGCTAGGGACAACTCTCTTGTTGCCGTGGGTTATTTTACGTTCGCTAAATAATTATGTAAAACACACGGGACCTCGGTTTATCGTCTCATCCGAAAGACTATCGTCCAGACCTCTAATCATGGTCTAACGGATGGGGAGAAAGTTTCGGGACCAAACGGGATTCGAACCACCGCACACTTCGACCCGGACTTTTCGCTTCCTAGACAGGCGCGTTACCTCTAGACCACTGATCCACCTAAGAGGTTCCATTAAACAGTTTCATCATTAGTACCACCGTCATTATTATTATCATCATCACAATCGCATAAAATGTTCCAATAATGTGACACGCTCCTGTTCTCATTCTCTTACAGTTATGTCCCGTATTTACTTTTCGGTTGTCCTCTTCTTAAAGAATTGTATACAAAGAAGGGAATTGATACGAGAACAAACTATGGGGATGTTCAAAGAATGTTATATGATTCTTGGTAATATATAACATCGATTGCTGAAGTCATGATGATATCATTCAACAGTGGGAAGGACGGTTACTACAGTCTTTCATAGGACCATGCATACTCCCGTCTCCTTTAATCAACAGTTTTGTTTTAAAGCTTTGCTTGTCTAAATCACTTGGTGGTGAACAGACATTAAACCAAAGAAGAAAATACTACCATTGTTGTCATTGACCCCCTCCTTATCATCACAATGATTGTCACCATCATCAGCAGCAGCAGCAGCATCCAAAGAAGAAGCATCAGCAGCAGTAGCAACAACAGCATCAGTACCAGCAACAGTACCAACATCATTACTCGCACCATACATTCTATACACAACAAACAAACATATGTACACACACAGGCATGCCCCGCCCATTTCTCCAACACACACACACACAAAACACACACACACACAGACGTGCGCGCGCGCGTAAGAGAGAGAGAGAGAGAGAGAGAGAGAGAGAGAGAGAGAGAGAGAGAGAGAGAAGGAGAGAGAGAGAGAGAGAGAGAGAGAGAGAGAGAGAGAGAGAGAGAGGGAGACCCTTCTCCTAAACAAACAACTCTAAGGTCAAGCTTGTCAACAGAAACTGTCTGGAGATTGGTTTCACGTGTACAATCAGGGTGTGGTGGGAAGACTTGACTTCAATTGGATTGACTCCTTGAGGAGTCACTGGGGAACTGCGACGAAGCTTTTAGGCGGTGTGTCTTGGGCAAGTTCAGAATGGTGGAGCCCATCCCTCTTCAGGTAGCAGGATGCATGCTGGGTATATTGGTGTCATCCATCCCACTGGCCACAGCTAGCATACTCTTCGACAAAAGGTGGATGGAGTTTTTGATATGCGCACAAGACGTTGTGCATGCATTCACACATTCAGTTAGCATCGGATCATGACCACTCTAACCACCAAGAAATTCTACCCCTTTGACTTGACTGTGTAAATTCCAAACATTTGGAGCAGGATTAAGGGTTCGTTTATCTTTTAGACCATACCCTACCAGACTGAGCTAGACCAAACCAAACCAGACTATCCCATACCATATCATGCCATACTAGCTCTGTGCCACACCATACCATACCATACCATACCATACTATATCACACAATACCATACCACACACCACACACCTTACCACCATTCCATATTCAATAAACAATACAATTTTGTTTTAAAAGCCACCAAAGTATCATATCAGACCACACATTTTCTGCAAGAATTTTTTTTTTAAAGTCCAGTAAAAATTATTCCAAACCTTTGAGAGATAAAAAAAAGACAAGAAAAAAATCCCAGACTCACGTGTTCCTGCCAACAACCTCCCCCCCCCCCCCCAACTGCCTGTCCCGTCCTTCACACTCCAACCCCACCCCCACCCACCTTCACCCCTATACCTGGTTTTATGATCCCCCCCTTCTGCAGATCCACCTTCATTCAAAATCATAAGTTGTCAAACTCGCTTGAACGGTTTCGAACAGTCTAAACCTTCGCTGGACCCCCCCTCCCCCCCCCCCTCCCCCCCCCCCCCACCCCCGCCCCCCACCCCCCTCCCCCCCTCCCCCCTCCCCTCCTCCTCTCTCTCCTCTCTCTCTCTCTCTCTCTCTAGCACAATAGGAGGCGCTACGCTCGATCTAACGGATGTGACGGGGACTGCAGGTGTGACATGATAAAAAAAAAAAGTGTAACTACTTCCCCACTGAGATTTTTTCCCCCTAGGGAGATTTCTGAAACAACAACCAAAAAATAAAAAACCTCTGGGACTTTTTTTTTTAGCGTGGAAAGTTTCATCGCAAGTTTTATTGTCTTTGTCGTTGTTGTCATTATCATGATTGTCGTTGTCGTCGACTTCACACTATTGTTGATATCAATATCAACACCACGATAACAATAGCAACAATCACACGAATAGCGTAAGCAATCGACAGCAAAAATACT
>CM054159.1:23901609-23919109 GCA_028751875.1 Rapana venosa
TCATGGGGTAAATCATCTTTCCATGGGGTAAATCATCTTTCTGTGTTTCATGGGGTAAATCATCTTTCCGTGTTTACATGAGGTAAATCATCTTTCCGTGTTTCATGAGGTAAATCATCTTTCCGTGTTTCATGGGTAAGTCACCTTTCCATGGGGTAAATCATCTTTCCGTGTTGCATGTGGTAAGTCATCTTTCCATACTTCATAGGGTAAAGCATGTTTCCCTGTTCCATGGGGTAAGTCATCTTTTCCTATTCCACACGGTCAATTGTCTTTCCTTAGTTCATGGGGTAAGTTCATCTTTTCCTATTCCACAGGGTAAATTGTCTTTCCCTATTTCATGCATAAGTCATCTTTTCCTATTCCACAGGGTAAATTGTCTTTCCCTATTTCATGGGGTAAGTAATCTTTTCCTATTCCATAGGGTAAACCATATTTCCATGTGTCATGGGGTAAAACATCTTTCCATGCTTCACAGGCTAAATTGTCTTTCCATGCTTTACAGAGTAAATCATGTTTTCACGTTTTACAGGGTAAATTGTCTGTCCACGCTTTAAAAGGTAAATTGTCTGTCCATTCTTTACAGGTAAATTGTCTGTCCGTGCTTTACAGGATAGATAATCTTTCCATGCTTTACAGGGTAAATAATCTGTCCATGCTTTACAGGGTAAACCATCTTTCCATGCTTTACAGGCTAAATTATCTTTCCATGCTTTACAGGGTAAACATCTTTCCATGCTTTACAGGGTAAATTGTCTGTCCACGCTTTAAAAGGTAAATTGTCTGTCCATTCTTTACAAGGTAAATGATCTGTCCATACTTCACATGGACAAATTATCTGTCCCTGCTTCAAAGAGTAAATCATCTTTCCATGCCTCAAAGGGTAATTTAATTGTTACCCATGCTTTACAGGGTAATTTATTTTCTAACGCTTCACGGAATAATAGGTTTCCATGCTCTACGGGGTACTTTTCTCCACGCTTCACAGGCTAATTGTCGTGCCTGGCATCACACGACAAAGTGTCTTTACATACTTCAAAGGGTAACTCGTCTAGTCTCTTCATGTCAAACAGGAAATTAAGTTGTCTTTTCATAATTCATGGGAGGTAAGTCGTCTTTCAGTGCTCCTTAGGATGAGTTATCTTTCCATGCTTTATTGGGTAATAATTATTCGCCTTTCCTTGTTCCATAAAATCAGAAGTGATCTCTTATAAGCAAGTACCAGGGGTGGTATAATATCAAACCAACGCCGATGGGACAGAAGAGAGCTAATCCATGGCCCAAAATTCGAGTCAGCTATAACAGTTGTCTTTTCCTTAAAAATATCTCAAATTTTTGCTGTCGTTGAAACATTTACATACTTTATTTATATATCTATTCATCTGTTGGTCCGTTTATTTCTTTTTTATTACTTGTCTATTTATTTTTCGCTTGTATTTATTTATTTATTTGGGCATGCACTATTTACTGACCTATTTATCATTTATTTAGCTACGTATTCATTTATCGTTCATAAAAAAAAGTATTAGCCAGCTAGCTCAATAGTAAGCTAGCTAGAAAATTGATTGCTTACCCACTTGTCTACTTGCCTGCTTAGTTGTCTAATTTGTCCATTTAATTATTTTGAATTTAGAGAGTCCTTGAGAAATTATATTCATAATGACAAGGAAGTGGTAATCTGTTGATTATATCCACCTGCATTTCTCCACTTATATCTATATATCAATCTATCTATCTATCTATCTTTCTTTCTTTCTTTCTTTCTCTCTCTGTCTATCTATCATCTATCATGTGTGTGTGTGTGTGTGTGTGTGTGTGTGTGTGTGTGTGTGTTGTGTTTCGTGTGTGTGTGTACATTTGAATTTGTTAGAATATTGTTAATCATTGTTGGCTGCTTGTGTGGGAGCGGATTGAATGGAAGCGCTATGATTTGTAATTGCAAGATATAGCGCTCTATAAATTCCATATATTATTATTGTTATCTATCTATCTTTCTATCTATCTATCTATCTTTCTTCCTCTCTCTGTCTGTCTATCTATCGATCGATCGATCGATCGATCTCTTCATTTATCTGTCTGTCTATTTATCTATCTATTTATCTGTCTGTCTGTCTATCTATCTAGTCATTTATCTGTCTGTCTGTCTGTCTATCTATTCATTTATGCTGTCTTTACTATCTATCTATCTATTCTGTCTGTCTGTGTCTGTCTGTCTATTTCTCTATTCATTTATCTGTCTGTCTATTTATCTATCTATCTGCTTATTTGTCTGTATGTCCACTTATCTGTGTTATGCATACATAAGTGTGTGTGTGTGTGTGTGTGTGTGTGTGCGCGCGCGCAAGTACTTTTTAAAATCCCAGTCTTCTCATGCATGACTATTCCAGGCAGAAACCATAGGCTTTCTGATAAACATGGCACTGTACTCTGTCTCTGTCTGTCTCTGTCTGTCTGTCTCTGTCTGTCTGTCTGTCTGTCTGTCTGTTCTGTCTGTCTTTCTCTCTCTCTCTCTCTCTCTCTCTCTCTCTCTCTCTCTCTCTCTCCTCTCTCTCCATTTCACTTGTATGTACACCTATCTGTTAATTTATCTGTTTGTGACATCGTTTATGTGTTTTCTAGTTGTCTCTTTTATTGTCTCACTGTTTTTGTTGTTGTTTTCCCCCCTATATTTTGAATCATTCTCTCTCTCTCTCTCTCTCTCTCTCTCTCTCTCTCTCTCTCTCTCTCTCTCTCTCCTCTCTCTCTCCACACACACACACACACACACACACACACACACACACAGCACACACACACACACACACACAAAGCATACATGCATGCATGCACGCGCACAAACATACACGAATCGACCGCACATCTCCCAGCTAAAAACTAACGACTTTTCCCCCCCCTGCCTCCAGTTAATTGCTCTAGAAATCACCCACCACCCAGAGGCTGAGGCCGCTGTGCATCCCGTCCCGAGAGACTTAGGCTCTGTAACAGACCCCATGAGCTATCGAGGAAGATAGCGTCTCTTAGCCCACCCAAAAAAGCAGTTGTTTCCCTTTAGCTGTTTGCCACGTTCGTTCGATATTCAAAGATATTGTCTTGTTGTTTCTTTTTTGGTTTGTTTTTGATTTGTTTATTTTAATGTGGTTAAGGGGTGTTTTCTTTTTTTCTTGTTTCTTTTTTGTTTCGCTTTTTTTTGTTGTTGTTGTTGCTTTTTTTTTGTTGTTTTTTTTTGTTCCTGCAGTATTTGCTTTTCTGTCTGTGTATTTGTCTATGTAAATTTTCTCATTTCATTCTTCTTTCCTATTCTTTCGCCATTCCTTTCTGTAACTCTTTTTCTTTTCTTTTGTTCCTTTTTTCCCTTTTTAAAAACTAATTCAAACGGCTTTCCCCTCATAATTGTCTTGCAGCTAGTCCACCATTTTCTCTGTCTTAAAAGGTGTGTACTCTTACGTGTTTTTACGCGGTAGTAGTAGTAGTGGTAGTAGTAGTAGTGGTAGCCGTAGTAGTAGTAGTAGTAGTAGTAGTAGTAGTTGTCCTAGTAGTAGAAGTAGTGGTAGTAGTAGTAGTAGTTGCAACAGCAGCAGCAGCAGCAGCAGGAGTAGTAGTAGTAGCAGCAGCAGTAGTAGTAGTAGTAGTAGTAGTAGTAGTAGTAGTAGTAGTAGTAGTAGTAGCAGCAGCAGCAGCAGCAGAAGCAGCAGCAGCAGCAGCAGCGCAGCAGTAGTTGTAGTAGTAGTAGTAGTAGTAGCAGCAGTAGTAGGAGGAGGAGGAGGAGGAGGAGCAGCAGCAGCAGCAGCAGCAGCAACAACAGCAGCAGCAGTAGTGGTAGTAGTAGTAGTAGCAGCAATGGTAGCATCAGCAGCAGCAGAGTAGTAGTAGTAGTAGTAGTAGTAGTAGTAGTAGTAGTAGTAGTTGCTATGTAGTTATTGATGATGGCTGATTTGTCTTGACTTTTCAAGACCATTATACCAGCAGACAGACAGACGGGAGTGAGAGAGAGAAAGAGAGAGAGACGAGAGAGAGAGAGAGAGAGAGAGAGAGAGAGAGAGAGAGAGAGAGAGAGAGAGAGAGAGAGAGAGAGAGAAGAGAGGAGAGAGAGAGAGAGAGAGAGAGAGAGAGGAGAGAGAGAGAGAGAGAGAGAGAGAGAGAGAGAGAGAGAGAGAGAACTAATGTTTTTTTCAAGCTTAAGCAAGAAACACACAAAAAGCTGTTGAATCTTATCTGGAAACAATATATGTCTCCATCATCATCATCATCATCATCATCATCATCATCATCATCATCATCATCATCATCATCATCATCATCATCATCATCATTATTATCATCATCATCGTCGTCGTCGTCGTCATCATCATCATCATCATCATCACTTCCACAACCACTACCATAATCATCATTGCCGTCATCTGATATAATAGCTTGTACTCCAATAGTAACGGACATCTTGGATGAATCATTCTGAAACGTATTCTTCACTGCACGTCTTCGTGCCCGGACTCTCTTCAGTTTGCATACATAGCCAACAGAAACACAACTGATGCTCCAATTACCTTGCTGCACGATGCCTACGCCCACTGAGAAAAAATCCTGACTCTTTTGTTCGCATACTTTTCATCGACTTTTCCTCTGCCTTCAATACCATTCAGCCCCCTCTCCTAGCGTTCAAACTACTTTCAATAAACATCTGTCCTTGGCTCATTGTCTCGACTTTAAACTTTTCAAAAGATTTAACACAGTTTGTTCGTTTTCAAGAAGTATCATCTAGTAAAAGATCAACTTCGTCTAGTTCTCCCCAAGGCACTGTTCTGTCCTCGGTTCTCTTCAGCCTTTACATCAATGACTGCACTGGCTACGATCTCACACCATTGATCAAATATTCTGATGACTCTTCTCTGGAATATCTCTATAGCACACATAATTATATTGTAAGCAAGTTGAGTAGTTTTCCTCTTGGTGCTAAAGGAAGTGTCTAGACCGTTACCGTCACCATCACCGATCCCTCAGATTCCGAATCCTTTGGGGCGCCTTCGAAGCTTTGTCAACCATCTTTTTCCAGTCCTCGCATCTCTCGGCCACTCTCAGGGTGTCTCTCAGCTCCATGTCTGTCCACTCTCGAATGTTGTCCTCCCATCTCTTCCTTTGTCTGCCTTTTCTTCTTCCTCCCCTCACTGGGCCTTGTAGGATTGTTTTAGCAAGACCAGAGGAGCGTGTGACATGACCAAACCACTTCAATTTTCGTTGTCTTGCGAGTGCTTGAAGGTCAGTATAAAGCCTGATTTCATTGCGGATGCGTCTCTTGACTTCTTCATTCGTGATGTGGTCTTTGTATGAGATGGCTAAGAGTCTTCGGAAGTACCTAATTTCTACAGCTCTTATTCTTCTCTCTAAGTCCGCTGTGAGGGTCCATGATTCACATGCATATAAGAAGAATGACATGACCAGAGAGCGCATCAGTCTGATTTTGGAACTGATGGCGATTTTTCTGTGGCTCCAGATGGGTTTGAGCTTGGTCATTGCGGCTGTGGTCTGGGCAATTATTGACAGTATTTCTGGTTTAATCCCTCGTCTGTCACGATAGATCCCAAATATTTGAGTCTGTGAACGTTTTCAAGTTTCTGGTCTTTGATTTTAATTTCTGATGTGACGTTGCTGTTTGTCATCACTTTTGTTTTTTTCCCCGCTGATTTCCTACCAAATTTTGTTGATTTTTCTTCTACACGGTTCACTAAGTCTATTGCTTCTTGCTCGTGACCAGCTAATCCGTCAATATCATCAGCGAAACGCAAGTTTGTGATTGTTCGCCCTCCAATACTCAATTGTTCGCCCTCCAATACTCACTGTTCCTTCATGTTCTTCTAGTGCTTCTTCCATGATTCTCTCAAGAAATAGATTGAAGAGAGTAGGGGAGAGCAGGCAGCCCTGGTGCACACCGACCGTCGTCCGAAACCAATCACCTATGTTGTTATTGTGAAACACTGTACTTGTTGCATTCTCATAGAGGCTCTGTACGACTTTCATTAGGTTGGCATTGATGTTATAAAGGTTCATAGTTGCCCACGGTGCAGTGTGCCAGACTCTGTCGAATGCTTTCTTAAAATCGATAAAGACATGGTAGAGGTACTGTTGATGCTGGAGATAATTTTTCATTATGAGTCTTATGTTGAAGATCTGCTCTGTTGTACTGCGTCCAGGTCTGAAACCAGCTTGATCTTCTGCGATGATTCTTTCAGCTTGTGGTTTGGGCCTGTTCAGTAAGATCTTCAGCATCACTTTGCTTAGGTGACTGATGAGACTGATGGTGCGGTAGTTCTGGCATTGTTGGGGGCTGCTTTTTTTAGGAAGTGTTATTATAAGGGATTGTATCCACGCTTTTGGCCATACTCCAGTCTGCCAGATCTTTTTGCAGATTCGGTGGAGTACGTCTATACATGGATCACCTCCTGCTTGCACCATTTCAGCTGGGGCATTATCAACACCTGCAGATTTTCCCGGTTTTAGAGATGAGACTGCTTTTACAACTTCCTCTCTCAGTAAACTACATGAGGCTGTTTCAGATGACGGTGGGACATTCAGCACTTCAGAATCTCCAGTTGCTCTATGCGAGTATAACTCCTCACAATATTCCGTCCATCTGTTCATTATGTTTTCCTCTTCTGTCAAGTACTTTCCCGCTTTATCTTGTATGGTGGAGGTTCTTGTTGATTTTGTTGCAGTTAGGTATTTTACGAGTTAATAGGCCTTCTTACTGTCATTTCTTTCCAAGCTGGTTTCTATCTCCTCACATATCTCTTCTATCCATTTTTCCATAGCATCTTTCATTCCTTTCTTCACGTTTTGGTTGCTTCTTTATACTTTCTTGCCCCTTCTGCACTCTGCTTCTTACTTTTCAGTTCTCTGCGCTTATCACAAAGCTCTAGGACTTCATCGGAAACCCATGGTTTCTTTATTATCCTCTTTCTTCCTAGGAGCTCTTTTCCTGCTTCATTGAAGGAGTCATTGAATATGCTGATCATACTTGCTATTTCGATGTCTTCTTCCAGTGCCAAGAGGGGTGCAAATTTCCCGGCCCGCCAATGTTTGCTTGGAATGATTCTAGTATGATTGGGTCCATCAGCTTATCTAGATTGAACTTCATTCGGAAGCTTCCCTGTTTTCGGTTCTTCTCTAAGCCTACTGCGAATGTCATCATTACTAGTTCATGGTCGCAGCCGATATCTGCACCTGGAAAGTTTCTGGTTTGGGCAATGTTTACGCTTGTCTGGAAACGGCGTTGTACCAAGATATAATCTATCTGGTTGTGGTATTCTCCCCCTGGGCTGTGCCATGTTCATCTCCTAGACGCTTTGTGTGCTCCATAGGTTTTTGTGAGTTTAAGATCATTGCACCTGGCAAATTGTAATAGTCTTAAACCTCTGTCGTTGGTGCTGTTGTTACAGTATCGCCCGCAAGTGCCTTTCCAGTCTTCATACATATCTTCCCCTACCTTCGCATTCCAGTCTCCTTGAACTATCAAGATGTCTTTCTTTGGTGTATCATCAATAACTTCCTGAACTTGGCTGTAGAATTCTTCAGCTTCTTTATCATCATGGTCTGTTGTTGGAGCATATGCCTGTATGATTGTAATGTTGAAGGGTGATGCTTTGAGTCGTATTGACATGAGTCGGCTTGAGATGGGACGGCATCCCATGACGGCATCTGCAGTTTCTTTGTGTACGAGAATTCTAGGTGTCTAGACGTAAACGTCAAAACGACGACTTTATGTTTATAAAGTGATTTTTCACACAAAAACTACCCAAACCCCAGCCTATATCAAGTCTTTATATTGATGATGTAATGGTCGAGTGTGTGCATGAGTATAAATAACTAGGTACTGATATTGACAATAAACTAAACTTTCATGCTCATACTGATCTTGAAAATAGAAAAAGCCATTCTCGTGTCTTTTTTCCTTCAAAAATATCAGTCTTTAAGTAAAAAAACTGTTAAATTTTTCAGAATTTCTATCAATGCTTCATTGAATCTGTCGTTTCATCCTTAATTTGCTGGTATAAAACCTGGTCAAAAACAAAAATGTACTGAACACAATTGCAACAAGACATGTGAAAACTGTGGACAGTGAACAACTGAAACTGAATGAGTTATATGGTAGCCATGTGGGAGACAGAACGAGAGGAATCGTAAGTCATGATACACAGTCATGTGCTTGCAATGTAATTATTTCGAATCTCTCCCTTCTCAAAAGCGCTATAGGATAGCTTTTAAAAATGTCAACTCTGCAATATAAAAACAGTGTTAATGCTGCTAAACAAGTGCATGACAATTGAAAGCAAATTTTAGGTGCACGGCTTTCCCTTTTAATCAGGCCATAATGGTGGCCATACTCAGACTTCGAAAATATTAATTAAAGAAAATCGGGGGAAATGATGAATGTATCTTGGGAACAGAAAGCTACAGCTGGACAATAAGCTTGAGAGGAAAACGGTACGTATGTGTCTTTTTTGCCGCTGTGTGTATGTGTCTAAATAAGAAGAAGAAGAAGAATATATATATCCTCATAAACATTTTTTTTACCCCTATTATTTTCATATACTTTCCTTCTCTTTCTATTTTTCATCTTTTGCTGGCATCGATGGTAGGCCACAAGAATATCTATTTATTCTTAGGGCGGCAATAGACACTTTTAAATTATGGAGGGCGTCTTGCTGTTACCATAGAGGATGAGTGAGGTTTCAAACACTGCCGGGACCTCTGAAGAGTGCTCAACCAGGAGCCGAAACTCGAGTCAGGTCAGGCCAAAGGCAGGGTCCTCACTCAATTATTCCCCCAAATGCTGCCTTCAAAGTTTTATCTTGTAGCAAACTTTTTTTTTCAAATCTTGGACAAAAATCATTTTTATGATGGGAATGAAGTTGTAACTTGTTACCTGTACTTATATATAAATATGTGTGTGTGTTGTGTTGTGTGTGTGTATGTTGTTTGTGTTGTGTGTGTGTGCTGTTTTGTTTATCTGCCTGTTTGCCTATATGATAAATGGAATTTATATAGCACTGTATTTCGCACAGAAAAATCAAAGCGCTTGCAGTAAACTTATTCTTACACAGTCATGCAACCAAAAGCAAGTAACACACACACACACACACACACACACAACACACACACACACACACACAACACCACAAAATATAATATATTAAGGTATACACTTTGGCAGGGCGATGAGATTTTTGGCTGTTGAAAAGCAGGGACAGATATGAAATGAAACAGGAGAGGAAAAACTTAGGTTTGAAACAAATATGTTCTGAGGCCAAATTTAAAAGTGTCACAAGAAGGCCTTTGGCGATGAGAGATAGAGAGGCCATTCCAAATCGATGGACCAGAAACAGAGAAAGAGTGACGGCCGACGGTGGACTGGTTGAATCTAGGTATTCGTAAGCACAGGGAATCTGCAGCAGAGCAACGGGAGCGAGAAGGAGTGTACAGGTGAAGACATTCACAGAGGTAGGCGGGTGCTGTTTATTGGAGACATTTATAACAGCGAGTACTGATCTTATAGTTTATTCTTTGTGGCACAGGCAGCCAGTGGAGAGATCGCAAGAGAGAGGCAATGTGCTCAGATTTTTTTCTTTCTGAGAACTAGTCGAGCTGCAGAGTTTTGAATACGTTGAAGGAATGATGATGGCAGACCAGACAAAGAGAATTGCAATAGTCCAGACGTGAAAGAATGAGAGATGCCACGACTTTGGATGTTGCATCTGTGGACAGGTACTTTCGAATTGCACTAATACGCTATCATTGATAGTAGCATGACTGGCAGGTCCAGGTGATTGAGTTTTGCATTGAGCGTGTGTTGTCGATAACAACACCTAGATACTTCACAGCAGTGGATAGAGGGACTGATGCATTTCCGAATTCTATTGAAGCTGTTGTAATGCAAGAGCGTTTGTTTTTGGTCCCTACAAGCATGGCTTCAGTTTTATCAGCGTTTAGTTGTAACTTGTTCTCTATCATCCAGTTTTGGATATTTTGAAAGCAGTATACCATATTTGTCAAGAGAGAAGGCAGATTTTCAGAGTGCCCTGCTTAGAATCGAGAGTCATCTGCATAAAAATGAAGGTTGACTGATGAGGGTTTAATAATGTGACAGTGGAGCTGTGAGGAGAGTGAAAAAAACCCCAGGGCCCAAACTGATCCCTGCGGGACCCACATTCCAGTCTGGCAGATACTGACTGACTCTGTTTACGTGACTGTCCGGAATCGGTCAGTCAGGTATGAGCTAAACCAGTGGAGGGCTGTACCATAACACCAAACGTTTTTTTGAAAAACGGGGGAGAGAAAAAGAGTGGTCAAATTTGTCGAAGGCTGCAGATGTCGATAGAGTGAGGAAGGAGATTTTCCTGATTTAGAACCGTGCAGAAGCGTGTTTAAAAGTGAGGAAATAAGGGTTTGTTTCAGTGCTGTGGTTGGCGCGATAGGAACTGAACGCGAAGAAGCCCTTGGGAAAAGGTGGATGTTGACTGTTTCGAACTCTCTTTCAAGGACATTAAATAAAGGTAGGTTGGAACAGGCCCCTGTAATTCTTCTCGAATGTTATGGAAGTCATCTTCGTGAATCTTTCTACAGTCGTGTGTTATCTTGTCTATGTCTGCAATTCTTGTGTCTGTGACCCTTTTATCCTGTCCTGTCTTCCTGTCGTCTTCTATCTATCTCTGTCTGTTTTTCAGCTCCCGTCGTTCTACCCTTTCAGTCCTGTGTCTGCTCCCTGCTGTTCGTCTGACAGTAATCTTTCTTCATCATCTATCTATTAATCTATCATCTATCTATCTATCTTCTATCTATAATCTTCTATTATCTATCTATCTATCTTCTTTCGTTGTCTGTTGCTTCTGAAAGACTACAACCACCAATTCTTGGCAGGGGGCCCGTTGGGGGCTCATTCCCCCATGTTTGCTGCAGGTGTGGAGCGTTTCACGTGCTCACCTGCGTTGCTACTCTACTTTATCGGCATGTTGTTTTGGCCCCTTTTCCCTTTTAGTGTCATCGGGGGAATAGCACAGTCATCACTCCCTTCCCTTTCTTAGGACTGTCCGATCCATTCCATCTCCGTCTCTAATCTCCTCTGATTTTTTCTGCTCCGCTATTTCCAAGACTGTCTTGTTAAAATTTGTGTTCTTGCCATGGGATCTTGAAGATCTCCTAAACTTTTGGGTTTTGGAAATGTTAGTTTCTCTTCTCTCCTTTGTTAATTCCAGTCTCACATCCGTAAAAAGACTGGAAAACAAGGCTCTTGAAAAGGGCTTTGTTTTTCTGCCGAGTCTCCATTTGCCGATGTTGGATAATCGTTCATCTGCGCATGGCTAGTGCTACTCTCTTCTTGACGTTGCTGTTCCTCCCCATTTGGTGCTTTGCTCCGAGAAGGTGAAGTTCTCCACCTCTCAACTTCCTGTCTCCAACCTCAGACCGTCGATGTTCCTCGTTCACTTTCAGGCTTTGCACTCTGTCTTTCACTTGGTCCAACTTTTCTGTTTTTCTTTCCAGCTTGTAGTTTGGTTTAGATGTTCATGGTTGATGAAAGGAGGCGATGTCGTCTGCAAAGTCAAGGTTTCTAACAGTTCAGAAGTCCCATTATCCCAGTTCTCTCGCCTTCCACTGTTTTCTCATACCCAGTAATCACGGAAGGAAGAGGAATCCTGACATGCAGCATCCCGTTAACCCGGGTAATCAGGGGAACCGTCTGTGTTTCGTTGTCAACAATGACGGAGCACTAAAAGCCTCGTACTTTGTCTTGCCCATCTGGAGATTTTTCGTGGGATTCCATACTGACGGATGATGATCCAGAGACTGTCTCGGTGTAGGAGTCAAAGGCCCTTTTTCAAAGTCAATGAAGTGTATTACAGTGTTCGCGTTCCCATTCGTTGCCCTGTTCCAAGATGTTCCTCAGTATAATTATTTGGCCGACAGTTTCCCTCCCCTTTCGAAATCCAGCTTGTTCCTTTCTGAGAGATGCGTCTATTTCCCCTTTTGTATTCTGTTGATGAGGATCTGCTGACCACCTTACTGGCCAGGGTAGTAGTGTAACCCCAAACGCCATTTCCACACTCCTGAAGATTTCCTTTCTTTGGAATCTTGCATATGAGTCCTTTCGTCTACTGTGTTGGTACGTCCCCTTTTTCCCCAGACGGGGTTTCAAAGATCCGTTTAAGTTCCTTGCCGGTCTGTTCAATGTCTGCTTTTAGCATCTCTGCTGTGATCTGGTCTGCTTCTGGTGCTTTTCCGTTCCTGAGTGTCTTCAGTGCTTTCTTGAAATTTTATGGATGGTTGGTTCTTCTGCTGAGATGTCTAGTTCTTCCACCTCCCCCTGGTCATCTTGTGGTGGTTCATTTCGGTGCATCCCTGTTGGAATTCCTGGAAGTGTTCTCTCCATCTCCTCAGCCTGCCTCTTGATTCTTTAGCAGCTCCCCGTTTCTTTTTCTTCACTGCTGCTGCTGGTCTAGTGCCTTGGTTGGTGAGCTGTTTCACAAGCTGTACAGTTTTTTCTGTCTCCCATTCTCGGCTGCGTTCTGCGCTCTCTCTGCTTTTTTTGACTCCATCTCCTCTTGTCCTCTGACGCTTCTTTTCACCTCCTTGGGCTTTTTCCTTGTATGCTTCCTTCATTCTGTTCTGTATCCTCTCCGAGTGTGTACTGTTGATTCTGATCTTGATGCGCTTCCTCTCATCAATCAGCTTCCAGCTGTTCTCACTGATCCATGTCTTGCTCTTCCCTTTTCTGTAGCCAAGCACCTCTTCTGCTGATTTGATGTAGGCGTTCTTCCTTATGTCTTCGTCCTTCAGTCGTTCAACGTCCAGTCTTGTCTTGGTTTTGTTGTTGTTTTTGCGTGAGCTGAGTCGTAACTTAATCCTCGTCTTCACCAGATAGTGGTCGCTGTTGGCATCTGCTCCCCTCTGTACTCGGCAGTCTTGTACTGATGATTTCCACTGTCTGCTGATCAATAGGTGGTCAATTTGGTTTTTTTCACTCTTCCGTCCGCTGATGTCCATGTTGCTTTGTGAATGTCTTTGTGTGGGAATAGAGTTCCTGTGATAACTAGTCTATTCAGCTGGCTAAACTCGCATAGTCTCTCTCCATTGTCATTCTGTCTCCCATGTCCCATGAGTACCCATTGTCCTTTCGTATCCATGTTGTCATTTCCCACTTTGCGTTTAAGTCTCCCATGATGATGGTGATGTCGTTCTTGTTGCACCCGTCCACTGTTTCCTGGAGTTGTTGGTAGAACTGCTCCTTTTCCTGGTCTTCCCTCTCGTTGTGCGGTGCGTACACTTGTTTTGACTGTCATCCGTCTGTATTTTGGGGTAGAATCTTGCTGTAATGATCCCTTGTTGACTGGTGTCCATTCATGAGAGACTTCACTGCGTCCTGGCTCATCATGATGGTGACTCCTCCCTCGTGTAGATGTTCGTATCCACTGTATATCAAATGTCTGTCCTGATGCTAGCTTAATTTTTCCAGCTCCTGTCCACCTGCACTCGCTGGTTCCGAGAATGTGCAGTTGGTATTCTGTCATCTCTCTCGCGATCTGTGCGGCTGTACCTCCTCTGTACATTGTTCTAACATTCCAGTGTCCGATGTTAAGGTTATTTTGGGGGCTTGCAAAGGACCTTGTCGGACGGTGAGCTTCCCGCAGGCTTTCACCCATCGTCGTCATGATGTAAGTGCCGGCGATCCCCGCTCCCCCCAGGGCTTGAATCGAAGTGATGTTTATAGTGTCTGTAACTTTGGGTTTTTTTTCGGGAGTAGGTAGTTGGCCTTCTGCCCAACCCCCATATTTGGAGGGCCAGTGGTTTTCTGTCAGGGTGGCCTTCCCTTAGACTGCGTTGGTCCACGGTGCAATTTTCCCCCATCCCCCCACCCGGGAGACGCCCCTTTTACGCCGTGCAGCCCCGCGCGAGGATACTATCTATCTTTTATCAATCTATCTATTTTACTATCTATTTTTCTATCTTTTCAAATTTATTTTTTAAAATTCTATCAACCCCAAATTTTTTTTCTATCTATATGTCTATCTATAGTCAAATTACTGTCTGTCGGGTCTGCCCTGTCATCTATCTATCTATCTATCTACTATCAAATTTATTATCTATCTATCCTCTGTCTGTCTGTCTTCTACCTATCAATCTACCCTATTTTACGGGTCTTTTTCTATCTACTATCTTTCAAATCTATCTTCATCTATCTATCATTTTCTGCCCTACTTTTATTTTATCCTTTCCTATCTTTCTATCTTTTATATTTTATCTGCCCTTTTCTACCCGTTTTCCCTGCCCACAAATCTGTCTGCTTTTCTATCAAATATATCGTTCTTCTGTCGGTATGTCTTCTGTCATTTTATCATTTTTTTTATTTCCCTTGCTTTCTGTCTGTCTATCTCCCTTTTCTATCCATCCATCAATCCCTGTCTTTCTGTCTATGTTCATGCCTTCGGTCTGTCTGTTATCTCCCTATCTTTTCCTCTGCCCTTCTATCTATCTGTCTTTTCCCGACCCTTTGGTCTTGCCCTGTCTGCCTCGTCTTTGGGCCTGTCATTTTTTTCCCTATTTATTTCTCTGTCTGTCTTCGCCCTGCCCTGTCGGGCCCTTTTATGTCTGGGCTTCCCAATCGACCCCCCCACCTCTCTTCCTCTCTCTCCTCTCACCCCCTCCCCTCGCTTTTCCTTTTCTCTCTGTCTCTCTTTCTTTCTCCCCTCTCTCTGTCTCTCTCTCCTGTCTCTTTTCCTCTGGATGCAGTGAGAGGGGTGGGGGCCCCAGGGGAAAAACACAGACGTTTTTGAGAGTGTGGGGAATTTAAAGGGGCAAACCACACGTGGGCCCTGTTTGAAGACAAAAGGGGGGGGGGGGGGGTGGGGGGGTGGGGGGGGGGGGGGGGAATGGGGGGGGGGGGGGGGGGGGGGGGGGGGGGGGAAAGGGGGGGGTTGTTGCTTTGTGGGGGGGGGGGGGTAGTGTGGGGGGGTTGGGGGTGGACGTGGGTGTGGAGAGTTTTAAGTGTGGTGTGTGTTTTGGGGGGGGGGGGGGGGGGTTGGGGGGGTGGGGGGGGTGGGAGGGAAGGGGGGGATTGTGTGGGTTGGGGGGGGTTTTATATGTTTTGGGGGGTGGGGGGGTTTGGGGGTGGGGGGTGTAATGTGTGTTGTGGGTGGGGGGGGGCGAAGGGGAGGGGGGGAAGGTGGCTTTTTAATTTTGTAGTTTGTAGTTTTTGTGTGTGGTAGTGTAGTTTTATTTTTGTGTGTATGATGTGTTGTTGTGGGTGGGGAGGGTGGTGGTGTAGTGTATTTTGTGTGTGGGGTGTGTGTGGGTGGGTGGGGGGGGAGATGCGGGGGGGGGGGGGTTTGGGTAGTGTTGTGTAGTGTGGTGAAGTGTAGTTCGTTTGGTGTTTGTGTTGTTGTGCGGGGGGTTGGGTGGGGGGTGGGGGGGGGGATTATTGTTCTGTGTGTGCGTGTGTGTGTTGTGGGGGGGGGGGGAGTTTATGTGTGTTTTGTGTCTTTTTGGGTGAAATCCTCCATACCTCAAAAGGGGTGAAAAATTAAAGTTGAATCATGTGTGGGTGAGTTGTGTGTGTGTTGTGGTGTGTGTGTGCGCGTGCGGTGTTGTGCCCTTTTTGTCTGTCTATGGTGTGTTTGTTTTGTGTGAGTTTTCGTCTGTCTGCTCTCTGTCTATCGTCTCTTGCTGCGACTGTCTGTGACTGAAAAAGGGATTCGGGTTGTTGTTTTTCCTCTCCAAAATTCGTCCCCAGTAAGTACCATGCAGGGTTTGATTTCCGTTGACCCCCCCTGTCTCTTTTTCCCTGAGTTTAAACGTGACACCCTCGTGTGTTAGCGATTTGCTTCAATGGGGGGGATTTTCTGCCCCAATAAATAAGCGGGTGGGGCCCAGTCAGCCCTACCCGTCCTAAAAAAATGATAATTATGGGATCTTTTAAATTTTTGAGTAAGCAAAAATTTAAAAAAATGTCAGTCAAGCAGTTGTATTTTAGGAGAACTTAACAATATTTTTTGGAAATGAATTGAGTTGTCTTGTTGAAAGAGGGGTTTGGTGTTTTAAAATTTTAATAATATATATTGTGTGTGTGTTTACAAGGCGAAAAAAACACAACACCTCAGCTTCATTTCTCCTTTTATTTTTGTCAGCTGATCAGCCTGAGGAAGCTTCATAGGAAGCGAAAAATTTTGTGATGACTGAATAAAAGGAGAAAAGAAGCTGAACAAGTTGTGTTTTTTGTTGTCATTTTTCTATTTTTTCCCCAACTGTGCGTTTAAGGGAAAGGTGCCCAGCAGAATTTTTGTTTTTTTTTTAACAAGACAATTAAAAATATTTAAATAATTATAAATAATATTAATATATTTTATAATATTTAATATAATAATATAAAATGGTGTGGTGTTTTGTTGTGGTGTGTGTATGCCCCCTCTATATGGGTTAAAGGGGGCTTAGTTCCCAACCTACACTTTTCAGAGTTAAAGTTGTCAGAGTAAGCAATACATAGGAAAAAACTATATCTTTGACAAGTAAATTTGTTGTTTTTTTTAAAAAAAAAAACATGATTGTTTGAACGGTCATTGCAAAATACAAGTTTCCCCCATTTTGTTTTAACTCTGACAAAAAAAAACGTTTATTTTATTTTCCCAAGGGAAAACCAAAACCCCAAAAGGAAAAAAATTTTTAAGCAAAAAAACGGGTGAAAATTTTTTTATATTTTTAGATAGGGCGATGAGAAATCAAAGGGGCAATCTTTCCCGAGAGTAAAGAAAATTACGGATAATTTCCCTTTGGGGGTTTTTTGTTTTTAATTTTACCCCGGGATATTCCCCCGTAACCCCTACTTTCCCAAAAAAAAGGGCACTCTACACAGATGTGATTCGGGGGCCCACACACACACACACACCCACCACAAAACAAACCACACACAAACACCACACACACACACACACACAATCAACACGGACAGGAAACAGAAATCAGATACAAAACAAAACTTTTAAATTAACCCCCCCCACTCGCCCCCACACCCACCCCCCTCCATCCCCTCTCTCAACCCAAAGACACAGAAACCCGAAACACCTCTACCCCCCTTTTTCCCCCAAACCCCCTTCCCCCCCCCCTCAACCCCAAAAGGCTCTAACCTACCCACCCCCATCACCTTCCTGCCCCCACCCCCCCCCCTCCCCCCTTTTTCCCCTGACCTTATCTTTCTCAATAAGGCTTAAGGGAGGGGGGGAAGACTGAACCCCAAAACACAGAATAAAAATCATCCTGACACAGGGGCCCGTTTCCCCCAAAATTTGTTTTCAAACCCTTCCTCCCCCCCCCCCCTTCCTCCTCTCCAACCCTTTGTCTTAAAAATCCTGCCTTGGGAATTTTTTGGGGGGGGGGGGGGGGGGGGGGGAAGGGGGATGTGTGGTGTGGGGGGTTTTTGGGGAGGGGGGGTTGTATTGTGGGGTGGGGAGGGGGGATTTTGGTGGAG
>CM054159.1:23924109-23929109 GCA_028751875.1 Rapana venosa
TAGACATAGATCATTAGATCCTCATCCCCCCCCCCCCCCCCCCCCCCCCCCCCCGACCTCTGCCCTGGAAAAAGAGACACAATAACAGAAGAACAAACTGAAGGCATGACTTGTAAAAAATGAAAAAAAGACCTAAAGGCGTAATGTGCCGCCCTCAAAATAGCATGCCCCTTCCCTTTGCCTAGTCCAAGTGTGGTCAGTTTCTGCTCTAATTTATTTATTTTTTTATTTTATTTATTGCGCTGAATAATTATGTGTAACACACGGGACCACGGTTTATCGTCTCATCCGAAAGACTAGCGCCCAGACCTCCACTCATGGTCTAATGGATGGGGCAAAAGTTTCGGGCCCAAACAGAGAAATTGGCACCAGCTGGGCTGGGATGGGATGGAGTGGATAGCAGCTGAGAGCAGCTGAAAGCGGGGAAAACTGACAGCTGTGATGACAACTGTGGGAGAGGGAAAAAATGTAAGAGTGTGGTGGGAATGAAGATAGGGCAGAGATGAAACGAATAGAGCAAACACACAGTCATATGAACATAACAAACCTACAACACACACACATACTAAAAGACGACATACGTGCCAAGGATTCTAAACCCGACCCTGTCAGTCTATACTCATCACTAAGTCAGAGCAACGGTCTAATGAGGAATCCCTCATCTTCCCCAGTGACAATCTTTCTTAATGAGTGACTAGTTAAGTGGTTGACTGGCTGAGCCAAGTAGAAAAGTACAGAATAGAAAATATTTAGGAAAGAGACAGATGGGAAATGGGGGGAGGAGGGGAGATAACTAAAGGGCGTTTGGCAAATCTTTGACAGTGATCCATTGTCACCGTCACTTCCTGAGCCGTTCTTACCTCCCCCTGTCCACACAATGACACCTGGAAGTGTGCAAACTGTCACCAGGAACGATAACTCTGCCACCTCGTCTGTTCAGTGCAGAAGCTGAAGATTTGTAGGAACAGTTAAGATTTGCATATTTTCGTTTTTTCATGAAGCATTCAAGCCAAAGTATTTCCTAAATATAGGATTTGTATTTTAAAAAGGAATTTCATTTTTTGTGTGTAAAATGGAAACGTTTCTTGATAGAATTCCTTCAAGATTGTGACTCCAGCCCTTAGTTCCCTCTTTTGCAGATGAGGGTCTATCATAGGGAGTCAAAGCTCCATGTAGATTTTTACACACACAGCATGCTCACAGTCCTTCGGATGAGACTATAAACCGAGGCCCCGTGTGCGAACGCACACAGAACATCTTGCGCACATGTTAAATCCTGTCCCACTTTTTGTAAGAGTAGGCCATTGTGTGCTGGTGGGAACAGATGACAAAATTTACAAAACTGCATACACACGGGGACTGGATGTAAAAAAGCACATGAGCGCTTATTCCATTATCTTCAATATAAAAGAATGACATTTAAAATAAATAAATAAAATAAAAAATAAAAATAAACACACACACACTCACACACGCTGCACACGTATGTGTACGTGCGCATGCGTGTACGTGCGCGTGCCCATGCACACACACATACACACAGAGAGAATGAGAGAGACAGAAACATACACAAAGAGAGAGGCAGAGAGAGAGAGAGAGAGACAGACAGACAGACAGACAGACAGACAGACACACAGACAGACAGACAGACAGACAGAGACAGACAGTTAGACAGTCAGACTGAGAGACAGACAGAGCAGTTTCACTTGCAGCAAGCCTGTTTCATTGCAAAAAAGTCTTTCATCTACTTGCTAGTATTACTTTGGTCCCAGCCAGTATGAACCAACCAAGTAAATCAAAACAACCACACTAACAACTACTTCGTCCCTTGACTTTTCACTTTGCCTGTTCTGAATGCTTTACGTCTGTTCCTTCACTTTCCCCTCTTTCTCTCCTTTCTTCCTCTGTCTGTCTTCTTCTCCCGCTGACGATGTCTGTCTGTCAACTTTGTCAGCGGAAACCTGTGGCGCCCTCTCGCTTTTCAGCCACTCTGGTACACAACAACTCGAAAAACAGACCATCAAGGGGGAAGAACCGCCCAGACAAGCTGGAGTCGATTACAGCCCCTTTGTGCGTGGCGTTTGTGATGGGAAATTCTTTGGAAAGAAACCTGGCTGTTCTTTCTTTACTCTGCAAAATCTGGTTGGAATGGTTGGAAATTATGCCCACTTCCCAATTCATTTTTCTCAGGGGAAAATGTATAAAAAAATATATATATTTGCAAAATATGATTACATTTTATGTGGAATGGTTGGGGAGTGGGGGAAAGAGTTAAAAAGAGCTACATTATTTATCTTACAACTTTGCATAAAAAATGTGTAGTACGTCCTTCTTTCTTTCATTTACGTTTTATTATGATCAAAATAATTATTACAATTGTACCCTTACTGTCATGGCCGTCGTCGTCGTCGTCGTCGTCGTCGTCGTCATCATCATCATCATCATCATCATCATCATCATTATAATAATAATAATAATAATAATAATAATAATAATAATAATGTATGGAATTTATATAGCGCTGAATCTTGTAAAGCAACAAATCAAAGCGCTCATCATCATCATCATCATCATCATCTGGTTGTTGATGCTGTTTTTCTTCTTGTTCTTCTTCTTCTTCCTCCTCCTCCTCAACATTATCTTCATCAATAACAGATGATTATCAGTGTATGCATACCTCTCAGTTTCACCAGTAGGATCATGACCATCATAATCATCATTATCATCATTGTTATCATCATCAGCATCAACCGATGCAGGAGCATCCGAAGTAGTAGTAGTAGTAGTAGTAGTAGTAGTATAGTAGTAGTAGAGCAGCAGCAGCAACAGTAGTAGTAGTAGCAGCAGCAATAGTAGCAGCAGCAGTAGCAGCAGCGATAGCAGAAGCAGCAGCAATAGCAGCAGCAGCAGTAATAGCAGCAGCAGCAGTAGTAGCAGTAGCAGCAGCAGCAATGATGAATCAGTGAATAAATGACAGCTCAGAAGGGTAGAATCTGTTTGATCTGTTAGAAAAAAAGTGTTTGTTTTGTTTTTGTTTTTGCTTGCTTGGTTGCTTGTTTTTCTCTTCTCCTTCACTGTCACGCTTCATTTCCCCAGCATTGTGGAAGAATCACACCATCGTGAGAAAAACCAGGTAAGAGTTCTAACATAACTTTGATAAATATAACACATTTTGAAACTAAAATTCCACTTCTGAGAAGAAAGCTCTCTTCTGCCAAGCTCTACAGGGAAACATGTGTTTTAATAATTTTTTTTATAAAAAATGATACAAAGTATGACACAAAATATATGTCTGTCTGTCTGTCTGTTTGTCTGTTTTCCTGTCTGTTTGTTTGTTTTTACTATCTGTTTGTTTGTCTGTCTGTCTCTGTCTCTGCCTTTCTCCCTTTACACACACACAGAGTCTCTCTCTCCATCTCTCTGTCTCTGTCTTTGTGACTGTCTTTGTATGTCTGTCTGTCTGTCTTTGTCTGTCTGTCTGTCTGTCTTCTGTCTGTCTAGTCTGTCTCTCTCTCTCTCTCTCTCTCTCTCTCTCTCTCTCTCTCTCTCTCTCTCTCTCTCTCTCTCTCTTTCTATCCACTCATGAAATCTAAAACATAGAGCAATGTGATTTCATACCTTCACATAAAGAAATTATTTTGAAACAAAGTGTAAACAAAGTTTAACTGGTGGCTTAATTCGAAATGGAAACAATGAATCATATCCACTTTTGACGTTTTATGTTTAAAAGTTATACTTTTGTATAAATCTTTTACATACAGCTGACAATCAAACATAATTATAACTCAAGCACACCAACAGGCATTATTTCAGTGTTGAATTCACCTTGCAGTTGTATAAATCTCACATGTTCTTTTGACCTCTGTGTGTCTTGCATCTGTGACAAAGGAATTTGGAAACATGAATGAAAGTATGCTGTGTTAACTTCTGCTTTAGCATTTAGGAAATGTATTTCACAAGACATCATTGCTGTGAGACGCTTGCCTTGCAAGCTAAACGCCAGAGGGCCAAACTTGTGTAGGAACAGTTCGAAAATATAGCACCTGGTAGGTCCTACAAACCAGTCCCAGCATTCTCCTTCATTTTCTGTCATTGCTTCCTTTTCTTTTCCATCCTTTGTCCTTTTGTTTGCATGTTTGTTGTTGGGTTTGTTTGGTTTTTGTTTGTTGTTTGGTTGTTTTGTTGTTGTTGTTTGGTGTTTTGTTGTTTTGTGAGGGTTTGTTTGTTGTTGTTTTTTTTGGTTGTTTTTTTCTTCTTCTTCTTTTTTTTTGGGGGGGGGGGGTGTTCTGGAACCAAATTAGGACTTGTGATTTTATCTTTTTTTGTATTTTGTTTGGTTGTTTGTTTGCTTCCTTCCTTCTTTTTTTTTTATCTTTCTTTCTGTTGATTAGTTTCCTTCTTTTTTGTATGTTATTTCTTTTCTTTCTTTCTTCTTTTCTCTTCCTTGATTTTGTTTAAATGGACAGATTTTACACCCTATATTTCTTCTGAATTACTAAAAGTTCAATCATAGTCACTTAATTGTTTATTCATATGTTCATTCTTTTAGCCATTCATATAGTAAATGTACTTGTTCATTTCTTCATGTATTCATCATTTTGTTTATTTGCATCCTATAGTTCAATAATAGATTCATTTATTTTGCTTCTCTGACAGTAATGGCCTGTTCACAAGCACAAACAAAACAGGGCCACTCTTCTGTATGCATATAGGGATGCTTGAACATTGATAGTCTCAGTATATTAATCAAATGCAAAGACTTTGACCAGCAACAACAGAAAACCTCTTCTGTCACTCATACTGATATCTATACAAACCAGGGTAAATGTACCTTGACGATTGGTATTACTGATGGTTTTGCACCTACATTTCCTTTCTTAATACATCCTGACAGGCTAGCTAGATGGCTGACTAGCGAAGCCAAGGCGAAGAAAAACTAGATTATGGATGTTCTAGAGAAGGATGGAAAGGGAAAAGAGGGGGAGGGGAGGGGGGAGGAC
>CM054159.1:23934109-23944109 GCA_028751875.1 Rapana venosa
AAGTCTTTGAACATGACAATGGCTAAATATGTGTCCGTCTTTTGCAGAATAAGCAGACAGAAGAAAACGATGGGAAAACATCATCAGGGAGTGGACTAGCTTTGTGTGGAACGATATACTACGAAAATCTGAGAACAACGAGGAGTGGGAGAAGCTGGTTGCAAAATCTTCAATGGTGCCTCAGCTGTCTACTACATTACCTGAGAGGTGAGGTGAGGCGAGGGAAGGACAGCTATGGCTGGTGGTATGAATGCTGGAACATATTCACCACAGTTTGAGACCTTCAGAAGGAGAAGGTCTGCCAGCTTGAACTTAAAAACAAACAAACCATGCTGTCTGAAATACTCAGCCTCTGGCAATGTTAAGAAGAAGCTAAATCATGCTGATATATATATATATATATATATATATATATATATATAGATATAGATATATAGATATAGATATAGATAGATAGATAGATAGATAGATATTCATATATAAAGTTGATACTCAAACATTAGACATAAAGCCATTTGGGATATAACACTGCTTGACCATTCTCTCATTGCTGCTTTGTTTCTGTGGTGTATTTCTCACACACCCTTTTCAAATCTTTAGTTTCATTTCTTCGAGGGTTGGGGTGTAGATTTTTTTTTTACATACAAAAGTGGCAAAGTGATTTCAAAGCAATGGAAATACCCTCTGTTCTGCTTTTGTTTCAAGGCTTGGGAAAATGTATTTTAGAACAGTGCATTCCAGCGTGACACCAACCTTGAAAACACAGCCAGGGGGCCAAACTTGTGTGGGAACATTTAAAATGGTTAACACCTGGTACATTCAGCTTTTGGCTTTAAAACCAGTTGTAGTATTTTTGTGTGACGTTCTCTCAGTTTCAACTCTTTCATTTTTATACAAAAAATCTTTTTCTTCCATTGTACTTTTGTAGAACTGAAGACTGGATTTATTAAAAGAAGAGATAGTGGTTTTGCAACTTGTGTGTGTATCTATGTTCCATTTGTTCGTATGTTTGTATGTGTGCAAGTATTCATTAAGTATTTGCTATAGACCCTATTACTTATTTCTTTATAACTTGTTTGATTGCTTACTTGTTTATGGTATTTTTGTGCAGTCATGGTTTTATTGCTTACTTCATTTTTTGCTAACGTTTTGTTTGTCTCTGAATGCATGTTATGGTAAAAGCCATAAGTTACAAGCTACAACTTTCAGCAGAAGTAGACCTAAACATCTTCTTCCCCTCTTCTCATTTTTCTTCTTTTCAGCATCTACAACAACTAACACAACAAAATCAACAAAGAAGAAGGAGAAGAAGAAAAAATATCACACATACTTCTAAAGACGGCTCGCATTTCATGGATTCAACTTCTGTTGTCCCAGAATGTGCTCACCACTTTGCCACAGATATCCATCACAGATCAGTCATTTAACTGACTGGTGGATTTGTTTTGGTGATTGGCTTGCTGCTTAGGTGGCTGACTGGTTAGGCCAACAAAAGAATAAGAAAAAAGAGTGGAAAGTGTTTAGGAAATGGATACTGAAGGTGAAGGGGGTGGGGGAGGAAGGGAAGGGGGATAACTAAGGAGCAGCAAGCAAACCTGTGACAGTGATCCATTGTCAGTGTCACTTCCTGAGCCGTTCTTACCTCCCCCTGTCCACACAGCGACACCTGGAGGTGTGCAAATCGCCACCAGGGGCACTAACTCTACCACCTTACGAGCTCAATGAAGAATCTGAAAGCTTCTTTGTGTACAGTCAAGGATAGCCCATTTTTGTTTATGAACAAAGAAATCAAGTCAAACAAAAGGCGATAGATAGATAGATAGATAGATAGATAGATAAGGAAAGCATTTTAAAAATTGGAAATTACCCCTGTATACAAAACAGCACAAAACAATAAAAGATAGCATAACACAATACAACACAGCATGTTGCTACATGACATGACACAGACCATGCAATGCAATATCATACATTTTTTTCGTTCCTCTGGTAGAGCTCCAAGGTGACATTATTGTGTATGCGACTGCATGTGCCCATTATGAAGGTCATCACATTCCAACTTCGGGCATGTATGCTGAATTTGTTCATGTTTCCGTAAGCCACAGAATGGGGACATGAATTACGAGATCTTTAACGTGCATATTTTATCTTGTGTATGAGTATATACACAAAGACCACAATTAAGGCACTTGAAGTTGACCTGGGAGATCATAAAAATCCCCTCCTTTAATTCACCTGATGCTGCCGAGATTCTAACCCACGACTGCATGGACCTATGGGATTGAAGTCGAGCAGTCTTAATCATTTGGCTGTACCCTCTGTTATACAAGTCGAGTTTAATAACAGGAAGAAAAAATCAGACCATCACAGTCCTATCCCTTCCATTATAGGCTTAGATAGTTACATAGATAGCTAAATACATAGATAGATAGATAGATAGATAGATAGATAGATAGATAGATAGATAGATAGATAGATAGATAGATAGATAGATAGACAGCCAGACAGACAGACAGACAGACAGACAGATAGATAGATAGATAGATAGATAGATAGATATATGGCTAGATGGATGAATGGATGATGGATGGATAGAGAGAGACAGACACAGAGAGAGAGACAGACAGAGAGAAAGAGATAGATAGATAGATAGATAGAAACAAATACATAGGTTGAGACAGACAGAGGGACAGACAGACAGACAGACACAAACAGAGATAAAAGGACAGACAAACAGAGAGGCAGACTCACAGATTCTGATACAGGCTTGCATCTGTTTAGGGGGAAGGGGGGGAGAGAAACACAATAACTACAGCCACCATCTCTTACCAAACGACACATTCATTACAACAACAACAAAAACCAAACACACACACTGTTAGCACTCACAGAAAAAAGGGGAGATAATGGAGGGAGAAAATGCTCTCCCATTCAAGAGTTGTCTAATCTTGTGCTGTCAGCACGAGCTGCACGAGACAATGCCAGACGTGGCGCAGGAATGCTGATAGTTCTGGCGGTGCTGCCATGCCAGTTTGTCAGGTTGAAGCTGATAGAAATCTGGAACTGAGAGTTTGGCCATCACATCACATTACATTACAGTCATGTCTTGTGTGTGCAGTTTGCACCTTACTGTTAGTAGGTTAGAAATGACTTGGAAACCGAAAAATGCTTGGATAAAAGTTAACTAGGTGGAGAAATAAAGTTCTCACTGTTTACTGTCTGCTATGTTTTTTTTCTTCTGTTCTTTTTTCTCTCCATTTGTTTCTTTCTGTTCATCTGCTGCAGACCAGCTGTATCAGTATGGAGTAAGTGGTCTGAGAGTGTCTACCATTTTCTAGAAATTCTACCATTCAATATGTAGCTACTTGGATGAAATATTGATTTATTTAAAGTACAAACAGACGATATTGATCTCATGGGCCGCAGTGAAGAAGAACTCCAGGATCTCACCACCAGACTGGAAACATCAGCCAATGCCCATGGTATGGAGATCAGCACGGAAAAGAGCAAGATCCTTGTGAACAGTACCACACCGACCACTCCCACCAGCATCAAGATGAGTGGCGAGACACTAGAGGAGGTGGAAACTTTCAAGTACCTTGGAGCAGTCATCATCAAAGAAGGTACGAGCACACAAGAGGTGAAGATCAGACTTGCTATGGCACTCTCCTCCATGACTAAGCTGGCGAAAGTGTGGAGAAACCATAACATCAGAACCCACACTAAGGTGAGACTCTACAAGGCACTCGTCACATCCATTGCCTTGTACAGCTGTGAAGCATGGACACTCACTGCCGATTTAGAACGTCGCATTCAAGCCTTTGAGATGAAGTGCCTCAGGCGGATCCTGAACATCCCTACAGAGACCGTAAAACCAACGACTACGTCTGGGCAGCAGATCGAGGCACTGGCTGGCAAACAGGAACCATTGCTAGATACAGTCAAACGGAGGAAATTAAAATGGTTTGGCCACACAACAAGGCATAACAGCCTGTCAAAGACAGTCCTGCAGGGAATGGTGGAAGGAGCAAGGAGGCAGGG
This sequence comes from Rapana venosa, assembly GCA_028751875.1. NCBI lineage: Eukaryota > Metazoa > Mollusca > Gastropoda > Neogastropoda > Muricidae > Rapana > Rapana venosa. The sequence goes on from CM054159.1 coordinate 23,938,151, forward strand.
GCGACCACGCAAAAGCTGGATATCCAACATCAAGGAGTGGACCGGCCTCACTGTACCAAACCTCCTGAAAGCAGCCCAGGACAGAACCATTTAGCAGTCCTCTTGCAGCGTCCGTGCGGGTACCCCAACGGTCGTCCCGACCAAGGGATGATGATGATGATGATGACAAACAGAGAAGAGGAAAAGAAGACACACACGCACGTGCATGCAGGCGCACACGCGTGGATGGGTATCACGTAATGTGAAAAGACGTTAAATTAAAGAAAAACACACACACACAAAAAACACACACACACACCCCACACCCCACACACACACACACACATGGAGAGTGACAGAGAAAGACAGAGAGAGACAGAGAAAGACACAGAGAGACAACCGAGAGGGCACCAGGAAATAAGGACAAGACCAAAAAAAAAAAGACCTTTAAGGGAAACAATAAGCAAAGAAAACAGTTTTTTTAATCACAAAACAAAAACATATGAGAGAGAAGAGTGTGTGTGTGTGTGTTTTGTGTGTGTGTGTGTGTGTTGTGTGTGTGTGTGTGTGTGTGTGTGTGGTGTGTGTGTGGTGTGCGTGTGTGTGTTTCAGAAATAAATTGGAGTACTAGTTTCCCCTTTTTTATGTTAATTGAAGAGAATATGATGTAGTGTCTATGGGAATGGGATAGCTTGGTGGTCAGTGCACTCACTTTCCCCCAGCCAATGTTAAGCAGCATTAAGCGTGGTTACCTGTTGGATGGGTGACCGTTTGCACACGACTTGGCTTCAGTACAATCGCCCAGTTCACCAAGCTGTAAATGTGTACCTGTCTCTTTAGGGTCAAGGAAGGTAAAGCAGCGAGGGAGAGGAGATGAGCGCCACCCTCAATATGCTGGCCCCTGGAGAAGTGAGGTCTTGACGCCGTGCTTCCCTACAACCTAATAGGTTATGGGACACCTTTACCTTTTTATACATTTTTAATAGACTTTGTGTTCAGACCAAATGCATTCCTGCCTACACACCTGAGAGAAGATGTTAAGCCAGTTTTCTTTGTAATGCATACTCTGCTTTTTTCTCAGTTAGAAATTATTATTTTTGCTTTTAAAAAATAACTAACATTTTTTTTTTCAGAATGAAATACATGCCTTGATGAAAAATGAAATCCTACTGAATGTATGAATAATGTCTATAATGTGACAACTCTCTCTCGCTCAAACCAAACAAAGCAAAACAAAACAAAACAATGAGTATTAATTGCGACATAAAAAGCAACAATACAACTAAATACTGATTCTGAAATAAACAGCATAAAAACCCAAAAACAAGACCGACAAAATCTATAGCTACAACAACAACAGCAACAAACAAGCAAAAACCAACCCAAAAAAACCCAAACAAAACTTTTTGGTTAAAAACTGACATAACTTCAGACCAAAAACAGACAACTCTTAACAACGTTACATCACTAAAACTCATTTGCCGTTTCGGAATGTACAGGCTGTCAAACAAACCAAGAACAGACAAAAAAACCCAAGGACATACAAAACAAAAAACAAAACAAAACAAAACAAGAGGCATAACCCCCTTCACAGCCATACCCTATCCCATTTGTAACTGTGTCATCCAATAGCGTTGAAGAGGCACTCTTACAAACATATCACAAACAGCTGGAAAACCTATTCAAGGGCAGATAAACAGAAGAACGACACAATATCCTCCCCTTGCTGAAAAAGATGTTCTAAATTCTATACGCTGTTCTCTCTTTTTTGTCCAATCCATCTGTCAAAGCCGAAACATTTGATGACATTAACACTAGCAAGGTAATGCTGAAATAACACAAAGCAAAACAATCACGGTTGTTTGGGTGGGTTTTTTTTTATATCTGAGCTGGATTGGTAAGAAAAACCTGTGTGGTTTATGTGAAGCATACCGCAGCAGTTGTGTGTGTGTGTGGTGTGTGTGTGTGTGTGTGTGTGTGTGTGTGTTTTGTGTGTGTGTGTGTGTGTGGTGTTCAATGGGTAAGTGGGTGGATGTGTGTTAGTGAATGACATTTTCTTGAGAATAGCTTTGGTTTAGTTTGTTTGGTTGGGTTTTGTTTATTCAGTTTTTAGGGTTACAGGAACACTTTTAAAACTATTAAAGTAACTGTAATAGATAGGTAATGGAATCTGGCATACAAATGATTTTACCAGGCTGTATTTTATTCTTTGATATGAACAACTGCCTTACCTTATTCATAAATATTCATTGAACGCAGTAAAAGAGATTTCGATGCAAGGTGTGTCATATTTGACATTGTCACTGATCAGAGTTGAGCCATTATCAAAGTCATCAGAGTTCTGATTGTCCACATCTTTACTGAGATTAAGAATCATGGTACTGAAGCTAAATGTGGCTTGTGCTTGTCTCATTCTGACAATACCTTATAACTCAGAGGAAGATGTTAGAGCTATTGATATTTTTGACCACAGACATTCTATTCTATTGATGGCATTACTGACAACCTCAACACAATAGTATGTGTGTGTGTGTGTGTGTGTGTGTGTGTGTGTGTGTGTGTGTGTGTGTGTGTGTGTGTGTGTGTGTGTGTGTGTGTGTGTGTGTGTGTGTGTGTGTGTGTGTGTGTGTGTGTGTGTGTTCATTTTACCGTCTATTCAATAAAAAGGGGATATCATACAGATGATGATGATGATGATGATGAGGAGGAGGAGGAGGAGGAGGAGGAGGAGGAGGATGGTGTGTTTGTGAACAGTTCTATGTGTTTGCCTCCATTTGGACGTAATTATATTCCATGCACACATAGTATAATTAGGAGCTTGCTTGAGCTACATATTAATGTTATGTCCAAATAAACATGTACACAGCTAGATCAGACTTACATTTCACACACACAGGCACACATCTAACAAGAAATATATATATATATATATATATATATATATATATATATATATATATATATATATATATATATATATATATATATATATATATATATATAATAAAATATATATATATATATAAAGAGGGAGACGGACAAACATGCATACAGACAAAACACATGACAACATTTACAAACTGCATACACATTGATATTGGATGTAAAAAAAACAAACCAATGTGCTTATTCCATTATCATCGAGGTACAAGAATAGATTACAACACAACAAGAAAGAAGGAGGGGGGGGGGGGGGGAGAAGGCCAACAGAAAGAGAAACAGAAAATAGAGGGAGGGGAGAAAGAGCTGAGGAAAAACCCAAACAAACAAAGAAACAAAGAAACAAATCAAACAAACAAAACAAAAACTGATGCAAGCCATCTCAGACACCAACAAAAACAGACAGTCACACTACACCACTTGTAAAGAAAGGGAAAATAAGGAAGGAGAGAGAGAAAGAGAGAGTAAGACAGACAGAGAGACAGACAAGAGAGACAGAGACAGATAGAAAGATGAGAGACACACAGACAAACAGACAGACAGACAAATGGACAGACAGGCACACAGACCGCCAAAGAGACAGAGATACAGAGAGAGACAGAGAGAGATATACAGAGACAGGGACAGAGACAGAGTGAGAGCAACAGAGATTCAGAGAAAGAGACAGGGGGGGGAGGGAGACAGAGAGACCGAAAAAGAAAGGGAGGGAGACAGAGACACAAAGAGAAACAGAGACAGAGAGAGACATACATACATATATACATACATACATACATACATACATACATACATACATACATACATACATGTATACATAAAGATAGACAAACCAGGACAGAGACAGAGAGAGTGTGTGGTGGGGGGGGGGGGGGAGTAGGGGGAGAGCAGAAGAGTTAATTTACATCCTAGCATTGTTTTGCCCTCTCACTGTCAGCACGTGCTGCACGAGACAATGCCAGACGTGGCGCAGGAATGCTGATAGTTCTGGCGGTGCTGCCATGCCAGCTTGTCAGGTTGAAACTGATAGAAATCTGGAACTGAGAGTTTGGCCGTCACATTACATTACATTACATTATATTACAGTCATGTCTTGTGTGTTAAGTTTAAAACTTGCTCAGAGTAAGTCAGAAATGACTTGGAGGGTAAAAATAGGACGGGGGAGTGTTTAGATTAGATATATAGTGTGTTATACAGCTGGGGAGTTCTGTGTCTGCGTGTACACGATAAATATATACAATAGTTTGTTTTTTAATACAATCCCCAACCAATAAGACAGCTGATAGGTATATGGCTCCTGAAGACGTTTTCTGTCTTGACAGCAAAGGATGTTTATGTGGGCAACACATAGACACACGAGAAACACAAAGAGCAATAAACTAAACCTTTCTTACTCAATTCGTGACTCTTACATCCCAAACAATGGAAGATTCACCTCTTGGAAACATATTACTCAGAGCTAGAGGACCCATGTTATGGAAACAGAAAGACGAAAGACATAACATTACCCCCTACCCCTCTCCCATTGAAAAAGCTGTTCTAATCTCTCTCTCTCTCTCTCTCTCTCTCTCTCTCTCTCTCTCTCTCTCTCTCTCTCTCTCTCTCTCTCTTCCTTTCTTTCTTTCTCTCTTTCTTTCTTTCTTCTCCTGAAGCCATCTGTCAAAGGAGGAACAGTTTGATGACATCAACATGAGTGAGGTAATGCTGAAAGCACTCCTAGAAAAACAAACTGATGGTCTGTTATTTCTGCTGGGTTGTTAAGAAAGACCTGTGCACTTTTGTGCAGTTGTTATGAAACAGCAATGAAGTGTGCCTGTATGAACGTTGCAACACCAAATGCTTTTTCTTCCTTTTCTTCCATTCTAGAGTTTACATAGATATATACATACATTCATGTACAGCACATATTCTGGATGACCGTGAGTTTGTCAAGCTGGGGAACACACTTCAGCAACAACAGCAGTGACAACAACTCCTCCCCATTCCAGCAACACTACCTTCACCACTACCTTCCACCACCATCACCTCCACCACCACCACCAACAACAACACCAACAACACCAACAACTCCTTCCATTTCCAGCAACAACAACAACTCCTCCCCATTCCGGCAACACTACCTCCACCACCACCATCACCACCACCACCACCACCAACATCTCCTTCCCATTCCCACAACAATAACAACGACAACAGCAACAACTCCCTCCTACTCCCACTTCCCTCTTCCCTCTACTCTGAATCACAGCAGAGACAAACACACACAGCAGAGACCAGTCTCTGGTCAGAGTAATGGGAAATCAATGGTGTGGATACATGGCCAGAGTAATTAAAACAAGGGCTGGCTGAAATCCCTTCCCCCTTTTCCTCTCAGATCTCTTTTCTCAGTGAAAAGTCTGTTTCAGTGAAGGAGGCATAGGAAATGGAGGTGAAATGGAATGGTGGAATTGGAGGCGGGAGATGGGGTTGAGTGTGGTTAGGGTGTGGGTGAGGGTGTGTGTTGGGGGTGTAGTGGTGGTATGGAGGGGTCTAGTTGGAGTAGGGTGGAGTAGGTTGGGTTGAGATGCATCATGCTTGGTTCAATTGATGTTTGGGATAGAGTGGTTTGAAATCTGTTTGTGAAGGGGATCCCCAGGAGAGAGACAGACAGACAGGCAGACAGAGACAGAGACAGAGAAGGGCAGACAAACAGACAGGGAGTGAATGACTTACTGAGTGGGTGGGTGAGTGGGTGGGCGGGGATGGGTGCTTAAAAATTGAAATTAATTGAAATAGTGCCTTTCTTTAAATGTTGTTTAAATATATTCTGTCCATTCGTTTGAGGAACCTTTTTTCCCTGATGTCAGAACTGGTACTGAATCCATTTGACCTGCAAATCTTTGAATCAATTATGACACAGGATAAATATGTGTCCATCTTTTGCAGAAGAGGCAGACAGAAGAAAAAGATGGGAAGACAACATCAGAGAGTAGACTGGCCTTTAGTGGAATGATTTGCTACGGAAAGCTGAGAACCTTGAGAAGTGAAGGAAGCTGGTTGCACA
>CM054159.1:23949109-23959109 GCA_028751875.1 Rapana venosa
AACAACAAACAAAGCAAAAACCAACCCAAAACCTAAACAAAACTTACATCTTAAATACTGACATAACTTCAGACCAGAAACAGACAACTCTTAACAGACTGTTACATCACTAAAACTGATTTGCCGTTTCAGAATGTACAGGCTGTCAAACAAACCAAGAACAGACAAAAACAAACCAAGAACGGACAAAGCAAAAAACAAAACAAAACAAGAGGCATAACCCCCTTCACAGCCATACCCGATCCCATTTGTAACTGTGTCATCCAATAGCCTTGAAGAGGCACTCTTACAAACATATCACAAACAGCTGAAAAACCTATTCAAGGGCAGATAAACAGAAGAACGACACAATATCCTCCCCTTGCTGAAAAAGATGTTCTAAATTCTAGACGCTGTTTTCTGTTTTCTCCAATCCATCTGTCAAAGCGGGAACATTTGATGACATTAACACTAGCGAGGTAATACTGAAATAACACAAAGCAAAACAATCATGGTTGTTTGGGTTTTGTTTTTTTATATTTGAGCTAGATTGGTAAGAAAAACCAGTGTGGTTTATGTGAAGCATACTGCAGCAGTTGTGTGTGTGTGTGTGCGAGAGAGAGAGTGTGTGTGTGTGTGTGTGTGTGTGTGTGTGTGTGTGTGTGTGTGTGTGTGTGTGTGTGTGTGTGTGTGTGTGTGTGTGTGTGTGTGTGTGTGTGTGTGTGTGTGTGTTCGATGGGTGAGTGGGTGGGTGTGTTAGTGAATGACATTTTCTTGAGAATAGTTTTGGTTTGGTTTGGTTTGTTTGGTTGGGTTTTGTTTATTCAGTTTTCAGGGTTACAGGAACACTTTGAAAATATTAAAGTAACTGTAATAGATAGGTAATGGAATCTGGCATACAACTGATTTTATCAGGTTGTATTTTATTCTTTGATACGAAAAACTACCTTGCCCTATTCAAGAATATTCATTGAAACCAGTAAAAGACACTTTGATGCAAGATATGACAGATTTGTCATTGTCACTGATCAGAATTTAGCCATTACCAAAGTCATCAGAGTCCTGATTGTCCACGATCTTTACTGAAACTAAGAATCATGGTACTGAAGCTACATTTAGCTTCTACTTTTCTCATTCAGACAATACCTTGTATTTATAACTCAGAGGAAGATGATATAGCTATTTTTCTTGTTGCCCACACCCCTTCTCTTTTATTGATGGTATTACTGACAAGCTCAACACAATAGTCTGTGTGTGTTTGTTCATTTTAATATCTATCCATTAAAAAGGGGATATCAGACAGATGATGATGATGATGATGATGATGATGATGATGGCTGTGTGTGTGTGTGAGCAGTTCTATGTGTTTGCCTATATTTGGGCATAATTATATTCCATGCACACATAGTATAATTAGGAGCTTGCATGAACAACATGTTTATGTTATATCCACATGAACATGTATATAGCTAGATCAGACTTACATTTCACACACACACACACACACACACACATCTTGCAAGAAAGAGAGAGAGAAAGGGAGAGAGAGAGAGAGAGAGAGAGAGAGAGAGAGAGAGAGAGAGATAAAGAGATGGAGACAGAGAGACAGAGAGACATGCATACAGACAGAACCAATTACATTTACAAACTACATATACTCGGGACTGGATGTAAAAACGCAATATGCTTATTCCATTATCCTCGAAATAAAAGAATAGAATAGAATGCAACAAGAAAGATTGAGAGAGAAAGAGGGGGCGGGGGGGGGGGGGGGGGGGGGGGGAGAAGGCCAACAGAAAGAGAAACAGAAAATAGAGGGAGGGGAAAAAGAGCTGAGGAAAAAACCCAAACAAACAAAGAAACAAAGAAACAAAGAAACAAATCAAACAAACAAAACAAAAACTGATGCAAGCCATCTCAGACACCAACAAAAACAGACAGTCACACTACACCACCTGTAAAGAAAGGGAAGAGGGAGATGGAGAGAGAGAAAGAGAGAGTAAGACAGACCGAGAGACAGACAAGAGAGACATAGACAGATAGAAAGATGAGAGACAGACAGACAAACAGACAAATGGACAGACAGGCAGACAGACCGGCAAAGAGACAGAGATACAGAGAGAGACAGAGAGAGATATACAGAGACAGGGACAGAGACAGAGTGAGAGCAACAGAGATTCAGAGAAAGAGACAGGGGGGAGCGAGACAGAGAGACCGAAAAAGAAAGGGAGGGAGACAGAGACACAAAGAGAGACAGAGACAGAGAGAAACATACATACATATATACATACATACATACATACATGTATACATAAAGATAGACAAACTAGGACAGAGACAGAGAGAGTGTGTGGTGGGGGGGGGGGGGAGTAGGGGGAGAGCAGAAGAGTTAATTTACATCCTAGCATTGTTTGCCCTCTCACTGTCAGCACGTGCTGCACGCACGAGACAATGCCAGACGTGGCGCAGGAATGCTGATAGTTCTGGCGGTGCTGCCATGCCAACTTGTCAGGTTGAAACTGATAGAAATCTGCAACTGAGAGTTTGGCCTTTACAGTACATTACAGTCATGACTTGTGTGTGGAGTTTAAAGCTTGCTGTTGAAGGTAAAAAATGACTTGTGGAGTAAAATTAGGACGGGGGAGTGTTCAGATTTAATATAGTGTGTTATACAGCTGGGGAGTTCTGTGTCTGCGTGTACACGATAAATATATACAATAGTTTGTTTGTTAATACAATCCCCAACTAATAAGAAAGCTGATAGGTATATGGCTCCTGAAGACGTTTTCTGTCTTGACAGCAAAGGATATTTATGTGGGCAACACATAGACACACGAGAAACACAAAGAGCAATAAATTAAACCTTTCTTGCTCAATTCGTGACTCCTTCATCCCAAACAATGGAAGATTCACCTCTTGGAAAACGTATTACACAGAGCTAGAAGACCCTGTTTTGGAAACAGAAAGAAGAAAGACAAAACATTACCACCTCCCCCTCTCCTATCGAGAAAGCTGTTCTAATCTCTCTCTCTCTCTCTCTCTCTCTCTCTCTCTCTCTCTCTCTCTCTCTCTCTCTCTCTCTCTCTCTCTCTCTCTCTCTCTCTCCTCCCTCCCTCCTTCTCTCTCTCTCTCTCTCTCTTTCTTCTCCTGAATCCATCTGTCAAAGGAGGAACAGTTTGATGACATCAACATGAGTGAGGTAATGCTGAAACCTCTCCTAGAAAAACAAACTGATGGTCTGTTATTTCTGCTGGATTGCTAAGAAAGACCTGTGCACTTTTGTGCAGTTGTTATGAAACAGCAATGAAATGTGCCTGTATGAACGTTGCAACACCAAATGCTTTTTCTTCCTTTTCTTCCATTCTAGAGTTTACACAGATATATACATACATTCATGTAGAGCACATATTCTGGATGGCCATGAGTTTGTCAAGCTGGGGAAGACACATCAGCAGCAACAACAGCAATGACAACAGCTACTCCTTCACATTCCAGCAGCAACAACTACAACAACAACAACAATTCCTTCCTATTCCAGAAACAACAACAACAATAACAGCAACTCTTTCCATTTCCAGCAACAACAACAACAACAACTCCTCCCCATTCCAGCAACACTACCTCCACCACCACCACCACCACCAACAACAACACCAACAGTTCCTTCCTTTCCATCCCAACAACAATAACAACGACAACAGCAACAACTCCCTCCTATTCCCTCTTCCCTCTCCCCTCTACTCTTAAAATCATAGCAGAGACACACACACACACACACACACACACACACACACACACACACACACACACACACACACAGAGACCAGTCTCTGGTCAGAGTAATGGGAAATCAATGGTGTGGATACAGGGCCAGAGTAATTAAAGCAAGGGCTGGCTGAAATCCCTTCCCCCTTTTCCTCCCAGACCTCTTTTCTCAGTGAAAAGTCTGTTTCAGTGAAGGAGGGATGGGAAATGGAGGTGGGAGGGGAGGGTGGAATTGGAGGTGGAGATGGGGTTGAGCATGGTTTGGGTGTGGAGATGTGTGTTGGGGGTGTAGTGGTGGTGTGGAGGGTGTAGTGGGGTAGGATGGAGTAGGGTGCATCAGGCTGGGTTTGATATTTGGGATAGAGTGTTTGAAATGTGTTTGTGAAGGGAAGAGAGACAGACAGACAGACAGTCATAGAGACAGAGAGTAGAGACAGAGAGATAGGAAGACAAACATACAGAGATGAAGAAGGACAGACAAACAGACAGAGAGTTATTGTGTCAGTGAGTGAGTCTGTGTGTGAGCAAAGGGGGGGGGGGGGGGGCTTCAAAATTTTAATGAATTGAAATAGCTGCCTTTCTTTAAGTTTACTTGAAATCTCTCCTGTCCACATGAAATAGCCTAATAGGCAGAGTGGTAAACTCACATATGGGCAGATACTGAGGGTGCCAAATCAAATTCCCACTGAGGCATTCATTTGCAGGAATTTTCCCCCTGATGTCATAAATGGTACTGACTCCATTTCCCTGCAAATCTCTGATTACGGTAAGGTTAAAAATGTTCCACCTTTTTCAGAAGAGGCAGACAGAAGAAAACGATGGGAAGACAACATTAGAGAGTGAACTGGCCTTGAGTGAAACAACATTCAGCAGAAACATGAGAACCACAAGGAGTGGAAGAAGCAGATTGCAAAATCTTCAATGGTGCCCCGTGAACCATTCAGCCTGTGGAAAAGTCAAGGAGAAGTTAAATCCTGCTAATGTAAAAGGTCCACTTTATGAAATTCACAATAAAATATTAGATATGAAGCCATTTGGGATGCAACACTGATTGACGATTCTATCAGTGATGCCTTGTTTTAGTGGTGTATTTCTCACACACCCTTTTTCAAATCTTTAGTTTCATTTCTTCTGTAGGGGGTTGTGGTGGATTTTTTTTACATACAAGAGTGGCAAACCGATTTCAAAGCAATGGAAATACCCTCTGTTCTGCTTTTGTTTCAAGGCTTGGGAAAATGTATTTTAGAACAGTGCATTCCATTATGACACCCACCTTGAAAACTGACAGCCTGGGGGGCAAACTTGTGTGGGAACATTTAAAATGGTTAACACCTAATATGTTCAGCTTTTGGCTTTCAAACCAGCTGTAGTATTTTTTATGACATTCTCTCAGTTTTTCTCCTTCATTTAAAATAAATTCTTTTTCCTCCATTGTACTTTTGTAGAACTAAAGGCTGGATTTATTAAAAGAAGGGATAGTGGTTTTGCAACTTTTGTTTGTACCTATGTTCTGCTTGTTCGTATGTTTGTATGTGTGCAAGTTTTCATTAAGTGTTTGCTATAGGTACTATTACTTATTTCTTTATTACTTGTTTATTTGTTTAGATGTTTATTGTATTTTTGTGCAGACGTGGTTTTATTGCTTACTTCATTTGTTGCTAACTTTTTGTTTGTCTTTGAATGCATGTTATCGTAGAAGCCATAAGTTACAAGCTACAACTTTAAGCAGAAGTAGACCTAAACATCTTCTTCCCCTCTTCTCATTTTTCTTCTTTTCAGCAACTACAACAACTAATGCAACAAAATCAACAAAGAAGACAAAGAAGAAATATCACATATACTTCTAAAGAAGACCGCATTTCATGAATTCAAATTCTGTTCTCCCAGAATGTGCTCACCACTTTGCCACAGATATTCATCACAGATCAGTCATTTGACTGACTGGTGGATTTGTTTGGGTGATTGTCTGGCTGCTTAGGTGGCTGACTGGTTAGGCCAACAAAAGAAGAAAGAAAAAAATGAGTTGAGAGTGTTTAGGAAATGGATACTGAATCGGGGAGGGAGGAAGGGAAGGGGGATAACTTAGGAGCAGCGGGCAAACCTGTGACAGTGATCCATTGTCAGTGGCACTTCCTGAGCCGTTCTAGCCTCCCCCTGTCCATACAGCGACACCTGGAGGTGTGCAAATCGACACCAGGGGCACTAACTCTACCATCTTACGAGTTCGTTCAGGAATCTGAAGGCTTTTGTGTACAGTCAAGGGCAGCCCATTTTCGTTTTTGAACAAAGAAATCTAGTCAAATAAAAGGCGATATATATATATATATAGAGAGAGAGAGACATATATAGAGATATATATAGATATATATATAGAGAGAGACACGTATATGTATAGACACACACACACACACACACACACACACACACACACACACACACATATATATATATTATAAGGGGGTACACTTTTTTATTGGAAATTACTCCTATATACAAAATAGCAAAACATGATAAAAGATAACATAACACAATACAACACAGCATGTTGCTACATGACATGACACAGACCATGCAATGCAATATCACACTTTTTTTTTTGCTCCTCGACTAGAGCTCCAAGGTGACATTATTGTGTATGCGACTGCATTTGCCCATTATGAAGGTAGCTGCATTCAAACTTTGGTGATGTATGCTGAATTTGTTCATGTTTCCGTAAGACACGGAATAGTGACATGGATTATGGGATCTTTGACGTGCATATTTTATCTTGTGTATGTGTATCACACAAAGGGTATTAAGGCACTTGAAGTTGACCTGGGATATCATAAAAATCCCCGCCCTTAATTTACCAGACGCTGCTGAGTTTCGAACCCACGACTTTATGGACCTATGGGATTGAAGTCAAGTGGCCTTTACCATTTTGCTGTACCCTCTGTTATACAATTCAATATGAATTCAATAGCAGGAAGGAAAAAAAAGGCCATCACAGTCCTATCCCTTCCATTATAGGCTTAGATAGATAGATAGATAGATAGATAGATAGATAGATAGACAGACAGACAGACAGACAGACAGATAGATAGACAGATAGATAGATAGATAAATAGACAGATCGATAAATAGACAGATAGATAAACAGATAGATAGATAGATAGATAGATAGATAGATAGATAGATAGATAGATAGATAGATAGAAACAAAGAGACAGACAGACAGACAGGTAGGACGGCAGGCAGGCAGGCAGACTGACAGACAGAAACAGAGATAAAAAGACAGACAGGCAGACCCAGGCTAGTGTCTGTTTGGGGGGAGGGGAGGGGAGAAACACAATGACTACAGCCATCACCTCTTACCAAACGACACACTCCTTACAACAACAACAAAAACCAAACACACACACTGTTAGCACTCTCACAAAAAGGGGAGATAATGGACGGGGATAATACTCTCCCACTTAAGAGTTGTCTAATCTTGTGCTTTCAGCACGTGCTGCACGAGACAATGCCAGACGTGGCGCAGGAATGCTGATAGTTCTGGCGGTGCTGCCATGCCAACTTGTCAGGTTGAAGCTGATAGACATCTGCAACTGAGAGTTTGGCCATTACATTACATTACATTACAGTCATGTCTTGTGTGTGCAGTTTGCAGCTTACTGTTAGTAGGTTAGGAATGACTTGGAAAAATGTAGCCCAAAAAAATGCTTGGATGAAAGTTAACTAGGTGGAGAAATAAAGTTCTCACCGTTTACTGTCTGCTATGTTTTTTTTTCTTCTGTTTTTTTTCTCTCCATTTGTTTCTTTCTGTTCATCTGCTGCAGACCAGCTGTATCAGTATGGAGTAAGTGGTCTGAGAGTGTCTACCATTTTCTAGAAATTCTACCATTCAATATGTAGCTACTTGGATGAAATATTGATTTATTTAAAGTACAAACAGAGAAGAGGAAAAGAAGACACACACGCACGTGCATGCAGGCGCACACGCGTGGGCACGTGAGCGCGCACACGCATGTGCGTTTGAGTGTGCGTGTTTGCACACTCAAACGCACACACACACACTGAGAGAGTGATAGAGAAAGACAGAGAGAGACAGAGAAAGACAGAGAGAGACAGACAGAGAGAGCACCAGGAAATAAAGACAAGACCAAGAAAAAAAGACCTTTAGAGGGAAACAATAAGCATAGCAAAACGGTTTTTTTTAATCTCAAAACAAAAACATATGAGAGAGAGGAGAGAGAGAGAGAGAGAGAGAGAGGAGAGAGAGAGAGAGATGTGTGTGTGTGTGTGTGTGTGTGTGTGTGTGTGTTTCAGAAATGACTTGGATGACTAGTTTCCCCCTTTTTATGTTAATTGAAGAGAATATGATGTAGTGTCGATGGGGATGATATAGCTTGGTGGTCAATGCACTCACTTTCCCCCAGCCAATGTTAAGCAGCATTAAGCGTGGTTACCTGTTGGATGGGTGACCGTTTGCACACGACTTGGCTTCAGTACAATCACCCAGTTCACCAAGCTGTAAATGTGTACCTGTCTCTTTAAAGTCAAGGAAGGTAAAGCAGCGAGGGAGAGGAGATGGGCACCGCCCTCAATATGCTCGCCTCTTGTGAAGTGAGGTCTCTGACGCCTCGCTCCCCTATGACCTAATAGGTTATGGGACACCTTTACCTTGTTACACTTTTTTTTTAATGGACTTTGTGTTCAGACCAAATGCATTCCTGCCTACACACCTGAGAGAAGTTATCAAACCAGTTTTCTTTGTAATGCATCCTCTGCTTTTTTCTCTGTTAGAAGATTTTTTGCCTTTTAAAAAAACCTAACAAATTCTTTTTCAGAGTGAATTACATACCTTGATGAAAAATGAAATCCTACTGAATGTATTAAGAATGTCTATAATGTGACATCTCTCTCTCTCTCTCTCTCTCTCTCTCTCTCTCTCTCTCTCTCTCTCTCTCTCTCTCAAAACAAAACAAAACAAAACAAAACAAAGCAAATCAAAACAAAAACATAGAGTACTAATTACGACATAAAAAGCAACAATACAACTAAATACTGATTCTAAAATAAACAGCATTAAAAAACAAACAACAAGGACAGTAACATCTATCTTAAATACTGACATAACTTCAGACCAAAAACAGACAACTCTTAACAGACTGTTACGTCACTAAAACTGATTTGCCGTTTCAGAATGTACAGGCTGTCAAACAAACCAAGAACAGGCAAAAACAAACCAAGAACGGACAAAGCAAAAAACAAAACAAAACAAGAGGCATAACCCCCTTCACAGCCATACCCTATCCCATTTGTAACTGTGTCATCCAATAGCCTTGAAGAGGCACTCTTACAAACATATCACAAACAGCTGGAAAACCTATTCAAGGGCAGATAAACAGAAGAACGACACAATATCCTCCCCTTGCTGAAAAAGATGTTCTAAATTCTAGACGCTGTTTTCTGTTTTCTCCAATCCATCTGTCAAAGCGGGAACATTTGATGACATTAACACTAGCGAGGTAATGCTGAAAAAACACAAAGCAAAACAATCATGGTTGTTTGGGTTTTGTTTTTTATATTTGAGCTGGATTGGTAAGAAAAACCTGTGTGGTTTATGTGAAGCATACTGTAGCAGTTGTGTGTGTGTGTGTGTTCGATGGATGAGTGGGTGGGTGTGCTAGTGAATGGCATTTTCTTTAGAATAGTTTTGGTTTGGTTTGGTTTTGTTTATTCAGTTTTCAGGGTTACAGGAACACTTTTTAAAAATATTAAAGTAACTGTAATAGATAGGTAATGGAATCTGGCATACAACTCATTTTATCGGGTTGTATTTTATTCTTTGATACGAAAAATTATCTTACCTTATTCAAGAATATTCATTGTAATCAGTAAGAGAGACTTTGATGCATGGTGTGACAGATTTGACATTGTCACTGATCAAATTTTAGCCATTATCAAAGTCACCAGAGTTCTGATTGTCCACGATCTTTACTGAGACTTAGAATCATGGTACTAAAACTGAATTTTGTGTGTGCCTCTCTCATTCATACAATACTTTGTATTTGTGTTTCAGAGAAAATTGGTATTACTGATGTTACTATTGCCCACTCCCCTTCTGTTCTATTCATGGTATTACGGACATGCTCACTACAATACTGTGAGTGTGTGTGTGTGTGCGTGCGCGCATATGTGTGTGTAAACCGTTTATATATATATATATATATATATATATATATATATATATATATATATATATATATATATA
>CM054159.1:23964109-23999109 GCA_028751875.1 Rapana venosa
TTTCGCTCATATAACAGACAACTGTAGTTTCTGTCTGAGCGTTCGACGGCGAAGAAGAAGAAATACGGAGTGGTGGAGGTAACTTAAACTTTGGTACATACCCCATACAATTGGAAGAATCTGGTTAACTACTTCCATTCATCATTGCAGTGACCTGATGACTCTCGCACAGTTAAGAATCTTAGCAGGGATGCAAAGCCTGAAAAAAATATTCTTTATTAAATCAGAATATTGGCAGGGTTAATTTTAGCTATATACACAAAAATAAACACAACAAAACTTTTTACAAATTTTGTATAGCTTGTTGGGTTTTATCAAAAAGATTTCAGTACCAGTTTATAAAAAAAAAAAAGGTCAACGTTCATTTGCAATAAAAAGTACAATCATGACTGATGTAAGTTACTTGTTGAGATTTCGTATGTAGCAAACTATGATTTTTTTTAATAAAAAACCTGCATATTTTAGCCTGTACATAACACAGACACGCGTGCTCGCACGCTCACACACGCGCGCTCTCTCTCTCTCTCTATCACACTCACATACATACATAAACACACACACACACACACACACACACACACACACAAGACGGGCTGGTAGTGATAGCAGAAGGCTTGGGGAGATGGGGTCAGATTAAAAAAAAAAATATATATATATATATATATATATATATATATCAAAGGAATACTGAAGCATATGAGAATCAGCAGCATTACCACACCTACCCAACAACAGCCTGTCTGTCAAAGGAATCAGAAATCTGTGTGGGAGAAAGCTTCATGGAGTGAATTCTGATCGACAACACCTGCTCGTTCCAGTTGCTGTTGGCTCAAAGCCTTTTCTAGGAATGTTTGAACGATTTCTCTGACCCCCCCCCCCCCTCCCCTTCAACACACACACACACACACACACACACACACACACACGTGTGAATGTTAGAGAGAAAGACAGAGAAACAGACAGACAGACATAAATAGAATCACTCATTTCTTTTAAACCCAGTTGGTCTTCTTGTTTTCTCATGGCAGACTGAACACATTTGAAAGCCCTTGCTCCTGTATTTGTGGCCCCCACAGCCATATTAATGAAGCGTCCTCCTGACGCCATGGGTTATGTTCCTTTGTCGTACTCTTCTGTTAATTAACCTGACCTTGCCTCTAACATGACGTCAAACATGAATTTTACAAGTGACGTAGTTTGTACGTTTCCCCCTTGGTAAACAAAATAGTAAAAATATATTTAAGAAACAGTAAAGGTGTCCCATAACCTATGCGGTCTTTGCGGAGCGAGGTGTCAGAGACCTCAGCTTCTCCAGACGCCAGTATATTGAGGGCGGCGCCCGTCTCCTCTCCCTCGCTGCTTTACTTTCCCTGGGCTTAGAGAGGGCAGGTACCCATTTATAGCTGGGTGAACTGAGGGACTGTTCTGAAACCAAGGAGCGCAAACAGTTTACCCATCGACTTGGTAACCCCGCTCAATGCTCCTTTACATTAGCTTGGGGAAAGCGAGTGCTCTGACCATTGAGCTATCCCATCCCCTTGACAATCTCCCAAATAACATAAACTTATTCTATAATTTTGCTGATACCATATATATATATCACCCTCCTGATTATCACTACACTGGTATGCAAGTGTCAGATTAGATAAAGCTTTCACTGCAATAAAGGAGCTACAATCTGTGAATGATGTTTCTATTTTGCCAAGGGAATGTAAAATTTTTGCGAGTTTTGTTTGGATGCTGCAATATACAATCTATTGATACTTGGACTTGGACATTTATTTGTAGGGAATTGTCATCTCGTAAACTTTATTGCTTTAAAAAGAAGAGTAGAATTGCTAGTATTTACCGCCCCCCCCCCCCCCCCCCCCCCCCCACCCCCACCCGCCCCCACCCCCCAACATGAAAACAATTTTCTCTAATGACAGTGTTGCATTAAGAATAACAGGGACGGGTAAGAAGAATGTTTTTGTTCTTTGGAGGAGGTGTGTGTGTGTGTGTGGGGGGGGGGGGGGGGAGGGTAACTTTTCCAGCAGACCCTACCAGCATCAAAAGCTTGCCTATTGCTGCAAAGGCCAATGTATCAGACACTGTTATGTCTGCATTGCGCCCTTCTAAAAGACACAGTGATTTGAAAAGCCATTCACACACACACACACACACACACACACACACATGCACGTACGTACACACACACACTCACACACCAACATACACACATGCACGTACCTACACAAACACACACACACACAAACACACACACAACACAACACACACACACACACACACACACACACACACACACACACACACACACACACACACACACAAAGAAAAGATTCTCAAACAGATATCATGTCATGGCTAGTGTATACAAAACAAGCAGCATGCTTCGCCTAAAGCACGTGGCCTTCCTGGACCCAATCCAGACCCAACCCAGACCCAATCCAGACCCAATCCAGACCCAATCCAGACCCAATCCAGACCCAATCCAGGCCCAATCCAGACCCAACCCAGACCCAATCCAGACCCAACCCAGACCCAATCCAGGCCCAATCCAGACCCAATCCAGGCCCAATCCATCCCAATCCAGGCCCAATCCAGGCCCAATCCAGACCCAATCCAGGCCCAATCCAGGCCCAATCCAGACCCCCACCCAGACCCAATCCAGACCCAATCCAGACCCAATCCAGACCCAATCCAGACCCCAAACCCCGGCCCAATCCAGACCCAATCCATACCCCCATCCAGACCCAATCCAGACCCAATCCAGACCCAATCCAGACCCAATCCAGACCCAATCCAGGCCCAATCCAGACCCAATCCAGGCCCAATCCAGACCCAATCCAGACCCAATCCATACCCCCATCCAGACCCAATCCAGACCCAATCCAGGCCCCATCCAGACCCAATCCAGGCCCAATCCAGACCCAATCCAGACCCAATCCAGACCCCATCCAGACCCTATCCAGACCCCATCCAGACCCTATCCAGACCCAATCCAGACCCTATCCAGACCCCATCCAGACCCAATCCAGACCCTATCCAGACCCCATCCAGACCCTATCCAGACCCAATCCAGACCCCATCCAGACCCTATCCAGACCCAATCCAGACCCTATCCAGTTCCAATCCAGACCCCATCCAGACCCTATCCAGACCCTATCCAGACCCTATCCAGACCCAATCCAGACCCAATCCAAATCCAGACCCAATCCAGACCCTATCCAGACCCAATCCAGACCCCATCCAGACCCTATCCAGACCCAATCCAGACCCTATCCAGACCCTATCCAGACCCAATCCAGACCCCACCCAGACCCTATCCAGACCCTATCCAGACCCTATCCAGACCCAATCCAGACCCAATCCAAATCCAGACCCAATCCAGACCCTATCCAGACCCAATCCAGACCCCATCCAGATCCCATCCAGACCCATTTTAGACCCTATCCAGACCCAACCCAGACCCCATCCAGACCCAATCCAGACCCAATCCAGACCCAATCCAGACCCAATCCAGACCCAATCCAGACCCAATCCAGACCCAATCCAGACCCATTTTAGACCCTATCCAGACCCAATCCAGACCCCATCCAGACCCTATCCAGACCCTATCCAGACCCAATCCAGACCCAATCCAGACCCAATCCAGACCCCATCCAGACCCAATCCAGACCCCATCCAGACCCCATCCAGACCCATTTTAGACCCTATCCAGACCCAACCCAGACCCCATCCAGACCCAATCCAGACCCAATCCAGACCCAATCCGGACCCAATCCAGACCCCATCCAGACCCCATCCAGACCCCATCCAGACCCCATCCAGACCCTGCTTGTTGATTCATGTGCGGTTTTCTGCATAACCTCACCAGCGTTGATCCCATCCAATGTTTTTGTTTTGACAGATGGATTTAGGGTGAAGAGAGAAAGGCATGCAAAATATCAAATATCTTTGTCAGTAAGGGAAGGGGGGTTGGGTGGAGGGAGGAGGAGAGGGGAATATGATGTCCTCTGTCTTTATCTTCTTTCTGGGTTGTTTTTTTTCTTTTCAGTGGATGGATTTCCCAGCTGCTTGGGAGATGTTTGCTGAAGCAAATCTTCAATAGGATCGGGTGACACAGTTACAAGTAGGGCGGCAAAGGAAATGTTGGGGTTTGTGTGTGTGTGTGTGTGTGTGTGTGTGTGTGTGTGTGTGTGTGTGTGTGTGTGTGTGTGTGTGTGTGTGTGTGTGTGTGTGTGTGTGTGTGTGTGTGTGTTTGAATCTGTTCTACATTTTAACAGGGATTGGAAATAAGATATTGCTCTGCTCTGTGACTCGTGTGATTGATGATTTATTTGAAACATTGTAAAAAAAATCTCTGTTTGCTTTTTGTTTTGTTTTGCTTGTGTTGTCTGTCTACCTGTCTGTTTTATATGTTTGTTTGTTTGTTGGTCTATTGGTATGTATGTATGTATGTATATCTGTATGTATGTATGTGTGTATGTATGTGTGTGTATGTATGTGTGTATGTAGATCTCTCTCTCTCTCTCTCTCTCTCTCTCTCTCTCTCTCTCTCTCTCTCTATTTCCCCTTGTTTTGATTGTGAGACTGTATAAGTATTGGGTTATTATTATTAAGATGTATCCCTAACGGGCGGGGACTGGATGTAAAAAAGCACATGTGTGCTTATTCATTATCCTCGAAATAAAAGAATTTGTCATTGTCATTGCCATTGTCATTGAGGGCTGGATGTAAAAAAGCAAGTAATGCTTAATCTACTACCCTCTGAAAAAAAAATAAAATAAAATAAAAATTGTTCAAATTTTTCTCTCTCGAAAACAACAAAGAAAACATATAAACTTGAGTTGGCAACAAATAAAAAGATGAAGAGAGCACTTTAAAACATATCTTTTTATGTATACATTTTGCATAACAAAATAGCAGCCAATGTCCACAGAAAAGAATTAATATCAACTGCAAAAACACAAACAGACAAAAGTGTCAACGGCTGGAGCAAAAACAAAGTGTGTGTGTGTGTGAGGGGGGAGGGGGGGGGAGGCAGGGTTAAATAGAAGACACAAACGAGCAAAGGAACACACAAAATAAACGATGTTTCTTTAAATAGGGTAATAACTCAAGCACGACACTTCAGCGTTTTTGCATCCAGGAAGGACAAGTGGCAAAGAATGACAAGAAATGTAAAGCTATGAAATATTATAACCTGACAGTAAAAGGGGGCAAAAAAAAAAAGGCCCATTGATCTTATATGTCCATGTTTTAGTGTATCTTTTAACGTAAGAACAGGCCCAGCTTGGCTATGAGACACGGGTTGTGAGTTTGAGTGCAGGGCACAACCACTTCTCCAGAGTTAAGGGGGCAGAGAAGAGAGGCAGGAAAAGACATGTATTCCTGCAGGATGCTTTCAGCCTATGCATTGTCACTATTGACAGGGTGACAAATTTTTCTCTGTCTCTAACTGCCTACCTGACAGTCTCTCTCTCTCTCTCTCTCTCTCTTCTCTCTCTCTCTCTCTCTCTCTCTCTCTCTCTCTCTCTTCTCTCTCTCTCTCTCTCTCTCTCTCTCTCTCTCTCTCTCTCTCTCTCTCTCTCTCTCTCTTCTCTCTCTCAAATATGTTTTGTATCCTTATAACTGTGCAATGTAAAAAAAAAAAAACCCTGAATAAAAACGTTTAAAAAAATGTCAGAGAGTATATCAACAACGCACATAGATATACATATATCAACAACGCAATATATATATATATATATATATATATAAATATATATATATATATATATATATATATATATATATATATATATATATATATATATATATAGATATATATAGATATATATATATATATATATAGATATAGATATATATATATATATATATATATATTTACATTTATATTTATATATATATGTATCTTCAACGCCGATATTAATATACAACTCATCAGAACACATAAACACGCCCTCTTTCGAGATAAATTTATACCCAAATAGATGCCATTTCATTGACATTGCATACAAAAATACAAAGGTAGCCAGGAACACATATCAGCTGCTATGTATAAAATAAAGTGTATGCTCTGCTGGTTTGTCAATATGCATTGGTGATGTGATGTGATGTGATGTGTGTTGGGGTGTGGGTCTGTGGGTATGTGTGTATGTATATGTACATGTGTGTTTGTATGAGAGAGAGAGAGAAGAGAGAGAGAGATGTAATGCTTCGTTACAGTCATAGTCAATGTAATTAATGGCACAGTCAAGAAGACATTGTGATTCCTCTGAATGAAATGCAAGAACAAATGAATGCATGT
Organism: Rapana venosa; assembly: GCA_028751875.1. NCBI lineage: Eukaryota > Metazoa > Mollusca > Gastropoda > Neogastropoda > Muricidae > Rapana > Rapana venosa. The sequence continues at coordinate 23,970,423 of CM054159.1, forward strand.
GCCAGATCATCAACCCAAACAACTTATTCTTCACTTCTTTGACAGGTTAGGCCAATGTTCCTGTTATCAGTCTACTCAAAGTGAAGTCTGCAGGCAAATGGTCTGATTCCATCCAGCCTCCCAGATGCTAGCAGCTGACAAGTTGAATGAAGTAATAAGTAAACATATTTCTTTGAAAAGCAGAAAAAGTAATCATTAACATCATTTCTTATTTCTGACACACAACTCAATTTACAATTACAATCTCCATTACAGCCTCATCAGCATCACTATGAACAACAACAACGACAACAACAACAACAACAACAGCAAAAAGCAACACCACAGACAATCAATGATCTATACCCAAACTAGGATAAACCATTGACTTACTGCTAGCCTAAACAGCCACAAAGTAACGAAATGGTACTTCACTAAAACTGATACACCTTCTTGACACAGATTCATAGACAAACAAAAACAAAGTCCAATCTACAAGAGTGTTGTCCTACTCCAAACCTAACTGTATTACCCAATAGCGCAGAAGATTCACTTTCTAGCAAAACATCCTACAGACAGCTGTAAACCCCATTCAGAGGAAAACAGAAAGTAGAACAGTGCAATATTCCCCCTGCTGAGAAAGATGTTTTAAACTGTGTGCATCTTTTTTCCCCCTCCCAGTCCCTCTGTCACAGGAGGAATGTTTTGATGATTGTAACATGAATGAGGTTATGGTAAAACCACACATTGCAAAACAAATTGATTGTTTGCATTTGGTGCTGAATTGCCAAGAAAGATATTGTGCTTTGTGTGATGTGTGCTGCGTGTATGTGTACAGTGACAGTGAAATAACAATTGGTTGTGACTTATTTTTCATGTTCCCTGGTCACTTTTACCATGTCTTTTTTACCTTCAAAAGGATTTTCAGGATGAAACGGGTAACTTAAGGGATTGAAAGAGAGGAAGAGAGTAGAAGAGGGGAAAGATGAAAATGGTAAAGAAGAGGAAGAGAAGAAGAAGAAGAAGAAGAAGAAGAAGAAGAAGAAGAAGAAGAAGAAGAAGAAGAAGAAGAAGAAGAAGAAGAAGAAGAAGAAGAAGAAGAAGAAGAAGAAGAAAAAGAAGAAGAAGACGAAAAAGAAGAAGAAGAAGAAGAAGAACAAGAACAAGAACAAGAACAAGAAAAACAAGAACAAGAAAAACAAGAACAAGAAGAACAAGAACAAGAAGGAGAAGGAGAAGAAGAAGAAGAAATGGTTTAAGCTGACAGCCTTACTTTGCCTTTTTTACACTGGATAAGCCACACACTGTCTCCACAGTTTTGGGGAAGACACCCACAGAACTATGTTGAGCTCTTCCACCTGAGAGAGAACACTAAGCCTGTTATCATTGAAGAAAATTGGCATTGGAAGGGGAGGTGAAACATGGAATATACAACAGGAGCAAAGGACGTTTATCAAATGCATAAAAGGTACTGGTATGAACAAGAAAACTCTCTCTCTCTCTCTGTGCAAGCTGCATATACTATTCACTTTATTAAAGTAAATAATAAGACTGATTGAGCAGATTGACCAAGAACAACATGAAAACAACAAGACGAGTACCACCACCACCACCACCACCACCATAAACAGTAACAACAACAACAATATCGACAAGCCATAACCAAAACGCAAAACACAAAAAACACAAGAACCAAATAGTTCTTAAATAAACTTGATTTGCCCTCTAGGAAGGTGCAGGTTATAAAACAGCACAAGAGACAAACAGAAGAAGAAAATAAAACATACATATAAACTGCAATACACAACAGCCATGCTGTACCCCATTTTGTAACTGTGTCACCCAACAACCCTAAAGATTTCCCTTACCATCAACCCACATACAGACAGCTGGAAAATCCATTCAGTGGAAACAGAAAGAACGAGGTGATGTCCCTTCTGCTGAGAAAGATGTATTAAATTGTGCACGCCTTTCTGCCTTTCCCCCAATCCCTCTGTCAAAAGGAGACGATTTAATGACATCAACGTGAGAGAGAGAGAGAGAGGTAATGCTGAAACCACTCATGGAAAAACGGACTGGTGGTATGTTTGTGGTAGATTCCCCTCCCCCCCCCCCCAAAAAAAAAAAAAGACTGTCTGCTTTACATGAGGCAAGCTGTGTGTTTTTTTATGATGATGTAGTAGTAGTAGTAGTAGTAGTAGTAGTAGTAGTAGTAGTTGTAGTAGTAGTAGTGAAATGGCTTCAGTACATTCCCTCAGTTCACCCAGCTGTAAATGGGTACCTGCCCTCTTTAGGGTCAGGGAAGGAAAGCAGCGAGGGAGAGGAGAGGGGATGGGCGCCACCCTCAATAGGATAGCCCCTAGAGAAGCTGAGGTCTCTGACGCCTCACTCCCCTACAACAACATAAGTTATGGGACACCTTTACCATTTAGTGAGGCAGTATCTACTTGGGGATTGTTTGTGTAAGTGCTAATGGGTTGTTGTTTTTATCACTGTCTTTCTGTGGTTAGAAAGGATATTGATAATTATAATCTTTCGCAGAAAAAAGCTAAATAAATGTAGTTAATTTCTTAAATAACTTTGTAAATTGTAGAAGGATATAAAACGTTTGATAACAAAGTGTTTTAAATTGAAAACAAACTGTTCTTGTTCTGTAAAAGTCAACATCACTTATGCATGTTACTGATCCGCACAGTTAAGAATTTATAAAAAATCTTATTCCCTCTTTATTCTGTACAAATAGCCTCTCATTTCTGTTAACAGTGTGTTCTTAGCTAAAGATTTATTAACCACTTTTGTCTGTTTTTTGTGTGCTTGCTTTTAGTCTTTTGTCTTTGAGTATTTACTATGCTTTATCATTTTAACAGATCAGAGACAGAAAGAGAGGTGTGTGGGGGAGGGGGGGGGGTTAGGCAAATAAACAAAGAGAACAGAAAAAGAACAACAAGAACAAGAACAACAAGACCAATAAGAACAAGAATAAAAGAACAAGAAACCACAAAATAGAAGCACTTTTCCCATTCATAAGATTCAAAAGATGAAAGACAAACTAACAAACACCATTCCTCGAGAACAGAAGTTTGATTTTTTTAAACAACGAATGCAGAACTTTTCCCCTTCTATTCCTCTCTCTTATCTCTTCCCAACCTCCTTCCCTTCTTTGTCAATCCCAACAGAGATGGGCAGGGCCACAGAGGCAGACCAATGACCCAATCACAGTAATGAAAAATCAATGGTCCAGACAGACCCAGAGAGAACCAGGATTAGCCCCCTTTTCTCTCAGATCTCTTGTCAGGGAAGATGTTGCCTCTAAGGTGTGGTAGGAACCAGGCTTGGAAATGCAGTGCGTGGATTTTCATTGAAGGGGCTGGTTGCATTAAGGATGGTGTGGACTTAAGGTCCAAATGGGGATTATTGAAGCAAGTTCCAAATGGGGCTTACTGAATCATAGAAATGTAGAGAGAGAGAGAGAGAGAGAGAGAGAGAGAGAGAGAGAGAGAGAGAGAGAGAGAGAGAGAGAGAGAGAGAGAGGTTGATGATGCATCCCTAGTTTTAGCTAACATGCATTTCTGGTCTCCATCATGTTCGTTTAGTTTGTTTTTGTGTATTCTAGTAGTCCGTTTCTTATTGATTTGTTGTTTTTAAGGGTGTTCGGTGAGGATGGGAGGCTTTGAATTTATATAAATTCTGCATTAAACAAATGTTATTGTTGTTGTTTTATGCGTTCCCCAGCTTTACACCCTGGGGGTCACCAAGAACATGCCACACTCTGACTCACTCATCCCACCTGGGAATCACTGTCAGATAGGAAGTACACTAGATGACAAGTTTGCATGTATGACTCTTTTCAAGAACCTCACCACATAGGCAGCCATACTCCGACTTCAGATGATTTTTTTTCTCCGTTAAAGGAGAGTGCAGGTTGTCATGTTAAGAGCTTGTCATGGCTGCAGGCAATCTGAACACAACAAATGACACTTTGTATACTTTCTTGACTGAAACATGAACATAATATCAGAACGGTAGCTCATTTAAACAGATTTACTATCTTGGCATATGTCAGTTGAGAAAACACACTGACAGAGGATAGACAAAAACAAAGGGAACAACGACCTTGCCCATGTTCGTGTGTACAAGTAAGCCTCATTAGCGTGCACTCTTGCAGGCATCTCACAAACACCTGCAGGAAAATAGCAACAAAGGAAACTGAATAAATACGGGATTCACATCATTTCTGCTGAGGAATGTAGTTTGAAGTTCTCCATGTCTTTCCTTGCTCAACCAATCCGTTTGTCAATGCAAGAACAACTTTACTACCAGCAAAATGAGAGAGGTAAGGCTAAAACTACACACAGAAAAAACTGATTGTCAGCATTCCAACCTCATTACTGAAAAAAAGACCATGTGCTTTATTTGAAACGTGCTAAATGGATGAATAAATGCGTAAATGCATGTGTTTATGGTTTTTAATTTATTTTTTTAGTTTATTTCGAGGACAATGGAACAAGCACTCATATGTATGTTTACATCCAGTCCCGATGTGTATGCAGTTTTGTAAATGTTGTCATTCATTCCCACCCATTTATCATTCCCACCCATGTATGATTTACCAAACACATGAATACCTTTAAACACGTAAACGTGATAACAGGGATGAAGGACTAGACAATCTAAAAAAAAGTCTCTCTCTCTCTCACACACACACAACACACACACACACACACACACACACACACACACACCACACACACACACAACACACACAAACACACAAACACACACCCCCGCACACACAGAGGCAGTACTAACCAATAACAAAGACAGAAGCCAAAAGCTAGCTGATGTCATCCTCATTCCAGAACTCCTGCCAGCTTATTTCCCGCTGTCACTACTTCTTTGTGCTCATAGCTCTTTTAAACAAAGCGATGATATGGGAAGTCGTCAGTGACACACAAATGATTCCTAAAGAGACACAAAACTCACTGTTACTGCAAAAATAAACAAACAAGCGAGCAAAAAGTTAAAGAAGCCTAAATATAGGACAGAGTCTTTGCAAGCAAGCTAACCCAAATACAGACTGCATTTTTGTTTAGTTGCACTGTATTCTTTTTGTTCCTGGGCTAGTCCTTTGAGGTTCACAATGGTGTCATTTTGCATTTGCGACCGTTTTTGCCCACCATGAAGGCAACAATGGTGGCATACATGACATCTCACCATTGGTGAACCTTGAGGCTCTAGCTAGGTATAATTTCAGTAATACTGCACTGGTGTTCATGTCATTAATATTCCCACTTTGCCAAATGGAAAGGAAAGGTGGGTAGGAATGGTTTGGGGGGGAGGAGGGAGGAGTAGTGAAGAAAAGGGTTGCAAATTTCAAAACATCTTTCTCAGCAGGAGGGACATTGTGTCCTTTTTTTCCCTTTCTGTTTTACTACTGAAGGGGTTTTCCAGATGTCTGTGAGATGTTTTGTGAGAGTGAATCTCCATGGCTGTTAGGTCACGCAGTTACAAGTGGGGGTGTTACATGGCTGCTATGGATTGTGTATTTTGTTTTTGTTGTTGGTTTCTTGGTCCTGTGCTACAGCCTTTACATTTGAAGAAGACGGATCCGCTCTTTCTTGCTTTCTCCTTCTGGGTTTTTTGTTTTTATCCTGTGCTAGAGCTCTGAGATTTACCAATGGTGAGAAGGGTATGTACTCAACCGTTTTTGCCCATCATTCAGGTAGCCGCATTCCAACTTCAGAGATGTCTAAACACAACACCAGTTGTCCTCGCGTTGTTATTTTTCTCATCCGTTCTTACTGGCATGCAATGACCTACTCTTCTGAAATGCAGAATGGGTTTTAATGTATGCGTAAGATATTTTGCATGCACTGGCACACAGGGCCTTAAGTTGCAGTCTGATTGAAAGGACTTTTTTTTTTTTTGGGGGGGGGGGGGGGTGGGGGAGTGAAGTCGGTACTGATACTAACTCCTGAAAAAAATTCCACATGAATGGGTGTCTGGGTGGTGGCTTGAACCTGGGCTCAATCCCCAGCTGTCAAACCACGAGCAGCTTGCTCTAACCACTAGGCTAATAATCCGTCTTCAAATACTTGACATCATTTAACTGTTCTCAAAGCCATATAGGATTTAAGCCACATTTTTTCATCGTTTATGCCCCAAAGTCTTTCAAAACACAGTGTAGAATAATTCCAGAACCTATTAATGGCCACAGAAATAATTCCCAAGCAACCACCATTCCACTACCATTGTACATTTCTTTCATTCTTTCACGTTTAGATTACTGTAATTCTCTTTTGGCTGGCCTACCAGCATCATCTATCCACTCTCTTCAACGCATACAAAACTCTGCAGCTCGACTGGTCCTAAGAAAGAAAAAATCTGAACACATCACTCCTCTTCTTCGATCTCTGCACTGGCTGCCTGTCTCACAAAGACTGGAGTATAAAATCAATACCCTCTGTTTCAAATGTCTCCACAAATCTGCACCCTCTTATCTCTGTAACTGTCTTCACCTGTACACTTCATCCCGTTCCCTTCGTTCAGCCGCAGATACTTTGTGCTTTCGAACACCCAGATTCAAACAAACCACTGTTGGCCGTCGCTCCTTCTCTGTTTCTGGTCCATCCACCTGGAATGACCTCCCTCTTTCACTTCGCCAAAAGCCTTCACTTGATACCTTCAAATCTAGCCTCAAAACACACTTATTTCCTACCTGAGACTTTCCCCCCACATATCTGTCCCTAATTTTCAACAGCATCTTTCACCTTCTAAGTGTGTGTGTGTGTGTGTGTGTGTGTGTGTGTGTGTGTGTGTGTGTGTGTGTGTGTGTGTGTGTGTGTGTGTGTGTGTGTGAGTGTGTGAGTGTGTGTGTGTGTGTGCGTGTGTGTGCGTGCGTGTGTGCGTACGTGCGCGCGCATGGATTTGAAATGTGTTGTTCATTATGTTTAAGGAGAATTGTATGCCTGTAAATGATTGAGTGCAAGCGCTTCGATTTGTTTGTTTTTTTACAAGATTCAGCGCTATATAAATTCCATATATTATTATTATTATTATCATTATTATTATTATTATTATTATTATTATTATTACAAAATATACAGCTTGCCTCACTAAAGCACAAGGCATTTCTTGGCAATCCAGCATATCAAGACATACCACCAGTCCGTTTTGTCATGTGTGGTTTCAGCATTACCTCTCTCTCTCACGTTGATGTCATTAAATCGTCTCCTTTTGACAGAGGGGTTGGGGGAAAGGCAGAAAGGCGTGCACAATGTAGTACATCTTTCTCAGCAGAAGGGACATCATCTCGTTCTTTCTGTTTTCACTGAATGGATTTTCCAGCTGCCTGTATGTGGGGTGATGGTAAGGGGTATCTTTAGGGTTGTTGGGTGACACAGTTACAAAATGGGATACAGCATGGCTGTTGTGTATTGTGTTTTTTTTGTGTTTTCCATTCGTCTGTTGTGCTGTTTCTACAGCCTACATAGTCCTTGAGAGCAATCCATATTTAGAGAAGTTCCATTCTATCATTATGCTTTTAGGGGTTTGTTTTGGTTTGGGATTATCTGAATTGATTTTGTTGTTGCTGTTTTTGTTACTGCTGCTGCTGCTGTTGTCATTGTTGTTGTTGCTGTTATGGTTGCTGCTGCTGTTGTTGTGGTATCTCAGAATCAGTGTTTTATTCTTTGTTTTGATAAACGGATTAGTGTATGCACATTTTTGGAGAGAGAGATGGAAGGCCATAATAGCAGCAGGTTAGTTCTCATTTGTATTTATTTTTCTATGCATTCCAGAGTATTCATTAGCTCATACTTCATATTACATTTTGTATTTTTTAAAAGTCAGTTCTTTTTAAGAAAAACATCATTTATAAGACACAGCAGGAAAATAATAGTATTGGTAATCTCTCTTACTTCAGGAGTTCTCTCTCTCTCTCTCTCTCTCTCTCTCTCTCTCTCTCTCTCTCTCTCTCTCTCTCTCTCTCTCTCTCTCTCTCTCTCTCTCTCTCTCTCTCTCTCTCTCTTCTCTCTCTCTCTCTCTTAGAATCAAACTTATATATTAAGTCCATTTATTACTTCTATGTTTATTCACAGATCTTATAAGAAAATATATACGAAAACAATCATTAACAAATGTAAAAAAGTAGTTTACAAATATCTGTTGCACAAATGTAAATAGTAATTCAGAAACATTTATTGCACAAATGTAAAATGTAGTCCACAAACATTTACTGCACAAATGTAAAATGTAATCCACAAACATTTACTGCACAAATGCAAAAAGTAGTTCACAAACATTGATTGCCAAAATGTAAAATGTATTCCACAAACATTTATTGCACAAATGTCAAATGTAATTCACAAACATTTATTGTACAAATGTAAAAAATATTTCACAAACATTTATTGCGCATATGTAAAATATAATTTAAAAAATGTATTGCACAAAACAGGCAGCACGCCTTTCATAAATCGTCAGCTCTTTCTTGGTAATTTAGCAAAAATGCAAATACACACACATAGATGTGAAAAGTCATCGATGGATGAACAAACGATTCACCAAAGAGATACATTTCACTGCCATAGCAACCCCCCCCCCTCCCCCACCCCCCCAACTTCCCCGCGAACAAAAAAACAAATAAACAGCAACAACACCAAATATAAAAAGCCAACACTACCAGCTAAAACCCAGCATGCAGCATGCATACTTCCCATTTTGTTTTTGTTCCTCAGCTAGAGCTCCGAGGTTTACCAATGGGAAGATTTTGCGCATGTGACGGGTTTTTGCCCACCATGAAGGTAGCCACATTCTAAGTTCGGGGCTGAATGCTGGGTATGTCCGTGTTGTCGTAATCCACGAACTCTGACATGAATTATGGGAGTTTTAACGTGCATGTTTGATCTTCTGCATGCATATAATATACACGAAGGGAATTATGGCACTTGCAGGTCTGCACTTGAAGTTGACCTGGGAGATCTTAAAACTTCCTACCTTTAATTATTCACCAGACCCCGCTGAGTTTCGAAACATGCTTCATATAAAGTGAAGCAAAGTGGCACATAAAAATAGGGGCTACAAGCTTATTTTGCTACGTGTAATGCCAGCATTACAGCACTTGTCTCCATACCGTTAAATATTCCCACTTTGACAGAGGGAAAGGAGAGGGTAGGAGAGGGAAAGGAAGGAGAGTAGGGAGGGAAATGGAAGGGGGGGGGGGGAGGAGAGAAAGGGTTGCAGATTTCAAAACATCTTTCTCAGCAGGAGGGATATTATATCATTTTTTTCTTTCTGTTTTACCACTGAATGGGTTCTTCACCTGTCTGAGAGTGAGCTGTTTGTGAGAGTGAGTCTTTACCACTGTACGGCATCACAGATAGAACCTGATGTAGGACATGACAATTGTTCCTTGTGCTTTTTTGTTTTGTTCTGTATCTGCTTTCCCCTTCCCCTTTACATATCCCGTGGTCAACTACTAGGCACCACCACTAACGATTTTGCAACCAGATTCCTCTACTGCCCACAGTTTTCAGCTTTCCGTAGTTTGTCGTTCCACTCAAGGCCAGTCCAACTGTCTGATGTTGTCTTCCCATAGTTTTCTCTGTCTGCCTTTTCGTCTCCCTCCTTGTACTGTTCCCTGTAGGACAGTCTTGGCCAGTCCAGATATTCGTGTGACGTGCCCGTACCACTTTAGTTTACATCTTTTCTCTGAAGTCAGGAGCTCATTTATACAATTCTATGGCGTTTTCAATTCGGGTTTTCACTTCCTCGATGGTTATGTGAATGAGATAACCAAAAAGTCTGCCAAAGCATCCCATCTTCATTACCTGTATCCTTCTTTCGATGTCTGTTGATATGGTCCACGTTTCACATGCATGGAACGGTCTGTTTTACAGCCCTACATATTCGAAGAAGGCAACTCTGGTGTAATGGTGTACAGCTCTGTAGCGTGGGCTGTGTCATGCTGGGAGTATAACGTCAGCAGCATTCAGCTTGATGGTTTGTTTTCCTGGGCGGTTGTTTTGTCTTGCTTTGGTTTTGCTTGCTCTGTTGATAGTGTTGCTACTGCAGCTGCTTCCATTATCTTGATGGGAGAAAAAAACCTGTTCTGTTCTTTGGTCTTGTAAAGTAAATACAGGTAGGTGGTGTGTGTGTGTGTGTTGCTTGCGTTTGTATGTGTGCACGCGTGTCTTCTTTACTCTCTATTTGCATTAGGTAATATTAGACAAAAAGAACGAAAAAAGACCCCAAAATCCAAACAAACAAGAAAAAGAGAGTAGGGGAAAGGGTAAAATAACCTTTAAAACTTTAAATAAACGACAAAAATGTATTAATTATAGCTTTTCAGAAACTGAATAACCGAACAGAACAATTAATAAATGAGGGAATAGCACAGGGTTAATGACTATCTAGCATTCATAAATACGATAATGAACTAATTTTGTGTCACCATGGGGCCACAAACAAGAAGGGCCCTGCACTGCTTATTTGCTTATTTATTCTTTTATATCGAGGATAATGGAATAAGCACTCATGTGCTCTTTTACATCTGGTCCCCGTGTGTATGCGGTTTTGTAAATTTGTCATGCTGCTGGGTCACTTGGGCAGTTTTCAGTGTTGCCTGTTTTGGACTAGCAGAGGCAGGACATCAACTACTACGCTCACCAGTGACAACAATAATAGCTTAGTCGTGGAGCCAGACTGAACTATTTGCCCACCTGGGCTGGTGACCACAAAAACGTTTCTTCGGCAACCTTCTCTCTGCCACCTCCAGCCCCAAAGGCTTTGAGGCAAACTCACCACAGGCACAGAAATATATAGGGGAGATTAAAAAAAATTGAGGTCACCATGAGACCAGAATAAGAGAGGCCACCATCCAGAGACAACTTTCGTTTATTGCATCATGATCAATGGCAATGAGCATTTAATGATGCTGCTATAGAAGTGCATATACTTTGAGACTACATCAGAGGGCTGTACTCTACGCTTCCTGTCATAATAATTATATCCTGGTGTTAATCGAGCCCAGGAGTTACAGACACCTGCAGCGTTTGTCAGATAATGAGCAACACTCTCTGAATCAAATCTGCAAAATGGATGAAGCTTGGGTGTTGATCCCAGTCTTCCGAATGAGCCCACAGCAAAGTCCCTTTAGATCAAAGCAGGCTGGAATAATAAAAACAAACAAACAAAACTTACTTATGACTCTTATGGGATTTGAACTCATGACCTTCCAGCTCATAGCACAAGGCACTAACCACTGCACCATGGCTTGGCAAGAAATTCCACTCCAGGTTTCTGTCAACTTCAGTCTGACAAGTCTGGAATGGCAAGAAATGCCAGATGGAGGTATCAGCACTCTCACGCCCAGTGTTGTGTGGAGCCGTGCAGCACGTGCTGACAGCACAAGGCAAAACAATCTTAGGATGTGGTGGCCCCCTGCTGGTGACAGTGTTGCTTCTCGTTTTGCTGGAGTGTGTCAGCAGAATGGAAACAGCTGGGTTTGGCTGTCAGCTTAGAAATGGTTAAAAAAAAATTCGCAAAATGCACACGTTCCAGTATACATATGTGAGCACTTATGTAAACATTTTTTCATGGAATGAATGTTACAACCTACAAAAACGCAAACATTTGTTTATGAATACATACCTATTTATAAGTACATGTACGTATCCATGGAAAAGCACATGTGTGATCATCATTTCTATGCCGATGATACTCAGCTTCAGTGCAGTGCAGTGCAGTGATACTGTTGAAAACTTGCCTTCCCTCCTGACAAATATGTCCTACTGCCTTCAAGACATTCAAAACTGGATGACTCAGAACAAGTTACAACTTAATGCCGATAAAACCGAAGCCATGCTTATAGGGACCCAACATAAACTTTCCTCTATCGCAAAAACTTCAATAGAATTCGGCAATACGTCAGTTCCTTTGTCCAACTCTGTGAAGTATTTAGGAGTAGTTCTTGACAACACACTCTCTATGAAAAAATTCATCACCCAGACCTGCCAGTCTTGCTACTATCAATTACGGCGCATAAGCGCGATTCGCAAGTATCTGCCCACTGATGCAACTTCCAAGCTTGTCACATCTCTTATTCTTTCACGTTTAGACTACTGTAATTCTCTTTTGGCTGGCCTACCAGCATCATCTATCCACTCTCTTCAACACATACAAAACCCTGCAGCTCGATTGGTCCTAAGAAAGAAAAAATCTGAACACATCACTCCTCTTCTGCGATCTCTTCACTGGCTGCCTGTCTCACAAGGACTGGAGTATAAAATCAATACCCTCTGTTTCAAATGTCTCCACAAATCTGCACCCTCTTATCTCTGTAACTGTCTTCATCTGTACACTCCATCCCGCTCCCTTCGTTCAGCCGCAGATACTTTGTGCTTTCGAACACCCAGATTCAAACAAACCACTGTTGGCCGTCGCTCCTTCTCTGTTTCTGGTCCATCCACCTGGAATGACCCTCTTTCACTTCGCCAAAAGCCTTCACTTGATACCTTCAAATCCAGCCTCAAAACACACTTATTTCCTACCTGAGACTTTCCCCCCAAATATCTGTCCCTAATTTTCAACAGCATCTTTCACCTTCTAAGTGTTGTTCCGAGTGTGTGTGTGTGTGTGTGTGTGTGCGTGCGTGCGTGTGTGTGCGTGCATGCGTGCGCGCGCATGGTTTTGAAATCTGTTGTTCATTATGTTTAAGGAGAGTTTTCATGCCTGTAAATGATTGAGTGCAAGCGCTTCGATTTGTTTTTGTTTTTTACAAGATTCAGCGCTATATAAATTCCATATATTATTATTATTATTATTATTATTATTATTATTATTATTATTATTATATGTGTGTATGTGTGCACGCATGTGTGTATGTGTTCACATGCACACATTTCCATGCACTTGCACACACATGCACACACACACGCATGCACATACATACATTTAATAAATCTGTGTGGAGAGAAGTGCTCACAATGATAATTAAAATAAGTACACACAAACTAGGAGAATACAAGAAAAACATGACAAAACATCGGAAACCAGGAAGAACAGATAAAAGACAATTGTGCAAAGATGAGCTTCTGGAGAAGTAACCTGCCTCTAAGTCAATCATCCCAACCTTGCTAAACTCACTACACCTATCAAGAAGAACATCTTTCACACATGTTCCACCTTTTGCAAGAGTAGGCCATTTGTGCTGGTGGGAACAGATTAAAAAAATTTACAAACCACACGCACACAGCAACTGAATGAAGAAAAGCACTTGTGTGCCTATTCCATTATCCTCAAAATAAAAAGAGTAGATAAATAAATGATAATGATAAACAACTATAATAACCCTATCAAATCACCATCTTCTTTCATTTCTGATTTCAGATCCAAATTTACAAGAAACACCATTTTAACCACTGACACAAGCAGCAAACATTGTCAAGACATGAGCAACAACTTACTATACAATACATCAGCAAGCATCCTATGAATTCACGTATTCTATCTAGCTCTGGTTCATGTTATCCTTGTTTACCAAAAATTATTTCAGATCTCCTGTCAACAACATTCAATCGTGACAGGAACGGGAGCAGCAAACTCCTCAAAACATGACAAACGTCTCCATTCCAGACTTTCATCAACTTCAGTCTGACAAGTCTGGAATGGCAAAGAAATGCCAGATGGAGGTATCAGCACTCTCACGCCCAGTGTTGTGTGGAGCCGTGCAGCACGTGCTGACAGCACAAGGCAAAACAATCTTAGGATGTGGTGGCCCCCTGCTGGTGACAGTGTTGCTTCTCGTTTTGCTGGAGTGTGTCAGCAGAATGGAAACAGCTGGGTTTGGCTGCCAGCTCGGAAATGGAGAAAGTGCTTGGCAAAATACAGACGTTCACACTGTCATGCAAATGTGAGAATAGCACAAACATGTTTAGTAGCTTGAATGAGGACCTACAAAAGCACAAAATACATGGGTGGATATAAATATGCAGTTATTAGCATAATGTATGCAAAACTCTGTGTCTTAGGGTGCAAGTACACACATATATGCATGCACACACACACGCTTCCGACATGCATGCGCTCATGTTCGCACCCATGCACATGTGTATATGCATGCATGCACACACGCATGCACACACGCATGCACACAAACACATACAGAGAGAGAGAGAGAGAGAGAGAGAGAGAGAGAGAGAGACAGACAGACAGACAGACAGACAGACAGAGAAAAAGATGTGAAAGGGGGTTACCTGCAACAAGGCAAAAAACTGTAAGTGAAATAAAACCAGAAGAATTCAAAGGTGCAACAATTGCCAGTACAGCTGAGATAACGTTGTACCTGTAAACCCTCAGAACAGCACATAACACTCCATCTATGTTAATCTTATCATAACACATCTCCTTTCCTTCATCAGATCCAAACTTTTACCCAACACCATTTAATGATGGACACAAGCAGCACACAGGTTAAAGACATGGTTAACCCCCTATACAATGACTCACCATACCATTATCTTAACTCACTATATTTCCTCTAGCTCACCCTGTTCTTCCTTTCCCAATTAGCTCAGATTCTCTGTTAGCTTCATTTAACCATGACACAACCAGAAATTCCTCTAGCCTTGGCAAAAATGTGCCTCCCACATTTTCGTCAACTTCAATCTGGCATGTCTAGTATGGCAAAGAAATGCCAGATGGAGGTATCAGCACTCTCACGCCAAGTGTTGTGTGGTGCCATGTAGCACGTGCTGACGGCACAAAACAAAACAATCCCCTGATCTAGGACCTATTCTGCTAATGACAGTGTCCCTGTTGCTTACCTTGCAGCCTGTCACAAACAGATACAGCTGCTTTTCTTTCTCCTGCTTTTTTGTTGTTGCAGTTTAGGTAAAATGGAGAAAACAGTCTTGTTCTTCTTCAAATTCTCAGACATCACTGTTGTTGTCTGTCATTGAGCAGAAATGCACAACACAGCAGTGCAGTGCCTGACATGTCAGGCCCACAGCATCTGATCTTGGGGTTAATCAAGCAAACCTGACAAGGGATATTTTCATTCGGGCACGCTTATGAAATATGACCATGTCTTTGCTTTGTACATTAATTGGGGATTTATACACAGAACAATGTTGTAAACACAAGTATGATTTATATAAAAGTACTTTCTCAGACATGTATGCACATAAAAACATAAATATATGTGTAGGTGTGAAGAAAAAAAAAAAGGTAAGTTTAATGTATGAAAGGCAAAGACATGCACACACATACATACACACATATGCACGCACACACGTGCACACACAACACACATGCACGCAAGTGCAGATACACACATGCACGAACGCAAGCATGTACTTATACACACACTCCCTTTCACACATACACACACACTTACACACACACCTACACACATTCTTTTATTGCTACATAAGTCTGGGATCTTCGTGATAATTTTCTTCTTGTGTAATATCATTGTGAGTGAAGAGACTTAGAAGGGAAAAGAGAATGAAAGAAAGAAAGAGAACACACACACACACACACACTAATGCAAACATGCGCACACACACACACGCATGCAAGCATGAACGCTTGCGCACGCACATACACACGCACACTTTCATCCATCAACTTACTGCATATTAGAGTAGCACACATAAACACACAAACCCTTTCTCTCACTGAAGTACTCATTTACCAACATTCATCACTTTCCCACTCTCTTTCCTCAGTCACTTCAGATCAGCATCATGTCGCTAGTCACATGGTCATAGCAGTATAGTAAACTCTCCCACTACATGGCACAACTCTCCGTTCCAGATTTCTGTCAACTTCAGTCTGACAAGTCTGGAATGGCAAGAAATGCCAGATGGAGGTATCAGCACTCTCACGCCCAGTGTTGTGTGGAGCCGTGCAGCACGTGCTGACAGCACAAGGCAAAACAATCTTAGGATGGGGTGGCCCCCTGCTGGTGATAGTGTTGCTTCTCGTTTTGCTGGAGTGTGTCAGCGACCTAGATATGAAGCTGTTTTCCACTAGCTTTCTTTATGGTAGAATATATATATATATATAGATATATATATATATATATATATATATATATATGTGTTTGTTGTGTGTGTGTGTGTGTGTGTGTGTGTGTGTGTGTGTGTGTGTGTGTGTGTGTGTGTAATATATGTGTGTATCTATAATATGTAGAGATAGATAGATATAGATGTATATATAGACAGATAGATAAATAGATATTGTGTGTATGTGTGTAGGTGGTCATGCATAAGCAAGCAGCTACATATCAATGTATTCCTGGCTATTTTCACACCACCACCACCACCCCCCACACACACACACAAACGCAAGGAGAGAGGGAGAGAAGGGGGAGAGAGAGAGAGGGAGAGAGCAACAAAAACAACAAAAAAGCCCAAACCTGACAGGATGACTATAAAAAATACAAGCACTCAGGTGCTGTGTTTCTACAGCTGAATTAACTCAGTGTACAACACATCCTCAGAGCATCCATCCCCTTAACTCCCGTCATCTAACTCTGGCAGCACTCCACCTTCTCTTCCCAGTCACTCCAGATCTCCAATCAGCACCATGACACCACTGACACCAACAGCAAATTGGGTAAGACAGGGCGAGACTTTCTGTTCTGCATGTCTGCCAGCTTCAACCTGACAAGCTTGGTAGGGCAAGGAATGCCAGGCAGAGGTATCAGCACTCTCACGCCAAGTGTTAGGTTTCCCCCAGGAAGACGCGCTGACAACAATAGGCAAACTAATCCTAGAATGTAGCGAAGCAACCTGCCACCTCGGTGCAGTGGTTAGCGCCTTGGATTAATGATAATAATAATAAATGGAATTTATATAGCGCTAGATCTTGCAAAGACAAAGCAAAGCGCTTGCACTCAACCCATTCTTTTAATTATAGTCATGCAACCAATAACAATAAATAGTCACTACAAATCCAAATGTACACACACACACACACACACACACACACACACACACACACACACACACGTGGTTAGAACATTGCCCTAGCAATCTGATGACCCGGGTTCGAGTCCCGTTCAAGGGGATTTTTTTTCCTCTGGAGTTAACATCAGTGCAGACGTCACTATCCCCAAAAGTCCTTCAGATGAGATTATAAACCAAGTCCCCGTGTGCGAACGCACGCAGAACATCTTGTGCGAACATTAAATCCTGTTCCGCTCTTCGTAAGAATAGAGTATTGTGTGCTGGTGGGAACAGATGACAAAACTGACAAAACCGCATACACACGGGGAATGGATGTAAAAAAGCACACAAGTGCTTATTCCATTATCCTCGATATAAAAGAATAAAAGAATATAAAAATAAAATAAAGAAAGAAATAGCACACACACACAAGGTTATACACTTTGGTAGGGTAATGGGATTTCCAATGTTGAAGGCAGGGACAGTTGTGAGATGAAACTGACAGGAAGGACCCAGGTTTGAACTGCCTAAGGGTCATACCATTTTTCTGACTCAGGCCAGCTCCTATCCAGAATAAGTTTGCTATGGGCTCATCGGGAAGATGAAACCACACAGTTCAGCTTCTTTCACTTTGCCGATGCGATTTCGAGAGTGTTGCTCCAATTACCTGATCAACACTGCAGGTGTGTGTTTAACTCCCAGACCTAGTTGATGCCAGGATATATTATGATAGGAAGCGTAGTCTGCAGTCCTGACATTTAGTCTAAATAAAATATATGCATTTCTATAGCTACATCATTACATCACCATCATTGTTATTAATCATCATGCAAGGAAACAAACTTGTCTTTGACTCAGTAGCCATGGTTGCTCTGGCTTCACGGTGACCTCAAATTTGGGTTGCCATATAATAATAATAATAATAATAATAATAATGATAATAATAATAATAATAAATGGAATTTATATAGTGCTGTATCTTGCACAGACAAATCAAAGCGCTTGCACTCAACTCATTCTTACACAGTCATGCAACCAATAGCAAGTAATAGTTCTAACAAGTCCAAATGCACACACACACACACACACACACACGCGCGCGCACACACACACACACACACACACACACACACACACACACACACACACACACACACACACACACGTCATACACTTTGGCAGGGTGATAGAATTTTTGGCTGTTGAAAAGCAGGGGTAGCTATGAAATGAAACAGGATAGGAAGTTCTTAGGTTTGAAACAAGTATGTCTTGAGGCCAGATTTAAAAGTGTCACAAGAAGGTCTTTGGCGAAGAGAGATAGGGAGGCCATTCCAAATGGATGGACCAGAAACAGAGAAAGAGCTTCTACTTCTGTTCCTGTGGTGAATTCGATTAAAAGTGTTCAGGGTTGGAGGTTCACAGGTGGTGTTCACCCCATCAAGTAGCTACCTTACTCAGTCTGGCTCCAGGACTGAGCCATTGCTGTCATCAGTAGGGGGTGTAGTAGGTGGTGTCCTGCATAAGTGAGCTCAGAACAGGCATCACTCCACACCACCAAAGTGACCCAGCAGCTGTGCAGGGCCCCACTGGCTGGTGGCCCCATGGTGGCCTGAAATTGATAGGCTCCCTATAGACTTCTGATCCTGAGGATGCAAAACAAAATAATCTTGATACAACTAGGGGTTGGGAGTGAGGGAAATGAGCGGCATGGGAACAGCAGCAGAACAGGTACGTCACAGAAGATGAGGCAGCAAAACAAAAAAACCTAAAAAAGAGAGAGAAGACTGTAGTGGAGCCCCTGCTAGTAACAGCACCCCTGCTGATGTAGTTGACGTGTGTCAGCAGCCTGCATACATACAGCTGAAAGCTGAATTGAACATACCAGGGATTTGGAAAAGCGCCTCATGCAGTCACGCACATGTGAGCCTGAGGTATACATGCTTTGAAACAAACGTTAACAGTTACATGATCATAAGCCTTCATGCACAGAGACTGGCACATGCAAACATAATTATGCTACGTGTATACTTAGCTGCACGTGCTTGTGCGCTCACCACCCCCAGCCCCCCCCCCCCCCCCCTCCCCCCTTTAACAATGTGACTTTCATTTTAGTTTGCAACCTCATCAAACTCATTTGACTTTGTATGTGCATCCGCCCTCACACAAATGTATACATGCGTTCATTTATCCATAGCTTGGTATTTGGACACAAATAACAAGAAGAGGAGAAAAGAAAAAAAAGGAAACAAACACAAGTGAACCAAAACTAAAAGAAAGCATCAGAAACAACATGAACAAGATCAAAGCAGTAGTGACCAGATAGAATGATTAATAGACAAACACTCAAGTGTTAAGCTTTTGCAGCTGACAAAATCACTACACAATGAATCATCAGTCATTTGAGATGAGCTTATAAAAGGAGGCACCATATGCAAATGTACTCAAAACATCTTACACACACAACAAAAATATGTTCCACATTTTAGAAGAAAAGGCCATTTCCTGCTGGTAGGAACCCAAGATAACGAAAAAACAAAAAGATACCACTGCATGCGCACAGGTATCATGTTTAGACACTATCTCTGAAGTCAGAATGCAGCTACCTAAATGTGAAAAAATCAGTCACGAATCAGGACTGGTGAACCTTGTAGCTCTAGCCAAGGAACAACAAAAAAGACGCTCTGTTACCTCACTTCATCTGTTCCTAGCTCCTCCACATATCTGTTCCCTTATATTCAGTTCAGATATTTGCAGTCAGCACCATTTAACCAGTGACACGAACAGTAACACGCCTCAAGACATGGCTCGAACTCTCCATTCCAGGCTTCTTTCAGCTTCAGTCTGACAAGTCTGGAATGGCAAGAAATGCCAGATGGAGGTATCAGCACTCTCACGCCCAGTGTTGTGTGGAGCCGTGCAGCACGTGCTGACAGCACAAGGCAAAACAATCTTAGGATGTGGTGGCCCCCTGCTGGTGACAGTGTTGCTTCTCGTTTTGCTGGAGTGTGTCAGCGACCTAGATATGAAACTGTTTTGAGACAACCTGCTTGAAAGAGAATTAATCTAGGCATTTAGCATTCCATTTGAGAAGAAGGTTAACTTTTATTTATGGAGTCATGCACACGTGAGCAGGAGACATGCAGCAGAACAAGACTGCACAGAGAGTGGGAGTATACACATGCACTCACTGCAGGGAAGTAAGCCTGTGCACACACACACACATACGCACACGCACGCGCGCGCACACCCACACACGCGCATGCACGTACACACATATGCGCACACACACTGTATGCCAGTGTGAAGTGATGATACAATTGACAAAACCTGCATACACACCAGGACTAGATGGAAAAAAAGCACATAAGTGCTTATTCCATTATCCTCGAAATAAAAAAATATAAAAAAAACATTTTAAAATAATAAAATAGGCACAGAAAGAAAAGAGACAGAGACAAGCAATCTACTCCACTCACTCACAACCCCTCCTTCACCACCAAAAGGAAAAAACGAAATCAAACACCAAAAAAGTAGGAAAGAAAAATCAGAGTGGGTCACTGTCCACACCACTGATCTCAGCCTGATTTACCTCCCCACAAGGTGCCGTCAAGACAGATGACCTGTGAACTGCCTCACTGACACCGGCATAATTGACGTCACGTCAGAGGGGCAGGCAACGTTCATTGAGGGAGGAGGGCGACAAGTGAACGTGACAGGCCTCAGGAAGGGAGAGGGGGGATAATCCAATAGCACTGTGGGGGTCACCAATGCGGGAGCAAGGGCTGTCACACTCTGAAGAGGGCGTAAGACTGATTAATTATTCAAGTAGGTATGGGTGCTTGAAAGGTAAATAGATAATCACACCACCAAAAAAAAACCCCAAAGAAACCAAAACAAAAACAAAAAAAACAGAAAGGACCAGTGACTGACTGACTTGAAATCATTTATTCAGTGCTTAGCAAAATGAACCATTCGATTTGTTTCATACCAACATGCTGATTTAGCTTAGGCTTGCAAGTTGTTGTGCAACAACAACAATAATAATAGCTCAGTCAGAGAGCCACCCTGGGTAAGATGCACACCCGGGGTGGTGACTGCCACAATGTCCCTCCAACGACCTTGTCCCCTTCACCTCCAACCTCGAGGGCTTTAACACAAACTCACCACAGGAAAAATATGTATGGGGAAATCACCATGAGACTAGACCACCCAGAGCCAACGAATCAGAGACCATTTTCTTTATTGCATGATGAGGATATTGTAATGATGATGCTGCGGAAGTGTATGTGCTTTGAGACTACTTGACAGGGTGTGTACTCTATGCTTCCTGTCACAACATATCTCGATGTTGACCAGGCCTGAGCTATACGGATACTTGCAGTGTTCTTCGGTTAATTTGAGGAACGCCCTCAAAATAAAGTCTTGCCATTGAGCCTACGGCACACTCACTCTCGGTAGGAGCTGGCTGGAGTCCAACAAAACTTCCCCATGACTATTATGGGAATCGAACCTGCAACCTTCCAGCATTATGGCGACTGTCTCCACTGTGAAATTCTTTTGCTAGGGCGTCTCTCCCAACCCCTGTAGTACAACACGAACGCGCGCGTGTGCACACACACACACACACACACATACACACATACACCACACACACACACACACACACACACAAGCAGTGGGAGTTACTAGCCCAATAATCTCAGTCTAATTTACCCTTGTACAAGGTGCTGTCGAGACAGATGACGTGCGAACTACGTCACTTGCTCGGAGGCTAATTGACGTCACGTTAGAGGTGACGCCAGGCTAATTGACGGAAGAGCGCGACAAGTGAACGTGACAGGCGTCGGGAGGGGACAGGGGGGATAACCCGACATGGCTGTGGGGGCTACCGATACTGGAGCAGGGGCTGACTTTGAGCTGATGTCAGGCAACATGCAGACAGCTTATAAACCAGACAATAATGTATGACTGTTTGAATTGTAAATCAGAAATTATGCGCTTTGATTTGTCTTTGCAAGATATAGCGCTATATAAGTTCATTTTATTATTATTAAATCCATAACGTCAGCACAAGCTGAAAACAATAGGTATAACTGGTTTTAAGCAGGGTGGTTGGTTGGTTGGTTTCTTTTTCGTTCTCTGGTTAGGGCTCTGGAGGTTTCTAAATGATGAGAGTTTCTGTATGGGATCGTTTTTGCTAAGCAGTAATGTAGCCACATACCGACTTGAGAGATGTTTTTGGTGAATAACTCATTACTGAGGAAAATGTTGTTGCCATCTTTTGTTAATTAATACTAACAAAGATCTTTTTATATGCATTGTTTTAATGGTGTTAGTGCTATTGCTGCTGTCTGTTCATTTATTGTGTGTGTGTGTGTGTGTGTGTGTGTGTGTGTGTGTGTGTGTGGAGAGAGAGAGTGGTGAGAGTGAGAGAGAGGAGAGAGAGAAGAGAGAGGAGAGAGATAGATCACGTTTTATCAGACCATACAAATTGGACTAAAACTTGTCTGTTCAGGAACTACATTGAGTGAGAGTGGAGATAGCACCAAACTAGCCTTATCGTTCCCTGTTATTTGTTTATTTATGTATTTATTTATCTATTGTTGATTTGTAAATACAGCTAGCTCTGAAAATATTGGGTTCTGTGTAAAATCGCAGACACTTGGTTCAATACTTTTTGGGGATCAACGTCTAAAGGCTCTAACATACACAGTGGTTATCCCCCTTAGACGATAAAAAACAAATATGAAAAAAATATCAACTGCATTCAGATTTATTTCCCTTACTTCTCTCTCTCTCCCTCCCTCCCCCCCCCCCCCCCCCCTCCCCCCTTCTCTCTCTCTCTCCTCTCTCTCCTCTCTCTCTCTCTCTCTCTCTCTCTCTCTCTCTCTCTCTGTGTCTTTGTCTCTGTCTATATGCCTATCTGTCTGTCTCTGTCTGCATGCCTGCCTGTCTGTCTGTCATCTGTCTGTCCGTCTGCTGCCTGTCTGTCTGTCTGTTTGTCTCTCCTCTCTCTCTCTCTCTCTCTCTCTCTCTCCTCTCTCTCCCCTCTCTCTCTCTCTCTGTCTGTCTGTCTGTCTGTCTGTCTTTGTCTCTGTCTATATGCCTATCTGTCTGTCTCTGTCTGCATGCCTGCCTGTCTGTCTGTCATCTGTCTGTCCGTCTGTCTGCCTGTCTACCTGTCTGGCTGGCTGGCTGGCTGTCTGTCTGTCTCTATCTCTGTCTGTCTGTCTGTCTGTCTGTCTGATGTCTGTCTGTCTGTCTCTCTCTCTCTCTCTCTCTCTCTCTCTCTCTCTCTCTCTCTCTCTCTCTCTCTCTCTCTCTCTCTCTCTCTTTTGGGCTTGTCCTTTCTTCTTCCTATGCTATTATGATTATTCTCCTTCCTTTCTTTCTCTACCCCATCCCCACCCCCCACCCCCATCCCCATCCCTTCTCCCCACCCCCCTTTTCCCTTTTAAAAAATGTTTCCCTTTCCTGCTTCAGTTACTATTATCTGTTCTCGGCAGCCCGAGCTGTCAGTGAGGCCTGATACGGGGGGTTCTTGCCTCCTTTTCTGATAAGCCATGTCACTGTAGTGGAGGCACCGTGTACCGGCCCCTCAGACACCCCCTGCAGGGCCCCTGACATGCAGCGCCGCCAGCGGCAGTTAGGCAGGACTGTAACAAGCTTGCTTCCCCTTCATGCCTGTATGTGTCAGCTGATGATAATAATCATCATACAGGCAGGCAGACAGGCAGACACACAGACAGACAGACAGCGAGAGGCAGACAGACAGAGAGAGAGAGACAGAGAGAAAGAGAGAGAGAGAGAGAGACAGAGAGAGAGAGAGAGAGAGAGAGAGCGCACTTTTATTTCTTGAGGGTATTCTACATCCAGCCTTGTAGCAACAGCAGCAGCAATAATAATAATAATAATAATAATAATAATAATAATAATAATAATGATGATGATGATGATGATGATGACGATGACGATGATGATGATGATGCTCCTTGTGATGATAACAACAACAGCAATGATGATGATGATGACGACGACCACGACCACATCCATTAAGGAGGAGAAGAAGAAGAGAGGGGGGGGGGGGGTGAGAGAGAGAGAGAGAGGGAGAGAGAGAGAGAGAGAGAGAGAGAGAGGTGGAGGGTGAGAGATGAGAGGTAGACAGACAAGCAGACAAACAGCAGACAGACAGGCAAACAGACAAACAGCAGACAGACAGACAAACAGACCGAGACAAACAAGAAACTCTCGACCTGGACTAAAAGGGACAGAACTCCTCCATACAAGGAAAGCTGTTCACTCCCATTGCAGTCCCAATCTTCTTCTTCAAGTGTCCGGTCTGGTCTTGCAGACATCGACGATCATGGCTCTCCATTCTTCCCTGTTCTCGGTCCCTCTCATGAGCTCATTGTTGGTGCCCTCTTTATTCGTTGCGAATTTGTTTAAGCTGTCTGTGAATTTTGTGCGTTGTCTTCCTCTGCTCTTGTTTCCACAGATTTTGCCACTCCATAACAGTTTCTCTAGTCCGTCAGCCCTGATTATATGGCCGAAAAATTTGAGCTGTCTTTCTCTGATGGTGTTGAGAAGGGATCTCTTGTACCCAGCCATTTCCATTACTTCTGCATTAGTTTTTCTTTTTGTCCATGAGATTTTCATGATTCTCCGGATGAACCACATTTCCACTGCTTCTAGTCGCTGTTCTGTGTCCTTGGCTAGGGTCCAGCACTCATATCCGTACAGAAGAATGGACCATACGTAGGCTCTCAAAACATGGATCTTTGTCTTGAGGCTTATCTTACTGTTGGTAAAAATGCATTTCATGTTGTTAAAAGTTGCTTTAGATTGACCGATTCTCTTCTTGATTTCTGTGTCACACTTGCCGTCCGGGGTGATAGTACAACCAAGGTATTTAAAGGTGTTTACTTGTCTGATTCTCTCTCCTTTACAGGCTATGTTGCATTGTGGTATAACAGCTTTTTTCGAGATCACCATGCATTCTGTCTTCTTTGCATTGAGCTGTAATCCTTTCTTTTCGCTTTCGTCTGTTACTGTTGTTAAAATCTTTTGCAGTTTTTCTTCAGAGTCGGCGATAAGGACTGTGTCATCTGCATATCTCAGGTTGTTGATGTTGTGGCCACCTACACTAATTCCCTCATGATTCTCAATATTTCGTAGAATTATTTTACTATATACATTAAATAAATCAGGCGAGAACACGCAGCCCTGCCTCACACCCCTGCAGATTGGTCTATATTGACTGATGTCATTGTCGACTCTAATGGCTGCCTCCTGTTCCCAATATATGTTTCTGAGGACTCGAAGATCTTTCCCGTCGATGTATAGCCCTGCCAGAATATCAAACAAGTCGGAGTGTCGTACTTTGTCGAACGCTTTTGAGTAGTCAATGAAGCAGAGGTACAGGTCTTTCTGGACCTCGATGGATCTTTCCATGAGAGTTTTCAATGCGAAGATTGCATTTCTGGTGCCTTTGTCTGCCATGAAACCAAATTGCGTTTCTGATATTTCTGGGAGTATTTTATTTCTAATTCTCTTCATGAGTATTCGTAAAAGAACTTTGGTGAGGTGACTCATCAGGCTGATTGTACGATGTTGGTCACATTCGGCTGTACCCAGATTCTTAGGGATCGCAATGTAGATGGACTTCTTCATATCTGTCGGAATCTCTCCTGTGTCCCAAATAACAGTGTATAATAATGTGACTCTTGTGTCCGGAACCTACATACCGTTTACCGCGGTCATGGGGATAATCGAAATACCGACCGATATTTAAGAGAGAGGTCAGTGCAAGGGATCTGGTGGTATATCGGATTTGATTTTGTTTCATTTGATTTAGGAACTGAACACAAAACGAACTAGTGGTAGGCCTGCCAACAATATGAAGACAGAAAAAGAAACGTCAGGATGGTTTCCGAATTATTGTTGGTGGTGGTGGTGGTTTGTTTGTTGTTGTTTTTGGGGGTGGGTGGGGGGTTGGTGGGGGGGAGGGGTTCTTTGTTGTTTGTTTGGTTGGTTTTTTAAATTTATTTATTTATTTATTTATTTTACAATTCTTTTATTTTGAGGATAATGAATAATCACTCAGCGTTTTCTAACATTCAGTCTTCACGCCTATGCAGTTTTTTAAGTTTTGCCACCCGATCAGACCAGCACACATTGACCTACTCTTCTGAAAGATGGAGCAGGTTTTAACGTATGGGCAGGATACTCTAAAAGTGTTCGCACGTTTTAATATACGTATGCCTAAAGAAAACGAATAACAATATTTCTTTTATGGAACTGTTGTGATAATATCATCACTGTTGGAACAGAGAATGCGTTCGTGTTACTGTTTCTGGCTGTGATATGTCATCCCTCTTGTGAGGGATACTGCTACACTGTACATTGAAGAATATTGAATCACTGTCTGTGGTGAAAACGTGCACAAAGCAAATCTACATTTTGGACGAATATCGGCTTTTGTTTTTATTTTCACTATGCCTCACTGGTGTCCACATAATTATATGATTCTAGAGTAATGTCATTAGTTTGTAACTGGTTGCATGAAAAAGAGAAGGTTAAATGCAAGTGCTTTGATTTGTTTTGTTTGTTTGTTTTGCATGATACAACGCTACATAAATTCCATTTATCAGTAGTAGTAGTAGTAGTAGTAGTAGTAGAAGTAGTAGTAGTAGTAGTAGTAGTAGTAGTAGTAGTAGTAGAAGTAGTAGTAGTAGTAGTAGTAGTAGTAGTGGTAGAAGTAGTAGTAGTAGTAGAAGTAGTAGTAGTAGAAGTAGTAGTAGTAGTAGTAGTAGTAGTAGTAGAAGTAGTAGTAGTAGTAGTAGTAGTAGTAGTAGTAGTAGTAGTAGTAGTAGTAGTAGTAGTAGTAGTAGTTTCACAACTGTCTTTGGTTTGGTAAAGAAAAACGTTCTGACAGCACTAAAACCAATGAAATAGAATTGTTGTAAAATGTCTGAGACACATTCAGAATAAAGTTAGAGTTGTCTATTTTTTCGTTTGTTTTCCATTTATTTGTTTGGTGGTTTTTTTGTTTGTTGCTGTTTAGCAGCCTGGGTCTACTTTTAGCATGACATCTGTTTGAAAGATCATCCGACACTATTTTTAATGCACTTCTATTGACAGTACACAAAACTGGCAAGGAAGATGCATCTGAATGGCTAAAACCATTTATTTCTTTACTTAACGGAGCCTGGCTAAAACCATTAATTTCTTTACTTTTACTGAGTCTCGGGGGTTTTTTTTAACATGAAATATTTGGACTGTAAGCAAAGAGTGAGAAATGAGGAACACCAGCAAGATTCAGGATGAAACAGAAGATTACCAAGTTGTCAGAAGAAAACAAGGAGGCATCAAAAACTGTTAGCAAACGAACAAAGCATGTGCCGAATATAAAGCCAAATATAATTGGATCCGTCTACCACCACAAGAAATAATCAAGTAAATCTATAAGTGAATAGCAGATAATGCATATTGTTGATGTTTAAGCTGTTGTTATTATTATTATTTTTTTTTAATCTGTATTACTGATGGTTTTGTCATCTGTGTTGTTGCTTTTGATGGTTGTTGAATCAGACACAGCAACAATACACTACATGTAATAAGCCTGCTTACTCAGCGGACGTGATGCAGAACATCACAGCACGAGCTCCTGTCTAAATGTTAGCACATGGTAATTGATGTATTCGCCATTTTCCACCCCTTCCTAGTCGCTCTGAGGCCACACTCCAGCGTTAGCTTCCGGCTGATGTAGTGTCTTCTATACAGTACTCTTATTCAGAAAATTCCAAATGTCTTTGATAATTCTAAAACATTGCTTAGGAATAAAGAAAATGAACATGGTTTCTTGGTGTTTGTTTGCTGGTTGTTGGTTGGTTTTTTTTAAATAGGAATGGGTGGGTGAGTAAATAGACCGATGTGAGGTTGTCATGAGAAAGATGGAAAGAATCACAATCTAAAGATTGCTTGCGTTCCTTCGCGGACAACAGCGAGCATCCATTGCGTGGTTAGGAGGCTTGTTTCGTAAGACAAAGAAATGAGGCGGTACAAGTTTGCTGAAAATTTAAACAGCTAAAGCTGACATTTTGTACAGAATAGTATTTCGTATGTATATATGTGGATTCTTTTATTTCGAGGATAATGGATTAATCACTCGTGTGCATTTTTATTTTTTTACCATAACGTCCCCGTTTACATGCAGTATTGTAAGATCCCACCGGCACAAACGGCCTACTCTTCCGAAAAGGGGAACAGGTTTTAACATGTGCAAATGATGTTCAGCGTGCATTTCGCACACGAGACCACGGTGTATAGTCAGTTAGTTGTAAGTCAGGAACCTTGTCTTTCATAATTTCTTCTATCTTTTGTTTTTAGTTTTGTGGACGCGATGGTAAGTGCGTTTGTGTTTGAACTTACATGAAAAACAGCAGGACATAGACAAAAAACATTAACGGTGCAGTACGGCCTAACGCAAAATTGGTGGCCAGTCTTGTAGATTGTATCTCCATCAGTTAATGGCATGGTCTGTAATCATACAATAGAGATGCAACGGAACTTCAGAGGTCCTGTTGTAAATAAACTTCTGGCGTGCTCGAAGGCTTAGGTGGTACGCGTGTGTGTGTGTGTGTGTGTGTGTGTGTGTGTGTGTGTTGGGGGAGCGGAAGGGCGGTGTTGGCTTTTTTGTTTGTTTTGTTTTTTGTTTTGTTTTGTTTTAGTGCCCAACTTACTGAACCTCTCTC
>CM054159.1:24004109-24009109 GCA_028751875.1 Rapana venosa
CAGGGGAAGTCATCAGGGGAAGTCATCGTTGACAGGGGAAGTCATCGTTGACAGGGGAAGTTATCATTGTCAATTTGAGAACAACGGCTCGTTTGTTTACTCTCAGAGGACGGCAGTCCGCTATAGCCGATCGGTGTAAAGCCACGGTTTCGGACGACTCGCCGCTATAGCGGATTTGCTTTTTGCAGATTTTTCATGTGGCGGCCGCATGATACTATGACTCGTGCAGCTAAACATAGCTTCGTGAGCCTGTCCAACGTCGAATGCAGTGCATTGTCGGGTGATTCTGTGTGTTCCGAGCTCTTTGTTTGCAGTTGTAGAGAGTAGCCGACATGCCAAGCATTTTGCATATGTGTCAGAAGCAAAATAGAAGGGATCAGATTAGGTCTCCATGACCGGCGTTTTACTAAAGTGAAAGCTTCAATTTTTGTATATGTACTAACCCAGTATGTTATACATAAGTTCAGAAAATTTCATTTTCTTACTATGTGTTTTGTATTTTTTATGATTTTTTTTACTAACCATTACAAATGGGCCGTCTGTGGGGGAAAGCAAGGGAGAGAATTGGCCGTCCCGAGTGAGTTTTAACCTGGTCTTTCTGGTTTATAAAGGGAGACATTCAAGGTCGTAATTATCCTGTAACGCTGCAGTCTAACGCTGATTTCCAGTGTGGTCAGGAGCACTTCAACTGGCGGGTAGTGGTTGCGAACAATCAGCTGCCCTCCCACATTTCAGAGGTGACGTCTTGCTGGATGCCACGCAAGGGAAGCCACTCAGTAGCCGTGTGTGTGTGTGTGTGTGTGTGTGTATGTGCGTGTGAGAGAGAGAGAGATAGAGAGAGCCATTCCGACAGACAGACACAGAGACAGAGAGAAAGACAGAGAGAGGATGTGAGGCTATTTGAGGATAGAAAGAAGAAGAGTGGGATAGTGAGGAAACACAGAGACAGAGAGAAAGAGACAGGCAGACAAACAGACTGAGAGAAAGAGGAGTGGACAGAGTCAGACAACTAAACAGAAAGGCATCCAAACACATACACGCACACACACTCTATCTCTCTCACACATACAACACAACACACACACAGACACACACATAACAAAGCACACACATTCTCTCTCTCACACACACAACACATCACACACCCACACACGCACAAGAGGAGTGGACAGAGTCATACAACCAAACAGAAAGGCATCCAAACACACACACACACCACACTCTATCTCTCTCTCACACATAAACACAATACACACAGACACACACATAACACAACACACACATTCTCTCTCTCACACGCACAACATCACCACACACACACACACACACACACACACACACACACACACACACACACACACACGCACAAGAGGAGTGGACAGAGATCATACAACCAAACAGAAAGGCATCCAAACACATAACGCACACACACTCTACTCTCTCACACATACAACACAATACACACAGACACACACATAACAAAGCACACACATTCTCTCTCTCACACACAACACATCACACACACACACACACACCCACGCACAAGAGATGGACAGAGAGTCTACAACCAACAAAGGCATCCAAACACACACACCACACTATACTCTCAAATACACACAACACACACACATACTCAAACACAACACAACAAAACACAAACACCAAAAAACAAACACATTATTCTTATACACATACAAAACCAACACACACACAGACACAAATAAAGAGCAAACACATCTCTCTCACAACACAAATCATCACACATCACACAACACACACACACACAAAATCACATCACACACACACACAACACACGCACGCACAATTACCTAATATCAATAAAGACATTTGTTCAGTTTACATGTTTTTAATTTGGCGTTCAAACATGTCGGGAAAAAAGAATGCTGTAAAGAACCAGAAAAAAAATGACATTGATTTTTTTTTATAACACAACCCCTGGGATGACCAAACAACAAACACCACTCTTGAAGTAATAAGTAGATTATTGTCTATTTAACAGACTACATAATCATGCTTTCTATTATCAACATTCATGGGGCACACTGACAAAGTGTACTCATTATCATCACTTATTCATATTTGTCTACTCAGGTTTATCCACATTCACTCAATAAGACATTTTTCATGAATATATGTAGACTTTACCTTTAAACATGCAACTCTCACGTAATATTCAACAAGACTTTCTTCATTATCTTTATTTTTTATACCCCCCCCCTCTACACACACACACATACACGCACGCACGCACGCATGTGTGTATAAACATGTATATAAGGATGATTTTGCTAAAGACTATGTAAAAACAGGCCTAAACTTCTAACACATGTCTTTTTCTGTATGTGATTAATTCTCTCTATCCTGCTATCTTCTGTCATAACTTGTGTACCCTCTATATATCAAGCGCTTTGATTTATTTGTACAAGATATAGCGCTTTACAAATTTCACCAATTATCATTACTATTGTCATTATTATTATTCCATAAAAATGCCATGTCATTGGATGTTGTTAGACAAGCTTTTTCGTTGTTATTATTGTTGATGTTGTTTTTGACTGACCTTAACTTCTGCCTAGATTTATTGCCTGTTGCGTTTACACAAACTAAACTGCATAAGCTAGATTTACAAGTTTTCTTTAAGAATAAAAAAAAAATGTGTTCATATGATGATCCGACTTTTCTATTTCTCTGTGTGCCATACACACACACACAAACACACACATGCACACACACACATACGCTCGCACGCACACACACTCACCCTCTCTCTCTCACACATTCACAAACGCACAAGCCCACAATCTCTCTCTCTCTCTCTCTCTCTCTCTCTCTCTCTCTCTCTCTCCTCTCTCTCTCTCTCTCTGCACTAGCATAATATGAGATATGTACACGCAATAATACCACCACTTCACTGCCAACAAATTTCACTTTGTTACATTATTTATATTTCAGTTTGTTACACACAATTATTTGCACTTTTTTTTCGTATTGAAAATTGTCCACCACAGTCACCACACAACAGGGAGGGTGACGTAATCACCACAATACATAATCACCACAACGTAGTTCATATCTTCGATTACATTACCGTTTCATGCATACTGGTTCTTGTTGTTGTTTTCTCTCGCAAGGTTCAATAGCATAAAGACAAAGAAAAGAAGAAGAAGAAGAAGAAGAAGAAGAAGAAGAAGAAGAAGAAGAAGAAGAAGAAGAAGAAGAAGAAGAAGAAGAAGAAGAAGAAGAAGAAGAAGAAGAAGACGGAGGAGGAGGAGGAGCAGGAGGAGCAGGAGGAGAGAGCAATAAAGAAATAGAAAAAAAGAGAAACAAAAAGAAAGGAAAGGAATACAGCAAAATGGGAGGAGAGAGAGAGAGAGAGAGAGAGAGAGGAGAGAGAGGAGAGAGAGAGAGAGAGCATCTGTGTTTGAAAGAGAGCAAGGGGGGGGGGGGGGGGTGTTGAAGGTATATGGAGAGAAGAGGGGGAATGGGAGAAAGAGAGAGAGGAAAAGATAGAGAGAGAGAAGAAACAAGATGGCAAGGCAATGGAGAGACTAAGTGGGAGGGGGGGTGGGGAGGAGAGAGAGAAAGAAAGAGAGACAGGGAATGAGGGAGACAAAAAAAAGAAAGAAATATCGACAGAAACAGAGATCAATAATTCTATGAAAACATGTACATAAAAAATGCATGCACAATCATCATTAATGTTAGGAAGGAAATCAACAATTTGAGCAAAAACTGAAAACACAATCACAAAACGACTGAACAGTCAAAGAAGTCTGTCGCTTCCAACGGCAAGTACATTGAAGAGAATTATACAAACAAACCAAACAAAAAAAGGGTGGCTTTTTTTCATATTTTCATTTCTGAAAGATTTTTCAAAAGGTTTTTTTTTTCAATGATTCATATCAATTTTCCTGTCGAATTGTTTTAAATTGATTATGCAAATAGTAATGTTTGTAGTAGTAGTAGTCGTAGTAATAGTAGTAGTAAAGATAATGACAATAATTAATCATCAATGTTTCATGCGTGTACGCACACACTCACACACACACTTAAGAGAGAGAGAGAAAGAGAGAGAAAGAGACACTGACAGATACACAGGCAGAAACGGAGAACAGAAACAAGATCAGACATTCAGAGACTGAAACAGGTATTCAAAGACAAGTAAAAAACAAAATAATCTCAGATAAACCTATCTTCACAAATGATAAAATAAAAATATGATAAAGCACCCAGTCTGCGTACTGCAACCAAGAAACAAATCCTGAACATTTCAACATAGGTGAAAAACCAGCAGACCGACACAATAGTCAATATTTCATCAATGCAAACAATATCATGATACTTGGCAATCACAGCCACATTGGTTTTCCATTCTCGTCTTTCGGGATGGAGGAAAAGAAAGAAAGAAGGAAGGATGGAAGAAGGGGACGAAGAAAAAGGAATGGAGTACGGTAGGTACATGAATGCAAGAGTGGCAGAAAGGAGAGACAGCAAAATCTGTTTGGAGGAAGAGGGTGTAATTTCTTTATTGGTCGTACCAAAAATATGGTGCCATCTATTCTCTCTCTGTCTCTGTCTCTCTCTTCGTTTAGTCAACAAAGCCCAAACCCTAGAGTCGACAACTTGTGATTGACATCCTTTCGTAATAGCAAACAGCTTCCTGGAGAAAATGTTCCTCTTTAAAACAAAACAAAAAAAAACTGCTTTGTCCGTAAAGCATTGTTAAACATTTCAGTCCACATGAAATTCTTTTTGTCTCGAAATTTCCATAGTTTTAAGAGAGAAAAATAATTGAAAATTTTGGAAGAATGTGAGGTACAATATATGTAATAAATACATATCAGTAATATAGAAATGAAAGAAAATAACTACAAAATAAGCAATGTTGTATTGCTATAAAAATCAAAATCAAGAAGTTATCTCCCATCCCAGACCGTTGTCAACAAGTAATCTCCCTTCCCAGAAAAGTGGTTTTCTTC
>CM054159.1:24011609-24034109 GCA_028751875.1 Rapana venosa
ATATTGGTAAGTGTTTATTTCGTTTAAATTTGCGTCTCTTAGCACTTTTTCCGCACTGTAATGAGTTCATACTGGTTCGTAGGAGATAAGAAGTGGTTCATCGCACAAAAATATCTTCTTGGACACATGCAGTCTGTCAATAGGAACACAAACTCGGGTGGAGAACTGAATAAACAAACAAAAGCAGCATGATAAAACCTGCTCTCAGTAAACTTCGACAGAGAAGGAGGAGGAGAAAACGAAAGAGGAGACCTCCATCATAATGGGTTTGACTTTAAATCTGAGAAAAATGGTACTCATAAATACTTGACTCAAGTCTTTGAAATCAGGATCAGCAGTCCTTCCAAATGGGTTGGCAAGGGATCCATTCTTTCGTTCAGTCACAGTACAGCGGTCAGTTGGCAAACCTGCTGGGGTCACATCTGTCCAAGTTGATCAGTATTGAAGCTTGCACGATTGCTGAAAATGAATCACTGCTACAAGGGAGATATTTGCATTTCGTGCCCAAAACAGTTTAAGAGTAGATCACTTTGGAGAGTAGCTGATGTGACAGAAAGTTGCCTTTCATGGGATGTAGAACTAGAAGATGCCTGAAACCAACACTAGTAAGTCATTTCGAAGGTTTCTGTGGGTTTTAAAAGAAAAATGATGCATAAGTCAGTTTGGGCAAAACCTACACAAAGACTAGGATGTTTACAGAAAGAGTCATTTTTAGATAACCCGTTGATTTTTAAAATGTTTCAGGGAAATGCTTTTTGTCCCAAATCATCACATGGAGATATATTACTTAAGGGGGAGGGGATCATTATCTGGCCTGAAACCATTAACAAAAAAGGTCAATTTTGGGACAAACTCTGCATTTCACTTTAAACACGAGTGGACGAACATCAGGTGCGTTTTTGATGCCTTCAAACATCACAATCACGAACTTCAGTTTTGACATCCTTATGTAAGTCATTTTTGGGCGTGTTATTCGAGACCTCAGATCATGAACAGAAAAAAGTCTGGGATAGGCTACGCACTTGATGCCTCAAATCCTCTGAAAAAGGTTCATTCCACCTCTAATGTTATCCACACTTCAAAATCATAAACTGAACAGATCATTTGGGGGTGCAGGGGAAGGGGGGGGGGGGGGGGGGGGGGGGGGGGGGGCATGACTCGAAATCCTTACAAGCTGAGCGGGGGCGACCCTTTCAAAAGTGCACACGGAAGCAGCAGCAGCAGCGGCCTACACGCTCCGATTACAAGTGAGTCAGTTTGGGGATGTAGTCGTAGCCTTGCGAGGTGTAGCCCCCTGTGGCCATGGAGCAGTTCATGGGCCCGTTCATGGCCGGGTGGGAGGTCATGAGGTGAGGGGGCTGGACGTGGGCGGCTGTGTGGTGGTCCAGCGGGTTGATGTCCGAGTACATGCTACCCGTCACCAGCATGTTGGCCGAGCTGCCCACCGGGTACCCCGGCAGGCCGCCGCGGTGACCAGGGGGTGGCGGGGGGAGGGAAGGGGGCCCGTAAGGACCGTGTCCGTTTTGGGGCCCGTAAGGGGACATGTTGTGCCCCCCTCCTCCTCCTCCGTGTCCCTGAAGCGGCGACATGTCGCCATGGTGACCAGGTGGAGATTCCAGGTTGTTGTTGTTGATGCCTCCTCCTCCTCCTCCTCCCACACCTCCTCCTCCTCCTCCCCCGCTCTTCAGTCCGTTCCCGCCGCCGAGGTTGGCGGGGCTGTCTCTCTGCTGCTGCTGCTGCTGCTGGTGATGGTTTCCGGGACTCATTTCCGCTCCGCCCAGCCCATTCCCATCGGGCCTAACACGCCGTGAGGCATCACGTGACCGCCTCCGCTTCCGGCACCTCCTCCTCCACCACCACCACCACCACCACCACCTCCTCCTCCTCCTCCTCCACCCACTCCCTCGCAGGGGTCGTGCTTCTGTTGATGATGCATGGGGGGAGGGAGGGAAGGGTGGGGGGGAGGCTGGTGTAAGAAGGAGTCGGGCACCATGCCCCCGTCTCCTTTGCCCAAGGCGCAGTCCATGGGACCCCCGGGGCTTCGGTCGCCGCCCATGGGGCAGGAGCTGGAGTTTTCCGTGTCGCTGCCCGAGTAGCTGCTGGCCTCGGACTTGGGTCTGGGGGGAGCGCCCTGCACCTGCTTCTCCATGGAGGCCTTGGCCCGCTGCTCCTTCTTGAACTTCATCCGGCGATTCTGCAACCCGTCAGAACAAAAATGGTGATGATGGTGATGATGATGATCCGTGGTTTGTGTGAATGCCGTGTGTGGCGGCAAGGTATGTTATGTGGATGTTGGTGAAGTTTGGGGTAAAGTGGCGATGGAGGGGTTGGTGGGGTTGGGTTAAAGGGGTGGGTGGTGGTGGTGAAGGTGTGTGTGTGTGTGTGTGTGTGTGTGTGTGTGTGTGTGTGTGTGTGTGTGTGTTTGTGTGACAAAGTCAAGTCAAAGGTCAAATTCAAACTGTTATTCCAAAACGGTAAATTGAAATGAGCAAAACGTTTGCTTGTTTCAAGCCATATATCTAAGGGGGAAAAAAACACAAACGAACAAACATATCCACCCCTATCGAAAAGGAAATTATAATGATAAAGATGACGATGGTGATGATGATGAAAGTATTAACAACGATAATAATTACTACTGGGGGGAATACATATATGCCTGCCTGCCTGTCTACCTGTCTATCGAAGTCGTACTAGTAGTAGTAAAAGAAAAAGAAGAAGTAGTAGTAGCAGCAGCAGCAGCAGCAGCAGCAGCAGCAGCAGCAGCAGTAGTAGTAGTAGCAGCAGCAGCAGCACCACCACCACCACCACCACCACCACCACCACCACCACCACCACCAGCAGTAGTAGTAATAGTAGAAACAAACGACAATACCAGTAGCCACAGCAAGCGGCATCACTATTCTCATTCTTCTTCAGTCCCTGACATTTCTGGACTAACACCTTCACATTTCCACCAGCCACTTGCGCACAGCAGCTACTGTAAAGACATTGTTGGTAACGGAGTCAGTCCTTCAGTTTGGGTTCCATCAGTAACATCCTTGGGGGCTCCTTAGGGCTTTGCGGGATTTCTAAGAGGGATGGGTTCCGTCAGGGTCTCTCTCTCTCTCTCTCTCTCTCTCTCTCTCTCTCTCTCTCTCTCTCTCTCTCTCTCTCTCTCTCTCTCTTTCTCTTTCTCTCTCTGGTGTTTTTGGTTTTTTTAAGTGGCGAGAGCTCCGAGGTTTTCCCAATGGGGAGATGTTGTGTCTACGACTGGTTTTTCTCACCTCCTTAAAGGTAGTCGTATTCCGACTTCGGCGATGATATTACGATTTGACCGCCTACAACACACTGTCCAGAGTGTTCAGGGCAATGCTTCAACGATTCCTCAAAAAGTTGATGTGCTTTTTGTTTGTTTGGTTGCTTGCTTGTTTGTGTTTGGGGTCTTTTTGCTTCCATTTTTTTAAATTATCGGGGTGGTTTTTGTTTAGGGTTTTTGTTTTGTTGTTGTTTTTGTTCTTGGATAGGGTCATTTTTTAAGCGCTCTGGTTTGTATTTGCAAGATATAGCGCCATATAAATTCCATTTATTATTATTATTATTATATTATTATTTTCCCTGTCTGATAATATCTTCTCTACCTACAAAACTAGCTTATTCACAAAAATTTCCAGGGAACAACTCGCTTGCTGATTTTGCTTTTAATTTGCATTGCTTTGCTTTTAGTTTTTGAGGGCTTTTTTCATGTCCACTAAATCTCAAGATATCGGCTCATACAAAAAGCCGACCAGCCCTGCTTGAGACAAGAATGGAACCCGAAAACCCCTGTGCGTTACCTTACCTAACCCCCACCCCCACCCCCCTGGACCACTGAACCACGCGCAACACAGCCAGGTTCGCTTCTCAGTCTGACAAAATCATTTCCCTGTGATGCTGAAAGCAGACTAGGTCTGACCCAGTCGGCACTGGCATGCCAAATCATTCAGTGGGTGTTTCTACATGGTCTTCCTTGAATCTGAATCAGCACGCCAGCCTTAACCGATCCAGCAGAGAGAGAGGGAGAGAGAGAGGGAGAGAGAGGGGGAGAGGGAGGAGAGAGGGTGGGGGAGGAGAGAGGGAGAGAGAGGGGGGAGAGGGAGGAAGAGAGGGTGGGGGAGAGAGAGAGAGGTGGGGGAGAGAGAGAGGGTGGGTGAGAAAAGAGAGGGTGGGGGAGAGAGAGAGAGAGTGGGGGAGGAGAGGGGAGAGAGAGAGGGGGGAGGGAGAGAGAGAGGGGTGGGGGAGGGAGAGAGAGAGAGTGTGTGGGAGGGGAGAGAGGGGAAGGGAGAGATAGATGGGGGAAAGAAAGGGGTGGGGACAGACGAGAGAGAGGAGAGGGGGGGGGAGAGGAGAGGAGGGAGAGAGAGAGAGAGGAGAGGGGGGGGGTGGAAGAAAGGGGTGGGGACAGAGAGAGAGAGGAGGTGGGGAAAGGGAGGGAGAGGGGGGAGGGAGAGATAGATGGGTGGGAAAGAAAGGGGGTGGGGACAGAGAGAGAGAGACAGTTGGGGGTAAGGCGAGAGGGGTGGGAGAGGAGAGGGGAGAGGGGGAGGGAGAAGAGAGAAAGAGGGAGAGGAGAGGGAGAGTGGAGGAGGGGAGAGGGGGAGGGAGGAGGGGGGGAGAGATGGGTGGGAAAGAAAGGGGGTGGGGACAGAGGAGAGAGAGACAGTTGGGGTAAGGAGAGAGGGGTGGGAGGAGAGAGAGAGAAAGAGAGAAGAGAGAGGAGGGGGGTAGAGAGGAGAAAGAGGGAGAGAGAGGAGAGGTGGAGGAGGGGGGGAGAGAGGGGGGGGGAGAGAGATGGGTGGGAAAGAAAGGGGGTGGGGACAGAGAGAGAGAGAGACAGTTGGGGGTAAGGAGAGAGGGGTGGTGGGAGGGAGGGGGGAGAGAGAGAGAGAGTGAGAGAGATGAGATGAGAGGAGAGAGAGAGAGGGGAGAGAGAGAGAAAAAGAGGGGAGAGAGAGAAGAGGGGAGAGAGACAGACAGACGGGAGACAGAAGGCAGACAGAGAGAGAAGGAGGAGAGAGAGGGAGAGTGAGGAGAGAGAGAGAGGGAGGGGAGAGAGAGAGAGACAGTTGGGGGTAAGGAGAGAGGGGTGGGAGGGAGGGAGAGAGAGAGAGAGAGAGAAAGAGAGCGGGACAGACAGACAGACAGACAGACAGAGACAGACGGGACAGACAGAGAGAGAAGGAGAGAGAGAGAGAGGGAGGGAGAGAGAGAGAGAAAGTGAGGGGAGAGGCAGAGGAGGGAGGGAGGGACAGAGAGACAGAGAGAGAGACAGAGAGGGGAGGGGGCGTTATCATAACAGCAGTCGTGCGTGTTTGTTGAAGGAGAGATCACTCAAACCGTGAATCTGTTTTTGTGCCTCTATTTTAATGAATGCTCTCTGCGTTCATAGCACATCTGAAAACAAGATCATAAAGAACGTCTTCCTTCCTGTCTTCCTCTCTGTGTCTGTCTGTCTGTCCGTCCGTCCGTCCGTCCGTCTGTCCGTCCATCTGTCTATCTGTCTGGGTCTTTTACCTCCTACAGCGAGCAAAGATTCGTGTATGTAGTCTGTAGTGAACGCTCATGTCACATATAATAATAAACAATCGATGAACGCTCTGCGTGTGTTGCTGTTTTTATCAAATAAGGCAGCCATATTCCGACGAAAGAGGACGTTATTTTCTTTCTTTTTTTCTTTGTCTTCGCTGTGTTCCTTTATCACACAGGGTGAGGAGCGTAGTGCCTGGTCTTCTCCTGTGCTGGCAACTCTGCAAGAGGTCTGCCCGATGCTGGCCTCAGCCCACACGTTCCGACTTCAGAGAAGCTCGTTTTCTTGCACAGGATGCATGCTGGGTATGTTCCTGTTTCCGTAACCCACCGAACGCTGACGTGAATTACGGGATCTTTAACGTGTATTTTTGATCTTCTGCATTGTGTGTATTTATACGCGGAGGGAATTATGGCACTGGCAGGTCTTCACTTTGTTGACCCCAGAGATCGTATAAATTCTTAGTTATTGATTCACCAGATGCTGTAGCTGGAATTCGAACCCACATCTTCATGGACCTATAGAATTGACGTCAGAAGGTCCTCCTAACCACTCGGCTATAGTGTCCATCCCAACTTTTCTGTTGTGTTGACAAAGTCTGAAAGGAACCATGTCTTCACTTAACTGTGATGGTTAGGCAGGTGAACGCCTAGACCATCCTACCACCTCCCTTTTTCTTTATTATTATATTATTATTATTATTATTATTATTGTAGTAGTAGTAGTAGTAGTAGATGTAGTAGTAGTAGTAGTAGTGGTAGTAGTAGTAGTAGTAGTAGTAGTAGTACTGGTAGTGGTAGTGGTAGTGGTAGTAGTAGCAGCAGCAGCAGCAGCAGCAGCAGTAGTAGTAGTAGTAGTAGTTATGTTGTTGTTATCGTTATCATTAATAAAGATAATTATTATTAAAATATATCATATCATGCCAAACCTTTGGGTGCTCTGTTTTAATCGACTACTTTTATATCATATCATATCATATAACATATCACGTTATATTATATCATATCAAAATTATATTATAACACAATACATCACACCAATAATAGCGTAACTACTATTACTATCTATCTATTTATTTCTGTAATAACTATAGTTACATCCTGACCTGAAACCAGATCTTGATCTGTCTCTCGGTGAGGTTGAGGAGGGCGGCCATCTCGATGCGGCGAGGGCGACAGAGGTAGCGGTTGAAGTGGAACTCCTTCTCCAGCTCCACCAGCTGGGCTGAGGTGTAGGCTGTCCGCGCCCGCTTGGCTGGCTCCGCTGTACAGGACAGAGTAGAGAACAGATGGGAATAGTCCGTCAATCACCATCCGTCAATCAATACAAGATTGGAATAGTCCATCAATCACCATCCATCCATCAATAACAGATTGGAATAGTCCATCAATCACCATCCATCCATCAATACAAGATTGCAATAGTCCATCCATCACCATCCATCCATCAATAACAGATTGGAATAGTCCATCCATCACCATCCATCCATCAATAACAGATTGGAATAGTCCATCAATCACAATCAATCCATACAAGATTTGAATAGTCCATCAATCAATCAATACAAGATTTGAATAGTCCATCAATCAAAATCAATCAATAAAAGATTTGAAAAGTCCACTAATCACAATCAATCAATAAAAGGTTTGAATAGTCCATTTATCACAATCAACCAATCAATAAAAGATTTGCATAGTCCATTAACCACACAATCAATCATTCAAATCAAATCAATCACAATCCTCGATGTCTGACTGCGACTACGAAGGTCGCATGCGCAAAAATCTCACCATTGGTGAACCTCGGAGCTCTAGCCGAGCAACGAAAACAAAATTAGTGAATCCATCGATCACAATCAATGAACAAAGACTTAAAATCAATCAATCAATCGACCGATCAACCAATTCAGCGTTAATTGTTCAAGCAATCGACCAACCAATAAAGCCACCCATCCATCCACCCATCCATCCCCCTATCGGAGTGTGCTGAGGTTTATCACCCTGATCCACATGGTACGCAGGGATCATATGAAGGCTGGCACTTCATTTGGAATAACAGCTAAGATTTTAAAACTCTAGTTTTTAATTACGAATTAATCCCTGAAGTCGGAATGCGGCTACTTTAACGGTGGGTTAAAAACGGTCACAAATCTAGCTGAGGGCCGAAACAAAAATAATTACGAATTTAATGACCAAAATTGAAAACAAGCATTCAAACATTCCCGTCACGATATTCTTAACATCTATAGCGGCAGTTGTGTGTCCATAAACTATGTTTGCATAAAATCATATGCACAATGGTAGCACAGTTGATGAACAGTTTTTTTGTGTTTTTTGTTTATTACTCATTCGTTCGTCGTTCTTTCTTTCGTTCTTTCGTTAAACAAACTCGTCTTCTCCTTCCTCACAGCAGCGTCCACAGACTGACTTTGCATAAAACCAGTTACAAAACGGAAGCAGTTAATTCATTTCTTTCCTTTGTTCATATATATATATATTATATATATATATATTATATATATATATATTTTATATATATATATATATATATATATATTATAATATCCAGTCATCCCCATCTGTTCATTCATTCATTCATTCATTTTTTCCCCTATTCTAACACCAGCAGTGCTCTCATATGCCGTTCTCGCATAAAACCAGTTGCAAAAAAAAAAACGGAAACAAATTTGTCGTTTGTTTGGGTTATGTTTTCCTTCTTTCTCTCCTTTCCCTAACCCATTCATCCATCTATCCGTCCGTCCGTCCCTCCATCTACCCATGTGATCAATATTCGTTCATAAGCACGTTCCCCTCGTTTTGACACCAGTAGTGCACCCATAGGTCGTCGTCGTCGTTGCTTAAAACCAGTTGCAACACAGCACAGCGCAGTGCATCACAGCCCCGCCAGCACAGCACAACAGGGCCCAGCAGTATTGTAATAAAATAACCACCACTGTCACTCTATCAGCCCATCCTCGCTATCACCACCCCGCACGGTGTCCGTCAGACTGTAAGTCCCCCCCCTGCCCTGTCTGTCAACCCCCCTGGAAGAATTTCGAAAATCGGTTGGACAGTTTCTTTGGATTGAGAAGTTTGTTATTGATTAGTTTGTTTGTTTGTTTGTGTGTTTGCCTCTCTCTCTCTCTCTCTCTCTCTCTCTCTCTCTCTCTCTCTCTCTCTCTCTCTCTCTCTCTCTCTCTCTCTCTCTCTCTCTCTTCTCATTCTCCTCTCTCTCTCTCTCCTCTGTGTGTGTGTGTGTGTGTGTTGTGTGTGTGTGTGTGTGTGTGTTTGTGTTCGCGCGCGAGTTGTGCGTGTGTATTTGTCTGTGCTGTTCTGTCAGGCTGTCCTCACTCTCTTATTGTCATCGTCCCCTCCCTCTGCTTTGATGTTGTGTGTTGTGTTTGTGTGTGTGTGTGATTGGATGGTGTGGTGGTGTGTGTGGTGTGTGTCTGTGTGTGTGGTCTGTGCGTCGTGTGGTTGTGTAGAAGAGTGAGGAGGTGAGAGAGAGAGGATTACATCTATTTTCTCTATAAAATAATCACCAGATCAAAGACTTTCTACAGGAACCCAGATTACAAGACTATCCTCAGAATTCAGCATGCCTTAATGCACTGAGTATTAACACATGATCCGCGGTGACCTCAACCGAACCAGAAATCAATGAAGGATGAGGGGAGGGAATGAAAGAATCTGCGTTCGTACGTAAATCTACAACAATAAATTCATTGAAGCTGATGACCCCGTCAAAGCGGGTTGGTTACTTTCATGTCTATGGAAGTTTAATGGTGAGGTGGTTGAACATGACACAGAAGTCATATAAAACAAATTATGTAGGTGTTTAAAAGGGGGGGGGGAGTGATGAGAGAAGGGCGTTTGGTGTTTGTTCTGTTTTGATTTGTTTCGTTCGTTTGGTTTTGTTGTGTTTCATTTGTGAGGTGTATTGTTTGTTGGTTGGTTGGTTGGTTGATTAGTGTTTATTGATTTGTTGTTGTTGATGGGTGGGGTGTGAGGGGGTCTTGTTTTTGTTCAGCTTTCGATGCCGTTGTGTGTCCATTGTTTATTTGGCTTTCTTCTTGTTTGGTTCGGCTCTAATTTTGTTGTTTTTCAAGTTGGTATTGCTATTTTGCTTTAGGAGCATTTTGAAGGTGGTGGTAGTGGTGGTGGTGATGGGCGAAGTTGATGGCAATATCCTGTTGTTTATCTTGCACTGTCTCTCTCTCTCTTATTCGACCTTCGGGATGGTAACGCTTTTTAAGCACTAGATCTACCACAGTGGTTTAATCACATTTGAACTGACCACAAGAAAGGACAAATAATAGTAAAAGACCACCCTTCGTTGACATGAACCTTTAACACCCGCATCTACACTCACAAAACTACAACACCATTTTCAACAACACAAACATAAATCTCAATCACACCCACAAAACTACAACATCTACTTAACAGCATATCCAACAGCAACACAGTCTCAATCATGGAAATCTTCTTTGATTTCAGAGTGACAGAACGAAAGCAGAGAGAGAGAGAATGACAATGACAATGACGCATTGTTTATTTCGAGGATAATGAATAAGCACTCATGTGCTTTTTTTACATCCAGTCCCCGGGAAAGAGAGGAGAGAGGGACAGACAAACAAAAACAGAGACGAGTCCCAGGGAGGAGAGAGAGAAGGACAGACAAAGACAGACAGAAAGAGAGAGAGAGAGAGAGAGAGAGGAGAGAGAGAGAGAGAGAGAGAGAGAGAGAGAGAGAGAGAGAGAGAGGGGACACAGACAGACAGACAGACAGACAAACAA
This sequence comes from Rapana venosa, assembly GCA_028751875.1. Lineage (NCBI taxonomy): Eukaryota > Metazoa > Mollusca > Gastropoda > Neogastropoda > Muricidae > Rapana > Rapana venosa. Next base: position 24,021,954 of record CM054159.1, read on the forward strand.
AGACAGACAGAGACGAGTCCCCAGGAGAGAGAGAAGGACAGACAGACAAAGACAGACAGAGACAGACAGACACAGACAGACACAGAGAGAGAAAGAGAGGGGAGGGGGATATTTTCACTAGGGGGAAGGTCATTTCCTAGCCCCTGACACCGGGCGAGACTGGGCTAGGCTAGGCTGGGCTAGCGAAGGCAGCAGGCAGTGGCAGCAGGCTTGTTGATTCAGCCATCAGTAACACTCTCCTCCCGTCGGCTTTTTATGCCTCTGCCTGGGCAGGGCATCGCACAACGGTCGGCCTAATTTGTCTAAAAGCAGTTTCATGCAGTTTTTATGAGCTGTCGCGCTCGCCCTTGTACACTTGCTCAAATCGTTGGTATAGTTTCTTTTTTTTTTTTTTTTGGTCTTTTTTTTTTCTGTCCCATTTTTGTGTGTGTTTTGTGTGTGTGTGTGAGTGCACTAGAATTTTTCATTTCAAGCATACATTTAAAAAAAAAAAAAAAATATATATATAATAATATATATAATATATATATATATATATATATATATAATATATATATATATATACATGTGTGTGTGTGTGTGTGTATAATGTAATTTTTGGTGTAGAGTTTTGGGGGAGGTTTATCATTATTGTTATTGTTAATTATAATATTATTAATATTAATGATAAGATGATGATGATAATGATGATGTGGTTTTATAATATACGTGATTATTTTGTAATATTTATGTAGTATTTTAAAAACACATTCTAGTAACGATCATCATCATCATCATCATCATCATCATCATCATCATCACTACTACTGCTGCTGCTGCTGCTGCTGCTGCTGCTGCTGCTGCTACTACTACTACTACTACTATCATTTACTATCATTATTATTAGCGTGTTGGACTTTTAAGCCATACATGATTATTTTCCACATATGTATAGTCTATTTTCTTTGGGTTGTTTATAAAACAAATTTCTTGTGACAAAGTTGGAAGTTTTAAACATTCTTTTTTTTTTTTTAATGTACATTTCAAACGAGATATTTTCTCCTCACGATAGCGTAAGAGCGCTGAGCCTGAAATTAATAATACATTTATATCCCTGAAGTCGGAATGCGGCAACCTTAAAGACATAAGACGGTCGCATACGCAAAATATCACATTGGGATTCTAGCTAGGAGCGAAAAGACCCCGCCCCCCTCACCTTCAAACAAAAACCCAACAAAAACAACCAAACCAAAAAATCCACCCCCCCCCCCCCCCCAAAGAAAAAAACAACAACAAACACCAACAAAACTAACAACAAAGAACAATAACAACAACAACCCTAAAAAAACAAACAAATATCACACACAACCTCCCCCCTCCCCTCCATCCCCCCACCCCACCCCACAAGAAACCAACATCAAAACAACCCATTTTATCAAAATATTCTGTATGTTTGCGTGCTTGCTTGCTTGCTTGTTTGTTAAAGTTTGTTTGGCCGATGCTTTGTTAAGAAGCGTTTGAGAGAGGAGTGTAGGGTTCATTTTTATCGAGATGTGTTGAAATATTCAGTTGACTTCGTTCTCCTTGTTTGTGTTGTTCAAAGCATGTTGTCGCTGTGGATACATGTTTCATTAAGGTTAAGTGTTAATATCCGTTGTAGCGACAGTTTATTTCGTCGATACAAATTTGGAGTAGGCTAAGGTGTGTGTGTGTGTGTGTGTGTGTGTGTGTGTGTGTGTGTGTGTGTGTGTGTGTGTGTGTGTGTGTGTGTGTCTTGTGTGTTGTTGTGTTGTGTGTGTTGTGCTGTGTTAAGTGTGTGTGTGTATGTGTGTGTGTGTGTGTGTGTGTGTGTGTGTGTGTGTGTGTGTGTGTGTGTGTGTGGTGTGGGTGTGTTGTGTTGTGGTGGTGTGTGTTTGTATTGTGTTGTGTTGTATCATGTTTGTGTTTATGTTTGTGTGTTGTGTTGTTTATGTTTGTTTGTTTATTATTTTATATCGAGGATAATGGAATAAGCACTTACGTGCTTTTTATATCCAGTCCCCGTGTGTATGCGCTTTTGTAAATTTTGTCATCTGTTCCCACCGGCACACAATGGCCTACTCTTACGAAAAGCGGAACAGGACTTAACGTGTGCGCAAGATGTTCTGCGTGCGTTCGCACACGGGGCCTCGGTTTATAGTCTCATCCGAAGTTGTGTTGTGTTGTGTTGTGTTGTGTGTGTGTGGTGTGGTGCGGTCTGGGGTGTGTGTGTGTTTGTGTTGTGTTGTATCATGTTTGTGTGCTGTGCTGTGTTGTATTTGTGTGTGTTTTGTGTTGTGTTAGTGGGTGAGTGTGTCACTCCCCCCCCCCCCCCCCCCCCTCTCACCAGTGAGTGTGTGTATTCAGTGAGACAGACAGACAGAACAGACACGACAGAACAGACAGACAGACAAGAGAAACGTGCTAACTTTGTTTTTGCCCGAATACACCGATTGTGTAACAAGGCAACCGGCATTCCCTTTGGGGCTGTTGAATATTCATTAAGTTATTGATCAGACCTTCTCTGCGTGGTGCTTGATAACTACCCCCCCCCCCCACCCCCCCCCCCCCCCCTCCGGCCCCCAACTTCCCTCCCTTTCTCTGGTGTGTTGTGTGTGTTGTGTGTGTGTGCGTGTGTGTGTGTGTGTGTGCGTGCGCGTGTGGTGTATCGCGCGCGCCGGCGTGCCTGCGCGTGTGTATGACTGTGTTCTCTGTCCTCTCTCTCTCTCTCTCTTTCTCTCTCTGCCCCTCCCCCCCCCCCCCCCCCCCCCCCCCCCCTCTCTCTCTCTCTCTCTCCTCTCTCTCTCTCTCTCTCTCTCTTCTCTCTCTCTCTCTCTCTCCTCTCTCTCTCCTCTCTCTCTTCTCTCTCTCTCTTCTCTCTTTCTCTCTCTCTCTCCAGGGACGTCTGTGTGCGAGAAGTAAATCAGCCTGGGTGGACATGCTTAATCAACTTATCCATAATTATGCCTTTTTCTGTATTTGGAGGGGAAGTGTTTTCCTATATCAATAAAACACACACATGTTCACACTCATGCAACACGCAAAGTGTTCTCTGTGTGTGTGTGTGTGTGTGTGTGGTGTGTGTGTGTTTGTCAGTGTGTGTGGTGTGTGGAGAGAGAGAGAGAGAGAGAGATCTATACGTGCGTACGCGATGCGTGCGCCTGTGTGTGCAAGTAAAACCTTATATATATATATATATATATATATATATATATATAAAAAATTCTGTAACCTTCACACTGTTTTCGAAGTAACACTTTCTATGCCTATATCAGACTTAAAACATATGCAGTTCACATCACACAGACACACAGACACACACACACGTACGCGCGCGCACACAGACACAGAGGTTACTAGGCCCTTGATATATATATATATATATATATATATATATATATATATATATATATATATATAATATATATATATATATATATATACATATCTGTGTGTGTGTGTGTGTGTGTGTGTGTGTGTGTGTGTGTGTGGAATACATGACACATAATTTATATATAATCAGTAGCTCTTTTGTTTTTTTGTCAAGTTTACCAGGCACACTTTCATACGATGTTCTTATTTTTCATTTCATTTTTCTTTATGCTGTTGTTTTATTCTCGTCCAACCAGCCATAGATCAGGTTGCTTCCAGGGGCATATTTTCTGAGTTTATTTACCGGCGTGGAAAATGAGTCATAAACCTTGTGTTTATAGCGCACGCGCGAGCACGCACACACACACACACACACACATATATATATATATATATATATATATATATATATATATATATATATATATTTATATATATATATATACATATAAACACATATATACACTCTCACTCTCTGTCCATTTCTTGGTGTCTGTACGTGTATGTGAATACAGATGATAAAGTAGACCTTTTTCTGGTCTGCTGTTACTATGTTCCTTGTTTGCGAATGTCTTAGACTCCAGATAATACCGTTACCATTCTCTTACATGCTGCTAAAGAAAAAAAAAAGCAATCCTTCCATCCTTATCTCTCCGACTTTCCCCGTGGGGATGCCGGGGGTCTGCAGTGTACTGGAACCTCTGAGCTAGTGATTCCCGCTTTTCTATCCCTCTCTTTGTGACTGCCTTGTTCATTTTCTTCCTGTCACGTCCTTCGTGTCTGTTTTCTGCTTCTTTTGTCCATTACCCCGCCTTTCCCACCAAAAGACTTAAAAGAGAACGATTCTCTCTTTCAGCTTATCTCTCTGACTTTGTTTCGCGGTATCGCACATCTCGGGCTCTTCTGTGGCATGCTAAAATTTCTGTGCGTTGTTCCCAGCCCACGAGACATCAGAACTAAACTCTACGGTCACGTCAAGTCTAGCAAACATGCTGTTACAGTGCCATCCATCATTTAGATTGCGCTACAAATACCGAGTGATGTCAGAGAAATTGATTTTATGACATCCCTGAAGCAGAATGCGGCACCTTAATGATGGGTGGGTGGTGGGGGGGGGGGGGGGGGGGGGGGGGGGGGGGGGGGGGGGGGGGGGTCATTAGCTGTATATGCAAAATTTCACCATTGATGAACCTTGGAGCTCTAGCGGAGGAACAAAGAAAGAAACAGACAAAAACACCAAAACAAAAAGATTCCACGTATACGTTTCGAAAGTCATGGAAAAGTTTATTTCTGACCACTAACTACGAGTCTATAGATGCCCATCTGCTTCGACTGTTGCAGTGTGTGTGTTTATTTATTTATTCATTTTTATTTATTTATTTATTCTTTCATATCGAGGATAATGGAATAAGCACTCATATGCTTTTTTTACATCCAGTTCCCGTGTGTATGCGGTTTTGTAAATTTTGTCATCTGTTTCCACCGGCACACAATGGCCTACTCTTTCGAAAAGCGGAACAGGATTCAACGTGTGTGTGCAAGATGTTCTGCATGCGTTCGAACACGGGGCCTCGGTTTATAGTCTCATGTGTGTGTGTGTGTGTGTGTGTGTGTGTGTGTGTGTGTTGTGTGTGTGTGTGTGTGTGTGTGTGTGTGTGTGTGTGTGTTGTGTGTGTGGTATGTGTGTGTGTAGTGAGTGTGTGTGAGTGTGTGAGTGTGAGTGAGTGTGAGTGTGTGTATATGTGTGTACAGCAATCTGGTAAACAAAGCAAAAGAAAAACTCTTTACAAATAAAAGTATGGGGGCCCAACACTATGTTGATTAATTGTACAGTACACACTAGCTGGACTGACTGCCTCTCATAAGCCCTCTGGCTCTGCATAGATCTATATCAACTTTCACTGTAAGAGCAACTTAGCCGATATAACAAAACTTAATACACGGATGTGACGTCAGGAATACTGTTAAAAGTACTTACCACGTGATCAAACATTACGTGAATTCTTTTTGTTTTAAAGATCTGTTCTGCTGAAATCGAGTAAGACTGTTTCTTTTTATACAATAGCTTAAAAGAGGTGGGGTTTTTTTTAGGCAATTAAAAAATTATATTGCACACTTTGATCTCTCTCTCTCTCTCTCTCTCTCTCTCTCTCTCTCTCTCTCTCTCTCTCTCTCTCTCTCTCCTCTGGTAAGATCTTGTTTGGAGCAATCCGGTAGGACTATTTCTTTTCTACTAAAGCTTATAAGAAGATTTTGTTGTGAATAAAAAAAAAATCTTGCACACGTTGATCTTCCCCATCCCTCCTCTCTCCCTCCTTCTCTCCCCCCCCCCCCCCCCCCCCCCCCCTCCCCCCCCCCCCCCCCCCCCCCCCCCCCCCCCCCCCCCCCCCCCCCCCCCCCCCCCCCCCCCCCCCACCCCCCCCCCCCTCTCTCCTCCTCTCTGTTCGTGTGGGTGGCATCTTTTCGGCATCATTGCCCGGGGTGGCGTGCCTGTGTTCTCAGCGGAGTTAGTTATTTAATCAGCTGACAAACAACACCACCCACCCACACGTCAACTTCACCACCCCCCACCCCACCACCCCCCCCACAACCCCACACACCCCCCCCCCCCCCCCCACCCCATCCCACCCTATACATGCATGCACGCACGCAAGCACACATACGCATGCAAAGTCGTTTACGCGCGAGCACACACATGCTCGCACGCACGCATACATGCACGCACGCACGCACCACCACATTTGTCCAAATCACATAATGTGCATGTTTCAAAACGACTACTACTCTACTACTACTACTATACTACTACTACCACTACTACACCTACTACCACTACTACTACTACTACTACTACACACTATCACCACCACAACACTACTTCTACTACTACTTCTACTTCTACTACTACCACACACACACACACACACACACACACACACACACACACCACACACACACACACCACACACACACACACAAGCTCTCTCTCTCATACACACACCACCACCACACTCTCTCTCTCTCTCTCTCTCTCTCCTGCTTGCTCACTCCCTCTCTGTCTCTCTCCCCCTCTCCCTCTCTGAGCAATATGGTTCAAATCCCGCGGAACCTCAGCTGGCAGAGTACAGAGCAGAGGCAGGCAATGTTTGGCCACCCCGCACAAAGGTTATCCCCACCCAGCTCCCATTGGGGCCCACTGACAAATAATCTCCCCTGACGGCTTGCAGATAGGGCTAAGAGAGTAGGATAGTCTGCCTTACCCTAAAGGCTCCTCTTCGCTAGGTTGGGGCTTCAAGGTTGATAATAGGTACTTGAGGATTTGTGTTCTACCCTCTTACCTGAATCCCTGAAGCCCAGCCAACTAACCGAACAAATCAATTATACTAAATGGTAGAGAAGTTCTAGAGGAGTTTTGAGCTACTATCTTACCTGTATCCTGAAAAACCAACCAAAAGAACAGAATCATATCCTGAAACACCAACCAACCCACCAACTGAGCAAATAATCAAATGCTATAATAAATGATAAAGAAGTACTTTTTACTCATACATTACTCAAAGATTAGCTGTTAATCTAGTATGGTCCTTGCATGATTTTTGTTTTGTTTTTTGTTTTTGTTTTTTTAAAGAAATATTTTCATACCTAAGGGGTAATTTGTTTTTGTCAACAGAAAAAAGCTGACTTTTACCTTGAAGAAATGTATTGTTCTTTTTGTTTTTCTTTTAAGAGTATTAGAGCTCAGTATCAAAGTGCTTAATTCTGAATAAAGTTGGGATTACTTTTAACTCAAGCTATTAATGATTAAGAATAAACTAATTGTGTTAACTCTCTAACGCGAGGATTAAGCGAGTTAAAATTGTAAACTCAGTGTGTGTGTGTGTTGCTGTGTGTGTGTGGAGTGTGTGTGTGTGTGTGTGTGTTGTGTGTTGGGGTGTGTGTTATTTGTTGCTTTGTGTGTTATAGAGAGCCTTTCAAACCCATCCCCTCTTCGTTCTTTTCAAAGATGGGTCTTATCTGCGCGTTACCTTGCGTACAGTAGCAAAAGCCGTTTTTCATGATACCTGTCTGAATAACAGAATTCTTCAGCCCACAGTCCTCATTTCACGTCCCTTTTAAAACAACATTATTAGCAACCAAATGTAGGCGCCTGCATACAAGCTCTACTGTGGTTTCTCTCTCTCTCACCACTCCTCTTTCACTCCTCTACCTCTCTCCATCTCTCTCCTCTCTGTCTCTCTCTCTCTCTCTCTCTCTCTCTCTCTCTCTCCTTTCCTCCCTCCCTCTCGAGTTGTGTAATTTTAGATAGGAGAAATCCACATATAAGTTCAATGATGAAGAATTGGTGACCTGCGCTTGTTTTCCTTCATAACATGTTCTCAGATTCATCGTCGGTTTTCCATGACAATGTCTACCTTTGTTCTTAAAAAAGGGGGAGTAAATCAAGATCAAGTGTATCTTCCTTCATTTATAAGATCTTTCTTTGCAATGTTCTTTGTTTTTCCCTCAGCAAGAGCTCCGAGATTCGCCTACGGTAAGATTGTTTGCGAATGCGACCGGTTTTGCACCAAATCAAGGTAACGGCACTCCGACCTCGGGGATCAATGTTTACTTTAAAAGGTCCATTTTATTTGGGAAATTATTTTTTTTATCAAACTTATTATGAAAAAGGAATAATTATGTTTTTAAATCTTTAGACAACACTGGGGCTTGTTTGTTGTTGTAGTTTTCCATTACAAAATTTACCGAGAACGAATCACCAGATGATTATTGTGTGTAGACAGCAACTTGCATTCCTGTACTTATAATTTACGCTGTTTAGAAAACTGTTTCTGCACAGTGAGAAACTATAGTTGTGTGTAGACGCAACTTGCATTCCTGTACTTACAATTTACGCGGTTTTGAAACCTGTTTCTGAACAGTGAGAAAGGCTTTCACCCAGACTTAGCGAACCGTTTCTAGTGACCATTAAAAAGCATTCTGACCAGGTGACACGAAAAAGACTTCCATCTAGCAAATCCATTAACAGCAACACAGTTACTGCGTCAGTTTAATCCAAGACCTAAACTGGACCATTTGTTTATTTGTGAACACTTAAAGATTAGCAATTTCATTCAAAGACGAAACCTTTTAGCTTAAAAAAAAAAAAAGCACATACAATGTTAGACAAAATTAATGTATTTGACTTTCACGGTCAAAAACTTCAAATGCAATCAAAGGGAAAAGAAATAGCAACACGCATGCATTATATGCATTTCCCCATCTTTAGCCAGTCAGCCACAGTCCGTATTCAGATTGAAGATCAACATGGTATATGTTCCATCTGCCATAAGCCCGGTTCAATGTGACGTCACCGGCATTTTCCCCCCGAAATCACTATAAATAAATAATATATTATTATACGTTTTCATTTCCCCCTTTTCCACTGAATGAGCTTACAAAAAAATTAATTATCTTAAGATCAGAGAAGAGGGGGAAGAGATCACTGGTGACGTCACACCTACCCGGACTTGAGGAGGATGGAGCATACGCCGACCTCATGTTTCCCCCAAGTCGGCAAAAGCGTGGAGACCAAATGGGAATAGCCAATAGAAATTTTCACTAAATGAGAAAATAATTGATGATTTATTCCGTGGCTGCCGTTTGCTATGCGTATTGCCAGATTGGTTTTTTCTCTCCTTCCCGCATTCGGTCTCTCAGGCTCTGTGTCTGTATGGCTGAGCTGCCTGAATGACTGTCTGTCTGTCTGACTGTCTGACTGTGTCTGTCTGTCTGTGTGACTGTCTGTCTGTCTCAGACACACACACACATCTTACATCACTGTTTATTGAAAAGATGTTAAACTGGAGAATTCACACACACACACACACACACACACACACACACACACACACACACACACACACACACACACACACCACACATCACACTCACACTCACAACACTACACTCCACACACACTCACACAACTCACATCACACTCAACACACACTCGCCAGCCCGTATATGCAAATAGGACCACACCCACACACACACACACACACACACACACTAGACACACAAACACTGGCACACGGACTCACACACACACAACACACTACACACAACACTCACACACGGACACCCCCCCCCCCCCACACACACACACACACTTCCCGTATACATGCATATCAATCATCCATCTGTCTATACTTCTCTTTGACATTACCAGGGTGCTGGGTGACCTATAAGTAAGACAGAGGGGAAGGGGGGAGGAGGGAGGAGGATGACGCATCCCCTCCCTTCCCCCGCATACGAGACACAGTACCCACACAGATCGATCACGTACGTTGCAGATGGTATTGATTTCATCGTTTCTTCGATACAAGAGTTTATCGATTTTTCCCTTTAATTACCAGGGCTGCCCATAGTTTGCTGCTGCTGCTGCCGCTGCTGCTGCTGTTGTGATTCTTCTGTTGCTCCTGCTGCAAGAGGGTTGGGTGTTTTTTTCTTTCCCTTCTCTCCTCCATTTTTCTCTTTTTCTTTTTTATTATTATTTCTTGAGGATGCATTTCCGACTATTTATTTATTTATTTATTTATTTATTTATTTATTTATACCACTTTAAGTCACGAGATTTCTCTGCGTGAAATTCGGGCTGCTCTCCCCGGGGAGAGCACGTCGCCACAAGAGCAGCGCCACCCCTTTTTTTTTTTTTTTTTTTTTTTTTGTCTGCAACTGTATTTCTTTCCCTATCAGAGTGGCTTTTTTCTAAGAATTTTGCCAGGGACAACTCTCTTGTTGCCGTGGGTTCTCTTTCGTGCGCTGCATAATTTTCTGTAACACACGGGACCTCGGTTTATCGTCTCATCCGAAAGACTAGCGCCCAGACCACCACTCATGGTCTAATGGATGGGGGAAAAGTTTCGGGCCCAGACGGGATACGAACCCGGACTTTTCGCTTTCTAGACAAGCGCGTTACCTCTAGACCACCGATCCACTAGACTAGTTCATGTAAAATACTTCCAACTCCCAAAGTTAAGGGGGGGGGGAGGAACAGATAACGACCTAACGTTTATGATGAGGAAGTAAACTTGATAGCCTGTTTTACAGTATTCTTCAGACTTTCATTTTAAATGAAAAGGAAAGAAAAGAAGAAAATGTGTTCCACACGTGTTTGTGTGTGTATGGTGGGAGGGTGGAGGAGGGGGGTTGAGGAATAAAAAAGTTATGAACTTATTAACGTCTATAACAAGGAAATCAAAATAATATAAATGCACATAATCGGTTTAAGTACCCCTGAAACTTCTATATCGTAAAAAGCCTATCGGGAGCTATCGTTTACTGTTAGGGAGCATCCCCACTTTAAATATTTACAAGATTTTATTCCTCAGCATTTTCTTCAACAAATGTCCAGTTATAATTTTTGTAGGCTGATGAGATGTAAATCTCGAAAAGTTATCCTCTCTCAAAATTCATAAGATACGCAGGTATTTCTTGAAATTTGATTTCTTCTCTTTCACAAGTGTAGATTGAGGCTTTTAAAAGAAATTGATATACTTTTTTTTTCAAAGAAAATGTTTTGAGTCTTTAATAGTGTTTGCTTATCATTTTGCAATGAACTCTTGATATTGTTTTTAGATGTATCGCTGTTAGGTTTATTCTCCTGTTGAATTCGCTTGTAATCCTCCATACCCCAACAGGGGTTTTAAAAAAGTTAAATCTTGAATCTGGAACTGATAACGATATGTTTATACACAGACGGTATATATGGCTTAAACATCCATGGTTTTTCTGTGGGCTTTAGTAGCTAAAGAAGCCCAGACGCATAAAGACCGAATGTGTATTGTGAAGAGATGGGAATGATAATATGCATACGCCTAGACGGTTTTCATATTCCATATGTGTTTTTGTTTGTTTGTTTTGTTTTTACCTTGTTTGTTTGTTTGGGTTTGGGGTTGGGGTTTTTTGGGAGGGGGTTGGGTGGTGGTGGCTGTATCTTTTTAAACCTTGGTGGTGGTGTCTTTTGAAACGTAACTCAAAAAGTCTAGACGGGTTAAGATCTAACGTGTGTTGTGACGAGATGAAAATAATATGTATAATCGATAAGCTCTGTCTGTCGCTCTCTGTCTGTCTGTCTGTCTGTCTGTCTGTCTGTCTGTCTGTCTTCTCTCTCTCTCTCTCTCTCTCTCTCTCTCTCTCTCTCTCTCTCTCTCTCTCTCTCCTATCTATCTATCTATCTATCTAAATAATCTTTCAATCCCTCCCTCACCCATCTTTCTACTCACAGAACAGAATGTTTTATAAAACAAGCCAACAACAAAGCTACCATGAATATATTCAAGAAGAATGACGAAGGGGCGACATGAGTATATGGTAGAGGGGAAAAACAAGTGAAAAAAGAAGGAAGGAAGGAAAGGGTGAGGAAGAGGTTACCAGAAAGATACAGAGGGGAGGAGGAGGAGGAGGTTAGGGAGAGTGGATGGAGGGGAGAAAGGGGGGGGGGGGGGGGGGGGTGATGCGAAAGCGAGGCGGAAATGGGGAAAGTTGAAATGGGGTTCCGCAGCTTTTTTCAATAACAGGAAGCAAGGGAAAGGCTTCCCATTAGAAAAATAAATATAAAACAAACAAAAACCCAGATCATTCCGTCAACAAACAAACAAAACAAGCAAACAAACAGACACAGACTAAAACAAACAGACAGATAGACAAATAACAAACAAGCACAGAAAAACTGGCAAATGAAACAAGCGGTAAACAAACATCGCCGTAACATAAAAACACCCGTTGACTACTTTACTCCTTTTAGCA
>CM054159.1:24039109-24074109 GCA_028751875.1 Rapana venosa
GAGGAAGACAGAGGAAAGAAGAGAAAAGAAAGACAGAAGTGGAAGAGGAAGACAAAAGAAAGAACAGAAAAAAGAAAAGTGGAGGAGGAAGACGAGGGGGGCGAGGAATATGAGAAGAATACATAGCATCCTTTGACTTGTTTCCCTTAGCAGCAGTGGCCAGGCCTTGTTTACCAGGCCTCCTGCTTCCTTCCCTCCCTGTCAGCACCATCTTCAGCCAAGGCTACCCACAAGGCGACACACTCCACTGTCTGTTTATTATATCCCCCCCTCCCTCCCTCCCTCCCTCCAACCTTCCACCCTTCCCTCCATGTCTGTATCAAGAGTGGTTTTGTTGGCTTTTTACTTATTTTTACATTTTTGGCTTCTTTCATTTTTCCTTACACTACATATTTTTTGTAAACCTATATGTGTTCTGTTCTCTATATAGGTCACTCTCTTGTCCTTTTGCACAATTTTTTTTGGTTTGAATTGGCAGAATTAAATCTAAGGGGGAAGTGGGTGGTACATCAATTTTGGATGTGTGTGTGTCTGTGTGTGTGTGTGTGTGGTGTGAGAGAGAGAGAGAGAGACAGAGAGAGAGAGGGAGAGAGGAGGGGGTAAAAAAAAGGGTTGAGGTAACTACTAGACTTAAACTGGCGGTGGGCGTTGTTCTTTTTTGTTGGTTTGTTTGGTAGATTTTGGTTTTTAATTGACTGGAATAACTTATCTGAATTTCTGAAAGAACTGTACTTTTGAACAAAAATACCCCCCACCCCCAAAAGACAACAACAACAACAACAACAACAAAACCAACCAACAACAACAAAATCCAACCCCAAACCGAAACATAGTGGTGAAACTTTCTTTACAAAGAATTTGATTTTAAAAAGTAGTTCTTAGGACACAAGGACAGCTTCTGGTCAAAAAGGAAAAGAAAACTTTTACACTGTGTGTATGGTTTAAAAACAGGCCAATAATAAGGAGGTACACGAAAACAAACAAACAAAAACAGTTTACAGTTCCTACAAAAAAAAAATGCGGTCAACTAGTTGATATAGCAGCCATAGAAACATTGTTGGTACTTTTGTTTCCTGATGATTCGAAACAAATAGACGGGGGGGGGGGGGGGGGGGGGGGGGGGGGGGGGGGGGGGGGGGGGGGGGGGGGGGGGAGGAGACAGACTAATCCAATACATATTGAAAAAGAGGGGAAGATAAATGGGGCAGGATATGTATGTCTGTATCGTCTGAATCTTAACAGAATAAGGAAATAGATGAAAGAAAACTAAATAAATAAATATCAAGAACAGGAAACAAATAAAAAACAACAACTAGGCATTTTGTCTGTTTCTTAATGATTCAGAGGCAGGGAGAGAAGAGGCAGACTGAATCAACACATGTTGGAAAAGATAAACACTAAAAATGGGGCTGAATATCTATGCCTGCATGATTCAAATTTAACTGTACAGGAAGAAAGAGACACTTAACTCAATGAATAAATAAGAATAAAACGATGAAAACAGGACAAGATATTCATTGCTCAACCATTCAAACACTAAAGGGAGATAGATCTCTAAACAAGAAGAAAAACCGAACAAACGCATTAAAAAGAAAATCCCAGAACAAAAATAATAAACCGGGCAAGATAATTCACTCCTTGATGATTCAACACTGATAAAACGGGAAGATAAGAAAGGTGAAAAAACCAACAAACTAACTCAATATACAAAAACAAAACACAAAAAAACCCCACGAAGGAAAATGTGACTTGTATCTGTTGACGCCTCTCCAGGGCTGCTGTCTGCCCTGTGTTTGGCTGGGCTGTGTTCAGTTGTCAGCGGCCCACTACAGGCGTCCCTCAAGGAGGCGACAGCGATCCCTGCCTGTTTGTGGCCTGCCCCTCTGTCTGTCTGCCTTGTCTCAGCCCTACTAGGCCGCTAACCCGCCACGACTCCGCCTCGACAGCCGCGATGAAAGTCCCGTCTGGAACCGTTTCCGTTTTGCTTGGCTTTTTTTTTGTTGGTTCCTGTCTTTTTTCCCCTCTTGTTTGTCTTTTGTTTACAGCTGGGTTGGGTATTATATTATACATACCATTAGTTAGGAAAATTCGTTAAATTGGTTTTGTTGGCGTGCTGTTGTTGGTGGTGTGGTTAATATTGCTGATGGTAACCTACATTGAATATACTGCAAGAGCTGTAAAGTTGCATAGGTTTCTGTGTGAATATTTTTTTTTCTACATGATTATTATGTATGAATGATAAGCAATGTTCGATTGAAATAGATCTGTTAGGAGGAGGCCTGCCGCTTGTTAAAGGTTGCCGAATAAAAGCTTTCCGCATAATTTTTTTAATATTCCTGAGAACGGTTTCCAAGAATCTGCCGTTTTAACAACGCTTGTTTTCTAGCAAGAAAGCTATGGAAAACAGCAGAACCGAGTGGCAAAGAAATATTGAAGGCATAGTGTTGTACAACAGTATGAGGAATGCAACCGTTTTGTCGACAATGACAGGTCGTTTGACATTAAACAGGTAAAGAAAACAACAGAAAACCTGATCTAAAACAAAAGACTTGAAGACGTGGGAGGCGGGGGGAAGACAGACAGACAGACTGATTGATTGATTGGTTGCTAATCTTCATACTGATTGATTGATTGATTGATTGATAATCTTCACTCCCAAGGGATACAGACATGTACTGACATACTTTTTTTCATCTGGCCCTTTCTCCAAGGTGGGACTTTTTTGTTTTTTTGTTCCTCAGCTAGAGCTTCGTTCCAAGGTTCACCAATGGTGAGATTTTTGCGAATGCGACGAATGGCCTACTATTCCGAAAGTCAGACCAGAGAGACAGACAAAAAGAGACAAACACACCGATAGACAGAGACACTAATACAGACATATACTCAGACAGACAGACAGATAGACAGATAGACGGCCACACTTTCCAACAAAAATACACCACACCTTACAGAACGATTCTGTCCTCTATTCTCAAAACTTGTCAGACAATGCACACAGCTTCTCCAGTATAGGCTATTGCACCAAGTCCACTCGCCAAACCACAAATTATTCCGAACACAAGCAACAATTAGCAATCAGCCGCCTCCATTTTCGCAACTACGCTCTCTCCGTGTGCATCTCATTAACAAGCGGCCCAATTCAGCCAATCAACGGCTCAGCAGGGTACGGCCATTAAGTGACTGCTTGTGTTCATTCATGACTTGTAAAAGTCACAAGTCAAGCGCTGTGGGCTTGTCCAACGTGTCTGTGTTGACAATTACCGTCACAGCAAGACACTTCACAGCGATCGGTTTACTTGTTGTGTGCGGCAAATATCAACATTCCAGTCCTGTTCAAGCTGTGTACGTTGTGAGAGACATGTTTCCTCTGTGTGTGTGTGTGTGTGTGTGTGTGTGTGTGTGTGTTGCGTGCGTGCGTGCGTGCGTGTGTGTGTGTTGTGTGTGTGTGTGTGTGTGCTGCGTGCGTGCGTGCGTGTGTGTGTGGTGTGTGTGTACGTGTGTGTTTGTTATTTTATTTATTCTTTTATATCGAAGATAATGGAATAAGCACTCGTATGTTTTTTTCTTTTTATCCAGTCCCTGTGTGTATGCAGTTTTGTAAATTTTTGTCATCAGTTCCCACCGGCACACAATAGCCTACTCTTCCGAAAGGCGGAACGGGTTTTAACGTGTGCGCAAGATGTTCTGCGTGCGTTTTGTGTGTGTACGTACGTGCGTGCGCGCGCGCGCGCGTGTGTGTGTGTGTGCGCGTGTGCGTGCGCGCGCGCGTGTGTGTGCGTTTTGGGAGAATGGGTGGTTCCTTGGCTTCTACGCCGAGGTTCACAAATAGTAAGATTATGTGCATGCAACCGTTTTTGCCCACCGTTAATTTTTTTATATAATAGGATAATGGAATAAGCACCCATGTGCTTTTTTTTTACATCCAGTCCCCGTGTGCATGCGGTTTTTAATTAATTAAGGTAGCCAGCCACATTCCGACTTCAGGGGCAGTCATAATCATGTGTTTATGAGTGCACGGCAAAGATGACCGAAAAACTAGCAATACTCATCCGTCATTTCATTATACTGTATAGTTTTTAATCTTGTCATTAAAAGCGGAATAATCGCCCTTGAAACCTGACCCTATATAAAACAAGTGTCTCTTTTGTGTGTCAGAATCCTTCAACCGCTGCCACAGAGAAGAACCTGTGTTGTTACAGCATTCGAGGGGAGAGAGGGAGAGAGACAGAAAGATGGGGGGGGGGGGGGGGGGGGGGGAGGGGGGAGGAGGGAGAGGAGGGAGGGAGGAGGGAGAGAGGAGGAGAAGGGAGGGGGGGGAGAGGAAGGGAGGGGGGGGGGGGGTGAAAAGGGGTGGCGAGAGGGAGGGGGGGGGAGAGAGGAGAGAGAGGGGAGGGGGGGGGGGGGAGGGGGAGGGGGGGGGGGGGGGGGGGGGGGGGGGAGAGAGAGGTGGGGGAGAGGAGAAGAGAGGGGAGGCGAGAGGGCAGAGCATGGAAGAGAGTAAGAGGAGAGAGAGGAGAGAGGGAGAGAGAGGGAGAGAGAGGGAATGAAAGGGGAGAAGAGGGAGGGGATGGAGAGATGGAGTGGGGGAGAGGAGAGAGAGAGAATGAGAGAGAGAGAGAGAGAGAGAGAGAAGAGAGATTAATAAAGAGAGAGGGAGGAGGGAGACAGAGAGAAGAATAAGAATGGGGAGTTTTTACAAAAGAAAGGCATGCAGAAGAGAATAAGAGGAGAGAGAGAGAAGACAATTTTCAAGTGAAATAGAAATGATGGAAGATGGAAGGCAGAATAAGAGATTAGAGAGAGAGAAACGAGAGACGCGAGGGATAAGAAAAGACTGAGTGTTTTTTTTTTAATAGCCCAGAAAGAGAAGAGAAGGAGTACTAGAGAGAGTGGGAGAGAGGAGACAGAGAGAGAGAGAGGAGAGGAAGAGAGAAGAGAGAGCAGACAGAGAAAAGAGGAAAATAATACCCCTTATTCGAGTATAGAAAGTAATAACCCAGCCGGGGTTGCAAAGCGACAGGGAGCAAGCATAAGACAACGGACTTTTTTTCTTATATTCCCCCATAATAAATGGATGAAATCCCCGACCCCCCCCCCCCCCAACCCCCCAAAAAACAAAAAGGAAAAAAAATAAAGATAAAAACCAACCTCTCATCCCTAATCCCCCCAACACCAGCCACACACATACTGCTCTCTGTCTCCTTCTTACACCCACAGCACCCCCCCCACCATCCTCTGCTGTCCTGTCGAGAAAAAAAAGACACTCTCTGCTACTGCTGCCTCCCACTCAACCACACACACTCTGGCTTCGTCTCTGTCTCTCTCACACACATACCGCTCTCTGTTCTGTCTCTCCCACACACGCTACACACACTCTCTGCTCAGTCGCTCTCCCACACACACACACACATCTCCGCCTCCCACACACAAGAAACAGTTACACACAATAACATAAATTCTCGTCACTGTCTCTTCCCACACACAACACCGCCCGCACACCACTCACACACACATCAACACACACACACACACGACATCTGTGTCTGTCTGTCTCTGCTCCCACCACACTCCTCGCTCTTTTCTGTCTCTCCCTCAACACAACACAATCACACAACACACACATCTGTTCTGTCTGATCCTCTTTGTCCTCTCCCTCACACACAGCACAAACATCTCTCTCTGTCGTGCCTCTCCTCTCAACACACACAACTCTCTCTCCTACTACACCACACTCTCTCACACACACACAACAACTCTCTCTCTCGTCTGCATCTCTTCTCACACACACACTCTCTCTACCCTCACACACACACACACTCTCCCCACTCTCTTCTCTCTCTCTCTCTCTCTCTCTCTCTCTCTCTTTGTCTCTGCTCTCTTCTCTCCTACACACACTCTCTCTACCCTCCCACACACACACCACACACAACACTCTCTCTCTCACTCTGTCTGCCTCTCTTATCACACACACACCTCTCTCTACCCTCACACACCCACACAACACACACACACACTCACACACACAGAGTAGACAGGATGTTCGTCTTCCCACGCTCTACCGAGATAGCCCCTCGCTACAGAGTGTGTGAAGCCAGGGCACATGGAAAGGCAGAGAAAAGTTGGGGGGGGGGGAAGAGGGAGGGAGGGGAGGGGGTGTCGAAGAGGGGGGAGAGGATGGTGGGTTCGGTGATGGTGATGGAGAGTGGAGAAGAGCAATGAAAGATTTAGGAGTGGGGATGAAAGAGAGAGAGAGAGAGAGAGAGAAGAGTGAGAAGAGGAGAGAGAGAGAGAGAGAGAGAGGACAGACAGACGACAGACAGACAGACAGACGCAAAGAGAGAGAGACAGGCAGGCAGACAGTCAAGAGAGGAGAGAGAGGGGGGTGGGGGGGGGGGGGGGGGGATAGAAACAGAGCCAGCGAGACACGAGAACATGATACAGACACAGAGAGAAAGGTGAGAGGTCACTGTAACAGATCGAAGATAAAAATGGAATGTTATTCAACATGCAAAAAGGATCTTAATTTTTTGTTTTAAAAACTTAAAAAGAAAATTAAAAGGGGCAGATGCCAAAAAGTGGAGGAAGGGGTGTCAGTGAGGGGGACCTGGACGCACCCCAAGAAAGACGGGGGGGGGGGGGGGGGGGGGGGGGGGTGAGAAGGAAGGGGATGGATGAGGTATGAGATGGATAGGGGGGGGAGGGGGGGGGGGTGTCTGCAAACAGAAATCACATCAGTCAAAAAAAAACCCTCCGCAATAAGATCGGCAGTTTGATTTGGAGATGAGGAGAAGCAGTTCCGCAGCGAGCCGAGTTAGGCCTAGTTAGACAGATGCCTTTGAGCGACCTCAAACTACTTCTTCTGCTGGAGATGTGTGTGGTTATGATGAAGCAGACTCGGGGGAAGAGAAACTGCGTGCATCATTGCTTTACTGTCCTTTAGTGCCGTGCATATCGATGGGGACGGGATAGCTCAGTGGTCGGAGCACTCGCTTTCCCCCAGCCAAGTTAAGCAGTGTGGAGCGTGGTTACCGCTTGGATGGGTGATCGTTTGCGCGCCTTGGCTTCAGTACAGTCCCCCAGCTCACCCAGCTGTAAACGGGTACCTGCCCTCTTTAGGGTTAGGGAAGGTAAAGCAGCGAGGGAGAGGAGATGGGCGCCGACCTCAATATGCTGGCCCCTGGAGAAGTGAGGTCTCTGACGCCTCGCTCCTCTACGACCTTATGGGTTATGGGACTCCTTTACCTTTATATCGATGATGTGTGTCGTCCCATGGTTGTGTGTGACGGTTTTGATAGTGAGTGATGCTGGGTTTAAGAGTTCTACTTGGCGGGTGGGGGAGCTACGAGCTGTCTGTCTGTCTCTCTCTCTCTCTGGGTTTTTAAAAAAATTAAATTTTAATTATTCTTTTATTTCGAGGATAATGGAATAAGCACTCGTGTGTGTGTTTGTGTGTGTGTTTCATCCAGTCCCCGTGTGTGAGTACAGTTTGTAATTTTGTCATCCTTCCCATCGCGTGTGTGTGTGTGTCTCTCTCTCTCCCACACGCACATCGCCATATAACACACATATCATTTTCCTCCCTCCTCCTCCTCCTTCATCCCATCTCCTCCAACTCCCCACGACCCTCCCCCCCCCCCCCCCCCCCCCCCCCCCCCCCCCCCCCCCCCCCCCCCCCCCCCCCCCCCCCCCCCCCCCCCCCCCCCCCCCCCCCCCCCCCCACCCCCCACCCCATCCCCTCCGGAACAAAACGTTTGCTAGAAAATCGGCGAGTAGAGCTTGCTATCTGCCCAGTCCACACGTCAAGACAGGGAGGGTTTCTTTTCTCCCCGACACTGTCAAGTGCAAACAGCTGAGCCTCCAGCACTGCAACACCGGCCCTCCTTCACCTGTCCTGCCTTTTTTTTGCCTACGCTCCTGCACACGCGCGCGCACACATACACATGCATGCACGCACGTATGCGGACACAGACAGACACACAGACAGACACACAAACAGACACACAGACAGACACACATTCTTGCATGCAAGCAGTCGTGTACGGCGCCTACATTCACTTCTATCTTGTACACACACACACACGCGCGCGCACACACACACTCGCACGCGCGCACGCACACACACACTCGCACGCGCGCGTGCACACACACACACACGCACGCGCACACACACACACACCGCGCGCGCGCGCACACACACAAACACACACAAACACACACGCAGGCACACACACAAAACACACACACACACCACACGCACACACACACACACGCACGCACACACACACACACACTCACACACATACACACACACAGGCACACACACACACACACACTCGCACACATACACACACACAGGCACACACACACGCACACACACACACACACACACACACACGCACGGACAAACAAGTAAGTTTATAGACTTGGATATCATAATTATCTTATTTTACTTGATATCATATAATATGCGAATGTACTAGTGTGCTTGCACACAGCTACAGGCCTGTATAAAAAGATACGCAAGCGTAAAACCAAGCCCCAGAGAGAGAGAGAGAGAGAGACAGAGAGAGAGAGAGAGATAGAGAGTAGAGAGAGAGAGACAGACAGACAGATAGAGAGACAGAGACAGACACAGAGAGACAGACAGACAATCATACAGGCAGTCAGACATACAGGCAGGCAGTCAGACATAGAGGCAAGCAGACAGACAGACAGACAGGCAAACACACAGACAGATAGACAAAGCGAGAGGCACACAGAGAATGAATCAATCGACTCTTTGTTGTTCAATGCCCAAAGGACACTGATCAGCTAGCTGAATGTTTGTGTTTGTCACTGGGGGTTCCCTTTGTTTTGGGGGTTCTTTTTATTTTGTTTTCATCGACGTTTTTCTGTGCTTTGTTTGCTTGTTTGTTGTTGTTGTTGGGTTGTTTGGGTTGTTTTGTTGTGGTTGTTTTTTTTTGGGGGGGTGTCTTTTTTTCCCATTGGGTTTTATCTAGTTCATAGCGCTCAGTAGGACAAACTGTGTTTACAAACTAACAAAGAACGCACAAGATTCATTTCACGGATCATGTTGAAAATATGACGTAAACAGTGTAAAAAAAACAACAACAGAATTTATTTCCTTTTAATGTCTGCAACAAAACTTCAGTGAGTTTGTGATCACCAACTGAACTGGAACCAAGGGCTTCCATGTGAAGTGGGTTTTGTGTTGTGTGTGTGTTGTGTGTGTGTGTGTTTGTGTGTGTGTGTGTGTGGTGTGTATTTGGGGGGTGGGGGTGGGGGGGAAGGGAGTGGTTGGTTTTTTTAGTTTTTGGTTGGGCGGGGGAATGGGAGGGGGGAGGGGTATTTGTTTTTTTAATTTTTTGTTTGTTTTCTTTGGTTTGGTTTGTTTGGTTTGTTTGTGAAGAACAGACGGCTGTTTCAAACATAGTGCCTCTTTTAGCTATGTGTGTGTTAAAAAAACCACTTTTTTATTTCGAGATAATGGAATAAGCACTCAGGTGCTTTATTTTCATCCAGTCCCCGTGTGCATGCAGTTTTGTAAATGTTGTCATCTGTTCCCATCGGCAGGCAATGGCCTACTATTCCGAAAAGTGGAACAGGTTTTAACGTGTGCGCAAGATGTTCTGCGTGCGTTCGCACACGGGACCTCGGTTTATAGTCTCATCCAAAGGACTTTTGGGGGAGAGTGTGCGTGTGCGTGTGTGTGTTGTGTGTGTGTGTGTGTGTGTGTGTGTGGTGCGTGGTGCGTGTTGTGTACGCGCGCGCGTTCGTGCGTGCGTGTGTGTATGTGTATGTGTGTGAGTGTTTTTAACTTATGATATTCTTTGCACTTATGTCCTCCTTTCTTTGATAGGCGTACAGTCTACTTTCAATGGCGAATCATGTCGGAAAAACAGACACACGCACACTAACTTCAAGCTCGTTCTTTCCCTTTCTTTTTCCTTTTTTTCCCCCCTCCCTCCTCAAATATTCTGTTATAAAGTGTGGGGGAAATGTTGAGGGTGAGACATAATTTGGTGGGTTTTTTTTCTTCTTTTTTTAAATCGAGGATAATGGAATAAGCACTTATGTGCTTCTTTTTTTTTACATCCAGTCTCCGTGTGTGTACGGTTTTGTAAATTCTGTCATCTGTTCCCACCGGCACACAATGGCCTACTCTTACGAAAAGCGGTACAGGATTTAACGTATGCGCAAGATGTTCTGGTATTTATTTAATTAATTAATTATTTATTTATTTTATATCGAGGATAATGGAATAAGCACTCATGTGCTTTTTTACATCTAGTCCCCGTGTGTATGCGGTGTTGTAAATTTTGTCATCTGTTCCCGGCTGTGGCAGGGAGATTGGGATGAGCGGCGTGGGAGCAGCAGGACAGGGACATCACAGAAGACGAGGCAGCAAAATATAAAGATAACTAACTAACTAAATAAAGTGTGGGGGGGAGGTAATGTTGGTATACTGCCAGTCATGACCATGCATACAGTGTCACCGTGCAGGCACACCAGCATTTGGTACAGTGAGATCAAGAAGACACGGAATTAGTTACAGTGGGGACACAGTGACACAGTGACAGAGAGAGAAAGAGAGATGAGAGAGAGATGAGAGGAGAGATGAGAGAGGAGAGAGCAGAGAGTAGGGAGAGAGAGAGAGAGAGAGAGAGAGAGAGTGAGAGAGAGGAGGAGGAGGAGGAGGAGGAAAGGAGAGAGGGAGAGAAACAGAGAGAGAGGGAGGGGAGAAAAACAGAGAGAGACAGAGACAGATAGACACAGACAGGAAGAGAGACAGACAGAGACAGACAGACAGGCAGAGAGACGGACAAACAGAGACAGACACAGACTGAGAGAGAGTTAGAGAGAGGGAGGGAGGAGAAAGAGAGAGTGAGAGAGACACAGAGAGACAGACAGACAAATAGATAGAGACAGAGAGAGAGAGAGAGACAGAGAGAAAGAGGGGGAGAGAGAGTGTGACAGAGACAGAGTCACAGAGTCATATAACTATCCAACAGGCAAAATGTAAAGGGACTGGTCATTCCTGACTGGACACGGCAGGATAGAAACCCACAAGGTGACATAGTCGCAGGAGGTTAAATCAGTATCGTGCCCAACACAACTGCACTCTGAGTTAATCGAAATTTGATCTCTCTCTCTCTCTCTCTCTCTCTCTCTCTTCTCTCTCTCTCATCTCTCTCTCTCTCTCTCTCTCTCTCTCTCAATTTCTCTAGCTTCTCTCTCTCTCTCTCTCTCTTTGTATTAAATATGTGTGTTTCTCTTCTCCCGCCGCTGTGTGTGTGTGTGTGTGTGTGATTTATTTATGTATTTTATGATGTTTTTGTGTATGGGTTATTTTTTGTTTGTTTTGGGTGGGTTTTTAAAATAATTTTTTACTAGAAGAAATCAAAGATTTTTCAACTAACCATGATGTGCACGCGCACACACACACGCACGCGCGCGCGCACACACACACACATACACTTCATCATTTCATGAACAGCCCCCCCCTCTTCCCTTAC
Organism: Rapana venosa; assembly: GCA_028751875.1. Taxonomy (NCBI): domain Eukaryota; kingdom Metazoa; phylum Mollusca; class Gastropoda; order Neogastropoda; family Muricidae; genus Rapana; species Rapana venosa. Next base: position 24,050,626 of record CM054159.1, read on the forward strand.
CAGTCCGTATCCCCCTCCACTTCCCTCCAACCCCCTACCATTCCACCTTTCCTCTCTCTCTCCTCTCCCTCCCCCCCCCCTCCCTCTCTCTCTTCCTCCCTCTCTCTCTCTCTTTCTCCTTCTCCCTCTCTTCCCTACCATTCTCACCTCCCCCCCCTCTCTCTCTCTCTCTTCTCTCTCTCTTCTCTCTCTCTCTTCTTTCTCCTTCTCCCTCTCTTCCCTACCATTCTCACTCTCTCTCTCTCTCTCTCTCTCTCTTTCTCTCTCCTTCTCCTCTCTTCTCCTTCTTTCTTTTACCATTCTCACCTCTCTCCTCTCTCTCTCTCTCTCTCTCTCTCTCTCTCTCTCTCTCTCTCTCTCTCTCTCTCTCTCTTTCTTTCTCCTTCTCCTCTCTTCCCTACCATTCTCACCTCTCTCTTTTCTCTCCCTCCCTCTCACCCCATCCTGAACTAAAGTGTCAGTACCTGTCCGTCACACTTCTTTTGGCATGTCTTGTTAAAGAGATATCAGTCCCTGACTGCAACTTTCCGCTTGCCAATCACCCAACACCCCACCACACCCCCTCCCCCCTTCATACCTGTCTCTCTGTCTCTGTGTCTGTCTGTCTGTCTCTGTATCTATCTACCTACCTATCTCTCTCTAATGATACTAATTGATAATTTACAACAATTATTACTATTCTTGTTATTATGATTATGATCATGATGCTTATTATTATCATTATGACGATGATGATGACGACAACAATGATGGTGATGATGATGTTGATAATATTATATTATCATTATCCTATACTTTTTTAACGTGCGATTTTATATTCAAAACAATATATCACATATTTTTCCTATTCTGAACAAATTGTTCTTTTTCCTATTGTTTTCGTAATTAAAAAAAAACCTTGGCTTTTCCCCTCCCCTTTATATATTTGACAAAATTCATTCTCAATACAAATCATCAAGAAGACAAGGAACACATTATACGGCTATATAAGCACTAACAGCAAATCTTCAGGAAACAAAATTATCAAACAAAACAGTCTTGACAGTCGTCTCAAGATTTGCTGTAAAAGAAGAGTGTGTGAGTGTGTGTGTGTGTGTGTGTGTGTGAGTGTGTGTGTGTGTGTGTGTGTGTGTGTGTGTGTGTGTGTGTGTGTGTGTGTGTGTGTGTGTGGTGTGTGAGTGTGTGTGTTGTGTGTGTGTGTGTGTGTGTGTGTGTGTGTGTGTGTGTGTGTGGTGTGTTTACGCACGATTGTGAATCTACTACTTTAGTTAACTGTTGTAGGTTTGGGGTTTTTTTCTTCTTAAAATGATATGTTCTTGTATGTAGCGAGGGTCTATGCCAAGCAAATCTCCACCAATTCAGCGACACTTTCTCAAGAAAATCCTCCCAAACTTCTTTTTCTCTGTTCTTTTTTTTTCCTGCAGTTGTTGTGCTACAGGGAAAGAGCGAGCACACGGCCGGCAGCAGGCATCAGAGAATATATGCAGCGACTGAGGGCGGCAAACTAACGCCGCATCACAGCTGCAACAATCAGAGAGCGCTGTCAGTGTCACTTTGTCTCATTGCCAAAACACTTACCCCTACCTGCCTGCCTGCCTGCCTACCTACCTACCTACCTACCCATCCTCTCCCCTTCCCAAGCCTTCTTTCCTTGCCTGTGTGTGTGTGTGTGTGTGGGTGGGGGGGGGGGGGGGGGGGGTCCTGTGTGTGTGTGTGTGACTGCATGCTGTGCTTTGGCGGCTTCTGTCTGTATCTCTGTGTGCATTCAGTCTGCTGTGGTGTGTGTGTGTGTGTGTGTGTGGTGGTGGTGGTGGTTGAGAGAGAGAGAGTGGTGTGTATGAGAGGTGTTGGTTGAGGGGAGGTTATTATTATTCATAGGTCATAGCCCACTTTAAAAGTGGTTTTTAACTAACAGAGAATATCTCTCAACACGTAAACCTTTGAAATCAGGGAGCACACGCGCACGTGTGGAACACACACACACACACACACACACCACACACCACACCCACGCACAAACACATACACACACATACACACCACAAAACAAAACTAATTTTCTAAAACTTCAAGCAGCCTGTTTGTTAAGTGTGGACACCTCAAGCGAAATACAAAAATACACAACAAACAGTTTTGCAATCTGAAGCTAACACAACAGCACACCCAATTTGAACACGCAAGGTTTACGATAATAGTTTACGCTAATTTTTGCTATTTATTAATAAACATAGCTCCACACCTAAGAACAAGAATACACCTTTCATCTTCGCTAGTCTTCTTGCTTGATCTAAAGGACATAGCGAATCTGAATGGCTACATCTTTTAAGCATACAGTGATGCACAGCCAAATCACTCAAAAACGTAAAGGCGTCCCATAACCTATGTGGTCGTAGGGGATCGAGGCGTCAGAGACCTCACTTCTCTAGGGGCCACCATATTGAGGACGGCGCCCATCTCCTCTCCCTCGCTGTTTTACCTCCCCTGACCCTAAAGAGGCCCTAAGAAAGTCCTAAGAAAGTCCTAAGAAAGAAAAAATCTGAACACATCACTCCTCTTCTGCGATCTCTTCACTGGTTGCCTGTCTCACAAAGACTGGAGTATAAAATCAATACCCTCTGTTTCAAATGTCTCCACAAATCTGCACCCTTCTTATCTCGTACTGTCTTCAACCTTGACACTCCATCCCGTCCCTCGTTCAGACCGCAGATACTTTGTGCTTTCGAACACCCAGATTCAAAACAAACCAACTGTTGGCCGTCGCTCTTCTATTTTCTAGATCATCACCTGGAATGACTCCTCTTTCACTCGTCAAAAAGCCTTCACTTGATTCCTTCAACCCAAAGCCTCAAAACACACTTATTTCCTACCTGAGACTTTCCCCCACATATCTGTCCTAATTTTCAACAGCATTTCTTTCACTTCTAAGTGTTGTTCCGTGTGTGTGTGTGTGTCTGTTGTTGTGTGTGTGTTGTTGGTTAGATGTGTCTGATGGTGATCGTGTCGTGCGTAGTGCGCGCGCATGGATTTGAAATTTGTTGCTCATTATGTTTAAGGAGAGTTGCATGCCTGTAAATGATTGAGTGCAAGCGCTTCGATTTGTTTGTTTTTTACAAGATTCAGCGCTATATAAATTCCATATATTATTATTATTATTATTTATTAGGTACCAATATACATCTGGGTGAACTGGGGGACTGTACTGAAGCCAAGGCGCACAAACGGTCCTCCATCCAAGTGGTAGCCACGCTCGATGCTGTTTAACCTTACTGAGGGAAAGCGAGTGCTCTGACCACTGAGCTATTCTGTCCCCAAACTACCTCAATTTGGTTGTAACATACCTAACACACATATCAAAAAAAGAACGAAAGAACACCCGTGGGTTTAAGCTGTGATCACAGCAGAAAACTATCTACAACTTAAAGTTTTTGTTACATTTGATAATGATGATTTTTTTAAAAATCTTGCCACCATCAAGGGCTGATGACAAATATTCAAGAAAGTTGTAGAAAAAATTAACACCCCCGTTTTATTCAAGAACAACCGAACCCATTTTTCAAACGAAGTCGGACACTTGCTGGAAACCCAGCTATTTCAGCCTTACCGTAAGCATCTAAATACCATCACGATTTATACGCTTTACACAGCAATCTGTACTCTTCTGTTTTGTAACACAATTTCACCCCGTGACAAACACAATTAACTGCAGAGAGAGAGAGAGAGAGAGAGAGAGAGAGAGAGAGAGAGAGAGAGAGAGAGAGAGAGGTGCACTGCACTGGAAGCAGTTTATCTATTCACCTGTCCCTTCCCATTACAAGAAAAAGCAAAAACAAAGTTTACTGCAAACAGCGTTTAAGCCACACGACCAACAGCAGACCCTAACGACTCTTTATTTTGCTGAAGTTGTTGGAGAGACAAAACACAGTTTTAGTAAACAGATAAATGCACCACACTATGTGCGCGTGTGTGGGAAAGAGTAATTTCTTTTTTAATGCTGTTGCAATCAGCACAGATTGCAGAAATAAACACACTAGGCAGATTTTAAGTCGTGTACGAGGAATCCAATCAGTATCAGTGGATCCAGCCTCTTATAATATGCCCAAAAGTGACTTAAGATAAACTTAAAACAGACCCAGGCCCCGCCAAGCGCTTCGATTTGTTTGATTTACAAGATTCAGCGCTATATTAATTCCATTTGTTATTATTATTATCATCATTATCATTAAGGGAACATTTGCAGAATATCTCGTACATATGTCATGTTGTAGTTATGATTATATCTACGTTCCGGTCGAGATTTCATATGTACAGACTGTGAGAAGGATGTCCAACGTCTGAATGAAAGTGCACACCTTACAAAAAAAAAAAAGTCCATGCACTTTTGACAGAACAACAGGCGAGTATGGATGACACATAATCCGGCATGCACCCTACCCAGTACCCGGAAAGGGACGGGCGCAGTCAAGATCAACATACCTGAGATATTCTACCCCAACAATTCAGCTCAGTGCCCTAAGGACTCCTCCAGGAGTCAAGGGGAGGAGTCATATCAGGTCACAATGAACTACCTGGCTCTCTGATGAGAACAGAAAAATGTCTTTGCAAAAGCTCAGTTGAAAGATGGGTATGGGTAGCACGCAGGTTGTTTTTAAAATTAATGCGGGTTTTTATTTTTCCTTTCTGATACAACTTTACTTCTTTGCAGTGTATAGCTTTTCTTGTTCAGTATTAATTTTGGTTGTGTTGTTGATGATTGTTGCTGAGGTTATGTTCTAGTCCCAGCGGAGATAACCGATTTAGGTTCTGTGGTAACTACAAGTCATCCCTCTTTGGTGCCGCGGGCCACTCTAAAAATAGTACAATTTTTTGTTTAAGCAACAGTGCTGTGTAGGCATATAATGCATGCTGTGCAAGCCTATTACGATATTTTTAGTTGTTTTTCTTTTTTCATTATTGGTGTGTGTGTGTTGTACTGATGTTTTCTTCTTTTTATCATTGGTGTGTGTGTTGTTGTGTGTGTGTGTGTGTGTGTGTGTGTGTGTGTGTGTGTGTGTGTGTGTTATCAGTTTATTGTCTTTTGGTTGTGGTTGAGGTGATAACTTTGTTGTAGTTCTTAAACAAATGGCTTTATGAGCGAAAGAAAAGCAACTGCATTGAATATTCCATGTTCCTGTCTACACAAAAAATGAACATTTGACTTTGACTTGACTTTGACTTATCTCTGGGCGAAGTCAGGGTGACGTCACGGGCAAGCCTAAAAGCTGCGTTGATAGGCTACTTATACAACTCTATGCCGCTCATAAGCAGTGACCACGGATGTGAATACAGCATTTTACCGCCTATACTTTCAGACAAAGACATGAGAGGAGATTGGCGCCGCCCTCAATATGCTGGCCCCTAGAGAAGTGAGGTCTCTGACGCCTCGCTCCTCTACGACCTTATAGGTTATGGGGACCTTTACTTCCAAACAGGACAACACTGACATCATCCCATCGCTGTTTCTGTGTTCGAGTACATGTTTGTTTATTATTGTGTATTTGTCTCGCGTTTTTTAAAGCAAATGTTTAAATTCAGAGGCCTGTTTACTTAGAATAGTTTCTTATATCGGTTTCTCTTCGCCTTTTTGTAATTACGATTTTTTGTTTTTACGTTTCTTGCTTTTTAAAAGCGTCCGGATGCTCCCAGAAAGGGATTTCTGTATCACGGATATAAAACCTGTCAGCCTGTGTTTCTTAGAAAACGTTGGGCGTTTTTTTCCCTCATTCCTTTTTTTTTAGGACATTGAGCTATAAATTATCATGAGCCTTTTTTTTTTTTTAAAGAGGAATTGCAGTTTTTCATGACATTTTCTTCTATGAAAAAGAACAATTCAGAGCAGACTAATACAATATTCTAACTTGGCTTCCAAATGTCGTCTGACCAAATTTTATGACGGTTTCTAGATATGTGTCCATGCATACATAGTCCCTTGAGAAAAAGTTATATATATATATATATATATATATATATATATATATATATATATATATATATATATATATATATATATATATTATTTATGTATGTGTGTGTGTGTGTGTGTGTGTGTGTGTTGTGTGTATCTATCTATCTAAATGTATGTGTGCGTGCGTGCGTGCGTGCGTGTGTGTTCAAGTTTGTTTCTAGAATGTTAAGTTTTCATATTGCTGTAGGTTATGTTTTTATCAACCATTACTGCTGCTGGTGTAGTTGTTTTTGTATGGATATCATAATGTCTGCAAATATTTAGTATTGCCATAAAATCGACACATGAGTAACACCAGTATAAAACACTATGTAACACAGCAATGTCCTCACCACTGATTACAAAACACCTCCCCCCCACCTCTCCTCTATTGTTACGAATGACGGTCGTTTATTTTGTTCCCCTTGTGACTACACACCTTCGTTTCCGCATTTCGTTGGCTTGACATACCCTTTCCTTCTGTGCGGCTATTTTATTTGTGTGTGTGTGTGTGTGTGTGTGTGTGTTGTGTGTGTGCTGCGTGCGTGCGGCGTGCGTCGTTCGTGTCGTGTGTGTGTGTGTGTGTGTGTGGGTGTGTGTGTAAAAAATTGTTTTCAAATAACTTAAGCTTTTCTTCACTGACAATCGTTTTTATCCATTCATCTTGTTCCTGACGAATATTCGTGTGTTTTAATTCTTCTGCTTCCTGGCTCATTGCATATCTTTCTGTTTCTACAACAGGAAGATATTTTCATGCCCTCCATTCCGACCTCGTGGGTCTTACACACCTACACGGGACGGGACAGCCTGGTGGTTAGAGTGATGTTTTCGTGATCTGCTGACCCGGGCTTGATTCTCGTTCAAGAGGATTTTTCCTCTGGAGTTAACATCAGTGCCGACTCACTCTCCCCAAAAGTCCTTCGGATGAGACTATAAACCGATGGTCCCGCGTGCGAACGCAAGCAGAACATCATTGAGAGTGAACAGACGTTAAATTGAAGACAATAACAAACGCAGAACATCTTGCGCACATGTTAAAACCCGTTTCACTTTTCGGAAGAATAGGCCATTGTGTGCCGGTGGAAACGGATGACAACATTTACAAAACTGCATGCACACGGGGACTTGATGAAAAAAGTACATGAGTGCTTATTCCATTATCCTTGAAAGAAATTTTTTTTTAAACCAAGACAAAACAAAAAACAAACAAACAGAAAGAGAAATCTCAACTGATTTTTGGTAGTACAGACATACCTTTTCAGAAAATTGCTTTGAATTAAAACTATATTCGCTCAATACAACACAGCAGCAACATAGGAGTACAAGCATGTGCTGTGTGTGTGTGTGTGTGTGTGTGTGTGTGTGTGTGTGTGTGTGTGTGTGTGTGTGTGTGTGTGTGTGATTTGTGTGTGTGTGTGTGATATGCATACACAAACACACGGTCTAAACCAACAAACTTAAGCTTACAATAACTACCCTAGAAAATACATGACAAGAAATTGACTGCAGCTGAACAGCATCATACCATATCGATAAAAATCCCCGAAAATGGAATGTGGCTATCTTAACGGTAGGTAAAAGCGGGCGCATATTAAAAAATTCACCGTAGGTGGAACTCTGAACGAGAAACGAAAAAAAAATTCGTTGGAAAATAAAGTAACACCATTATTTTCAAGTTTGATGCAGACAAAGAAGATGAGACCTACCGGGGTAACCCTTTTTCTTTTTTTTTGTTTTATGCTTTGCTTGATGTTTTAAAAAAAAAATTGAAATTACAATTTTGTTTAACATTTGTTGTATTATAGCGCTGATTATGAACTGAAAAACCTAAGATCAAACACGGAAAATACAATGAAGAATAACGATAAATTGACAGTGTTATGGTGTAAGAGAAAACAACAACAACCAAATACTATATGAACACTAAGAATTCTGTCAAGGTAAGAAAGAATTCGCAGGGTGCTCATGAAAAAAACACACGACTTTACGAGCACGAAAGATGTTATCTATAATATACATTTAGCTAACTCTGAATTTTTTTCTTTCCAGTTTATGTGGAATTTTGGATTCTGACAGTTGGGCTGTAAGACAGACGAGCATTGTGTCAGTGTTGGGATATACAGGAACATGTGGTGCAGGTGTATCTATCTTAACAAGCTTGTTTTGTGTGTGTGTGTGAATGTTTTCTTGTTTTCTTCTTGTGTTCGGTGCAAAAGGTAATCCTTAGTGTGTGGCGAGAATAAACTGTTTAGTGTGGGGATGCAACGCTCTGAGAGAGAGAGAGAGACAGAAGAGACAGAGAGATAGAGAGAGAGAGAGTGAGAGTAGGAGAGAGTCAGTAACATCCTAATAACAGATGATCAGATGATGTGTGTGTGAGAGTTCTTGTTACGTCCTTTCATAAGTGTATGTGTGTGGTGTGTGTGTGTATGTGCGTGTGTACGTGTTTATATGTGTGTGTGGGTGCGTGCTTGAATATAAAAATTATGTAATGCAAGCAAGGTGAAACAAATGGTTTAGACCGTGTGTGAATATACATACATAACAGATGAGAGAGAGGCAGAGACAGAGAGACATAGAGACAGAGACAGAGAGAGACAGAGACGGAGAGACAGACAGACATGGGCAGACAGGGACAGACACAGAACAGACAGACAGAGAGACAGAAAGAGAGAGAGAGAGAGAGAGAGAGAGAGAGAGAGAGAGAGAGAGAGAGAGAGAGAGAGAGAGAGGAGAGAGCAGACAGAAAGAACACATAAAAGAAAGTAAGAATTTACGAGAAAGAAAGAAGGAAAAAATTCCAACAAAAAAGGGAAGAAGAAGAAAAAAACCCAAATCAAACTGACAAATGAAACGAATCTTTTAAAGGAGGAAGAGGGAAAGAAAGAAAAGGAAGCACCGAGAAAGAAAATAAATTTTAAAAAAAAAACACCCACAAGAGAAAAAAGAAGAAGAAGAAAAGACTGACGGGCAAACAAAAGAAAAAGACACAAAAAGAAAGGAAAGGGAGAAGAGTAAAAAAAATACAACAACAACAACAACACAACAAAAAACAACCAAAAACACATACATAAACCCCCACCCCCCCCAAAAAAAAACCCAAAACCAAACAAACCAAAAAAAACCCACACACAGAAAAACCAACCCCCAAAAAACCACACACCACACACATATATCCCCCCCCAAAAAAAACCCCAAAACAAAAAAAACCCCACCAACCCAAAAAGCAAGAAAAAAGAAAAATTACAGAAATAAAAAGGCAATGAAGGTTAGAAAAACGAAAAATAAACAAAACAATTCAAGAATGAAAAAGAAAGAACACGAAAAATAAGAGAAAAAGATGATTTTTTTTAAGCCAGAAAGAAAACAAAAAGAAAAAAACACATCCTCAGGAATGAAAAAAAGAAGAAAGACAGAAAAAGGAAAGGAAAAGAAAATGAAAGGAAACAAAAGCACAAAAAAGAAGAAGAAGAAGAAGAAAAATCTTTGAAAAAGAAGTCAAAAGGCTCTTACACACAACCAGAGGAAGGAAGGAAGAGAACAGATAATAACCAACAACAAGAAAAAAGAAAACAAAGAAAGAAGAAAGAGAGACAAACCCACAGACAGACAGAGGGAGAGAGAGGGAGAGAGACAGAGAGAGACAGAGAGAGAGAACGAAACAAACGCAAAAAGAGGCGGAAAGCAATTTATAAAAAACACACACAAAACAACAACCCCCCCAAAAAAAACCATGAAAGAATAAGGAACGGAAGAAAGAAAGGAATAAAGAAAGCAAGGGAACAAAGAAAGAAGACAGATATAAAGACAAAAAAAAAAAAAAGAAAGCAAGAAAGAACAAAACAGAACAGAACAAAACAAAACAAAACAGAACATATTAGAACAAATCAGAACCAAAAAGCAACACCAACAAAAACCCACCCTGAAACACAACAAGTATAACCAAAACAAAAATTAAAAAAAAAAAAAAACCCACATCGAAACAAAAACAAGCAACAACAAAAAACCAAAACCAAAACAAAACAAAAACCAAGCAAAAAACACAACACGAAAAGAAAAAAAAGAACGAATGAAGAGAACTGAATAGACACAGGGAAAGGATAGTATAGGGGGGTTACAGTAAAAGAAAGCAGAAAAGAGGCCCCCACCACTCCCGACTAGACTAGGCTGTATACTACTAATATAGGGCTTCATGCCTGGCATCTGCAGCCTACTTGTAGTGTGAGAACTTTATTCAAAGCAGCAGCATTTTACATTCTGTCTGCCTTACTACTACTTCTACCCTTCCCTGTCAGATGGCTATGAATAATAAATTCATTCATCTTTTCGCCATCGCCCCATCTGCTCCTGTGACTTTTATTTTCACAATCTGCATGTCCCTGTTTCCAACTTTCGGTCTGTCTGGCTGGCTGGCTGTCTGGCTATCTGTCTGTTTGTCTGTCTGTCTGCCTCACACACACACACGCGCACGCACACACACACACACGCACGAACACACACACACAAGCACGCACACATATCCCTACCACTCTCCCACCTTTACCCTTCTATCCTTCCTTAAGATTCTTCCTCCACTGCCATCTCTCCTCTCTCTCTCTCTCTCTCCCCCTCCTCTCTTTCTCCTCTCTCTCTTTCTCCTCCTCTGCCCCTCTCTCTCTCTCTCCTCTCTTGATTTCCATATTTCATTCATTGATTTGATGTGTAATATATTTTTTTTTCCACAGGGAGGATTGTACTAGACTAGGCCTACAATCTTCATCCTTGCGCCATCATAGATCATTCATTCTCCCTCCCTCCCTTCTCTGTCTCCTCCACTGTCTCTCTCTCGTCTCTCCCTCATTTTTTCTCAGTGGGTCCCTCTCTCTCCCCTTCTCTCTCTCTCTGTCTCTCTCTCCCTTCTCTGTACCTCTCCCTCATTTTTTCTCAGTGGGTCTCTCTCTCTCTGTCTCCTTCTACCCCACCCTCCTCTCTACCTATCCTCGTATTTTTTTCTCATTGGGTTCACTCTCTCTGTCTCTCTCCTCCCACTCTCTCTCTCACTCCCTCTCTCCCCTCTCTCTCTCTCCCCCCTCCTCTCTCTCCCTCTCACTCTCTCTCCTCCTCCTCACTCCCCCTTCCCCCCTCTCTCTCTTCCCACTCTCTCTTTCCCTGTCTCTCTCCATCCTTTTCCTCTCACAGCCCAGCCCCGGGCCACCATTTATTATGCAGCGTGCATTCACCGCCGACAGGTGTGGGCCAGTCATAAAGCTGTCAGAGGGGCATTCATCTACACCTGTACTACACTCCGCGCTGCATACAGCCCCTCACACAACAGCCCTCCACACACACCCACCACACACACACAGACACACACACACACACCCATACACCACCAGACTTACACCACTCACACACCTCTCACACACACACACTACACACATATACACACCACCTCAGCCCTCACACACACCCTCCACACACACCACACCACCACACACATACACAACGAACACACACCTACCACAGACGTTACCAGCCCTCACAAAACACCCTACACACACACACACACTCACCAGCACACACACACACACCAGCACTACACACACACACAACACACATACACACAGACAGCTACACCACCCTCACACAACAGCACCTCACAACACGACACACACACACACACACTACACAGTACTACAAACAGCCTACACACACACCACACACAACACACACAACAGACCAACACACATCACACAACAAACAGCCACACAACACACACAAGACACAACACTACACAAGCACAAACACAACACAGACATACACACAACACCACACACAGTCATACACACACAGCTAACACACACACACAACACACACAGACAGCTACAGCCCCCTCACACAACAGCCCTACACACACACACACACAACACACTCACAGTCATACACACACACACGAACACACATTACACACACAGACAGCTACAGCACCTCACACAACAGCCCTCCACACACACACACACACTCACACATACACACACAGACATACACTCACACACACATAACACACACAGACAGACACACAGACAGTCACACACACAACACAAGCCCTCACACACAGCACCTCACACACACACACACACTCACACAGTCATACACACACAGACATGAACACACAGACAGCTACAGACCCTCACCACAACAGCCCTCCACACACACACACCACTCACACACACAGAGTCATACACACACAGACATGAACACACAGACAGCTACAGACCCTCACACAACAGCCCTCCACACACACACACACACACACACACACACACACACACGAACACGCAGATAGATACAGCCCCTCACACAAAAGACACGCACATACACACACACGACAACACAGACGACTACAGCCCCTCACAAAACAGCTCTACACACACACACACACACACACACACACACACACACACACGACACAGACAAGACAGCCCACACAGACAGCCCCCTGCATACTTCATACTTCACATCTCTACTCTACACCAGTCCGCTCAATAAGCCATCCACCACTCTTTAAAGGTTTTTCCTCTTCTTGCCATGCATATTATAACTTAGTAGTAGTAGAAGTATAGTAGTAGTAGTAGTAGTATAAAATAGTAGTAGTAGTAGTAGTATAGTAGTAGTTAGAAGTAGAAGCCTAGCTACGTAGTTTGTGGTAGTGCGGTGTGTAGTAAGCGAAAGTAGTAGTAGTAGAAGTAGTAGTAGTAGTAGTAGTAGTAGTAGTAGTAGTAGTATAGTAGTAGTAAGTAGTAGTAGTAGTAGAGAGTAGTAGTAGTAGTAGTAGTAGTAGTAGTAGAGTAGTAGTAGTATAGTAGTAGTAGTAGTAGTAGTAGAGTAGAGTAGTAGTAGTAGTAGTAGTAGTAGTAGTAGTAGGTAGTGTAGTAGTAGTAGTAGTAGTAGTAGTAGTAGTAGTAGTAGTAGTAGTAGTGAGGAGAAAGGGGGCAGACAAGATGAAAATGAATACTTGTATAGCAGTATTAGTTTATCATATTCGAGGTGACCCAAGTTGTATAGAAAAAGAAAAAAAAAGGGAGAGGGTTAGTGGGGAGAAAGGAGAAAGAGGGAGGGGGAGGAAGGGAGGGAGAGAGAGGGCGCAGAGACAGACAGAGAAAGACTCTCAGACACACCAAAAAGACGTCGAGAGAGAGAGAGAGAGAGAGAGAGAGAGAGAGAGAGAGAGAGAGAGAGAGAGAGAGAGAGAGAGAGAGAGAGAGGAGAGAGAGAGAGAGAGAGATGTTTTTTCAGATTTAGGCTTAAGAGGCCTTTTCCCGAAGGGGGTAAATACGATATCAGCACAAAATGATATAAAGTTGAATATGAATTGGTACAAGCAGCATCGGGCATTTTACAGGCGTTCTTCAATAAGTAAATATTTTAAAAAATGTATTACACTCGGAGATTATGGAGAGAGAGAGAGAGAGAGAGAGAGAGAGAGAGAGAGAGAGAGAGAGAGAGAGAGAGAGAGAGAGAGAGAGAGAGAGAAGAGATGGGGGGAGAGGGGGGAGACAGACAAGAGACATAGATCCTAAGAGATACAGAAGAGACAGTCACACATACAGAGAAACTGAGAGAAACACACACACACACACACACACAACACCACACAACACACACACACCCACACCCCCCATACACACCCATCCACCCCCACCCCAAACCAACCCCCACACAGACAGACTATCAAACAAACAGACAGGCATGGGATATGAAATGCTCCATTGGCTTCACTCCTGCCTGTATCGGAGCACCGCTCTTCTCAAAGACCCAAGCAGGCAGGCAGGCAGGCAGCCAGTACCGGGCCCAAGCAAAGGATTGATGTGTCCTGTCAACCTCTCTCCTCTCTCCGCCCCGATGTGTGCAGGCCTCGCCGTTGGCAGATTTGAACCCGCAGGGCCCGTGAAAAATGGGCCACTTGGCCCGCCAGTTGAAAATCATGTCTCAATTGGGGTCTGTCTCGCACCTCCACCACCACCACCACCTCCACTACTACCAACACCAATCGCTTTGTGTCGTTATTCCCTCCCCCTTTTTTTTCTTCGCTTGCATGCGTGTGTATATTACGTGTGTGCGTATGCATGCTTACGCGTGCATGCATGCTTACTCACGCACGAATGCGTGCGTGCACGCACGCATACACGCATGCACGCACGCATACAAACACACACACACACAGATAGGCAGAAGGTGACAGAGAGAGAGAGACAAAGAGAGGAGAGGAATGGAACCAAGAAGATGGAGAGCAAGAGAGAGAGAGGGGTTGGGGGGGTGAGAGGAAGACAGACAGACAGACAGACATGGGGAGGAAGATAAAAGGCGAGGGAGATTATGTTTACATTATGTAACTATGCTGTTTCTTAAACAAATCAAAACAAAAAATAAGGATGAGAGAAAGAGAAAGAGAGAGAGAGAGAGAGAGAGAGAGAGAGAGAGAGAGAGAGAGACAATGACAATGACAATGACAAATTCTTTTATTTCGAGGATAATGAATAAGCACACATGTGCTTTTTTACATCCAGTCCCCGCCCGTTAGGGATACATCTTAATAATAATAACCCAATACTTATACAGTCTCACAATAAAAACAAGGGGAAATAACCCTTTTCAAAACAGCTCCCCCCCAACAACCCCCCCCCCCCCCAAAGCAAGTAATTAAAAGAAAATCCTAAAAATACCCCACCCCTACCCCCACCCCCCAAAAAACCTTAACCAAAACAAACAAACAAACAAACAAAAGAGAAGAAAAAACCAAACCAACAAAAGATGATAAAAAGAGAAAAACAGACAAACAACAACAAAAAGAAGAACAGAAGAACAACAACAAAGCCAAGAAAAATAACACAACCAAACTTAATAAGTCATAAAGATAAACATCTACACATTGTCAAATGGTACACACAGAGAGAGAGAGAGAGAGAGAGAGAGAGAGAGAGAGAGAGAGAGAGAGAGAGAGAGAGAGAGAGAGAGAGAGAGAGAGAGGAGAGGCAGACAGACAGACAGATAGACAGACAGATAGACAGAAGGGCTAACGATTTCATCACACTTCACACTAGTCTCTTTTAAGATTATTAACTGTATCCGTTTTACGATTCAAAGAAGTGAGCAACCACACCGGAAAATATGGTAAACACTCAAATTACAAAACAATATTTTGTAAAAAAAAAAAAAAAAAAAAAAAAAAAAAGAAACCCAACGTATTGACTAGACACAAGAAAATGAAGTGACCAGACTGACATGACAAGCGAAAGTGACAGCGGGGCTTTAGCGGCAACAATGGGTCAAATCCCTGCATTAATGTTGCCTCTTCTGGCTTTGATGGGATGGTGAGGATGGTTGTGCTTCCTTTAAATAGTCTGGACTCCCCCCCTCTCTCTCTGTCCCTGTTGTTGTTGCTGCTGTCGTTGTTGTTGTTGTTGCTTCAATGCTACGTCTGTTCACTCAAAGTGATACTAAACGAATGTGTGTGTTGTGATGTGGTGTATGTGTGTGTGACACAGAGAGACAAAGAGAGTCTGTATCTGTGAGCACTTTGGCTTTTTTATGTGTGTGCTATTGTTGTTTTTGTTTATTTATTTATCCACTTTTGAGTGGGGTTCTTACTCTTTTTCTTTTCTTGCGCAGAAATTCACCACGAGACTTCATAGAAAGGGTCCTCAATATTGAATACTCGTGTAATAATTGTTCAAAATCCACACATTATCATCAGTAGGAAAACTGTATCAAAACATCTACACATCTGGAGCTTTGGTGGTGAATTTCAGAAAAAACAACTTTTCACCAGGGTCCTGTCACTCTCACCTAGCTGTCACCAACCAGTACATAAATTATGGAGGGAAATGGGTGAAGAGCTCTGCAGTGCTGTGGTCAGTTGACTCCTTACAAAGAAGAAGAAGAACAACAACAATAACAACAAAAACAAAGAACAGGAAGAACAAGAAGAAGGAAAAGAAGTCGAACAAGAAGGAAGAAGTAAACAAATCTCTGTGGTATGTCTTTTTTTGTTGTTGTTGTTCAATACTGAATTTAACAACCTATATGAACTGTAGCATCAGCAAAGAAGATGGATATCTACATTCTTTAGCACCAGTCAGAAGTACAATTTATGAAGCATAATCAACACCAATATTTAAGCACGCAGCAGCGTCCCAGTTGATTTTCTTTGTATAAATATACATAATATATAAATTCCATACATTATTATTATTATTATTAATTCTTGACTGACTAGTTCTTCGGATGAGACTTTTAACCGAGCCTCCGAGTGCGAATGCACGAAGAACATTTTGCACACGTGCTAAAAACCCGTTCTGCCTTTCAGAAGAGTAGGTCATTTCGTGCTGGTAGGAATGGGTGACATTTTTGTTGTTATGCACGCAGATGCTGTGTTTGTATACTATCCTAGAATACGGCTACCTTGATTACTGGTAGGAAAACTACGCACAATCTCAACATTGGTGAACCCAGGAGCTCTTTCCGAGGAATGAAAAACAAAGATAACGATGCACACGCAAGATGTTGTGTGGCGTGTTAAGAGTAGGATTGAAGAACAAAGATAACGATGCACACGCAAGATGTTGTGTGGCGTGTTAATAGTAGGAACGAAGAACGAAGATAATGATGCACACGCAAGATGTTGTGTGGCGTGTTAAGAGTAGGAACGAAGAACAAAGATAATGATGCACACGCAAGATGTTGTGTGACATGTTAAGAGGAACGAAGAACAAAGATAATGATGCACACGCAAGATGCTATGTGGCGTGTTAAGAGGAACAAACAAAAAGATAACGATGCACACGCATGATGTTGTGTGGCGTGTTAAGAGGAACAAAGAACAAAGATAATGATACACACGCAAGATGTTCTGTGACGTGTTAAGAGGAACGAAGAAAAAGATGATGATGCACACGCAAGATGTTGTGTGGCGTGTTAAGAGGAAGAAACAAAAAGATAATGATGCACACGTAAGATGTTGTGTGGCGTATTAAGAGGAAGAAACAAAAAGATAATGATGCACACGCAAGATGTTGTGTGGCGTGTTAAGAGGAAGAAACAAAAAGATAATGATGCACACGTAAGATGTTGTGTGGCGTATTAAGAGGAACGAAGAACAAAGATAATGATGCATACGCAGGATGTTGAGTGGCGTGTTAAGAGTAGGAATGAAGAACAAAGATAATGATGCACACGTAAGATGTTGTGTGGCGTGTTAAGAGTAGGAATGAAGAACAAAGATAATGATGCACACGCAAGATGTTGTGTGGAGTGTTAAGAGAAGGAACGAAGAACAAAGATAATGATACACACGGAAGATGTTGTGTGGAGTGTTAAGAGGAACGAAGAACACAGATAATGGTGCACACGTAAGATGTTGTGTGGCGTGTTAAGAGTAGGAACGAAGAACAAAGATAATGATGCACACGCAAGATGTTGTGTGGCGTGTTAAGAGTAGGAACGAAGAACAAAGATAATGATGCACACGCAAGATGTTGTGTGACATGCTAAGAGGAACGAAGAACAAAGATAATGATGCACACGCAAGATGCTATGTGGCGTGTTAAGAGGAACAAACAAAAAGATAACGATGCACACGCAAGATGTTGTGTGGCGTGTTAAGAGGAACAAAGAACAAAGATAATGATACACACGCAAGATGTTCTGTGACGTGTTAAGAGGAACGAAGAAAAAGATGATGATGCACACGCAAGATGTTGTGTGGCGTGTTAAGAGGAAGAAACAAAAAGATAATGATGCACACGTAAGATGTTGTGTGGCGTGTTAAGAGGAACGAAGAAAAATATAATGATGCACACGCAAGATGTTGTGTGGTGTGTTAAGAGTAAGAATGAAGAACAAAGATAATGATGCACACGCAGGATGTTATGTGACGTGTTAAGAGGAACGAAACAAAGATAACGATGCACACGTAAGATGTTGTGTGGCGTGTTAAGAGGAACGAAGAACAAAGATAACGATGCATACGCAAGATGTTGGGTGGCGTGTTTCCTCACGGGACCTGGGTTTGTAACCTCATTCAAATGGAGTAAATGGGGAACAAAGTCGGAATCAGCCAGCTATATGAAATGGAGGAATCTTTTCTCTCAGACACCTCAATGGCGATTCGACCTCTCCCTTTAGGACTGCTGCCAGATCACGAGCTTAACGCTCTAACCACTAGGCTACCCCGCCCCGTGTCTTAGTTATCTAACAGGCATAACATATTCCGTTATGGGGATGGTTGGTAGCTGATGAAAACAACACGACAACCATTTTGTCATAAACCTTCCTTTTTTCATCTTGGCAGCAGTCAGTCTCGGGAGACTATGGACAGTTTCATTTTTTGTCATAGCTTATTTTCATGTATGTACATTTGATTATTTCTTTTTTTTCTCCTAAAATTTAATGATTTTTATTTTGATGCCATCTACAATGCCAGAGTAAGGGGGTGTTTCAGTTTTGTTTTGTTTTAATTCCAAAACTCTCAGTACTACCAGAAGAACTGATAAAATATTACTACTTTCAATAATGGTAAAGATAATAAAGATGGCATTACTACTACTATTACTACTACTACTACTATTACTACTACTACTACTACTACTACTACTACTACTACTAACGACGACGACGATGATGATAATAGTAATAATAACAATGACAATATTAATAATAGTATTGATGATGATGAAAATGATAATGATGGTAATAATGATAGTGATTGGAAGAAGAAGAAAGAAAGAAAGAAAACAAAACCAAACCAAACCCAAGCAACCCACAACAGCAAAGGGTACTACTATCAGTCCCATAGAGTTTTCATGAGGAAACTGTCCCTGAAATCGGATACCCCTCACAAACTACTTATTCATGCACACGCGCCAAACAACCTTCCCTATTCTTCTGCTACTTTATTTAACAGTCGTAAATTCTATTTGCGCGCGCGCACGCTCGCACACACACGCGCGCGCGCACACACTCACACACACGCATCGTCGCACTCACACACACACACACACACAAGCATGGGTAAATGGAAGGAGTTGAAGAGCTTCACTGACAGATATGTTTTTATATTGTGATGTAATATCAATCATTCTGACATCTACACAGCTACTGATGCATGTTTGTGTGTTCTTACTTCATTGGTTACATGAAGGATATTACCAGGAGACAAACAGGTCAATTAATGACTCCATTAATCAAGTGTTTGTGTATATAAATTTTCAGTCTATACCTTTTCTTTGATTTAGTCTTAACAACAGCTTCATCAAAATAAGGATACCGAAACAACACACACAAACACACATACTTGCGCATACACACACACACATGCTTAAAGCACACACATAGATACACACGTGCACATACACGCACGCACCACGTGTGTGAGTACGCGTGCGTGCGAGTCTGGGTGAGTGCGTGTGCGTGTGCACCTGTGTGTGCACGCGTGCGTGCGTACGTGCGTGCGTGTGCGTCTGTGTGTGCACCTGTGAGCGCTCGCGCGCGCGCGTGTGTGTGCACCTGTGTGTGTGTGTGTACATGTGCGTGTGTTTATGTAAGTACACACGCACACCCACACACATCAAAAGAAGAGAAGTACTCTGATAACAACAAATGTTGCCACTAAAGCCATGCATGAACAACAGAAACCACGAACATCGCCTCACAACGGCACGTTTCTACTACGCTCAATTAATTTGTTCCAGCGGATTTGGTATAGCAGGCTGGCTACACAGCCCAGCCACATCATGCTGTAGTTTTCAGACTACTATATGCACGCATCCCCTACAATTTTAATTCGTGTGTATTCAAATGAGGTCGACTTTTTGAAACGGTGAGGGAAGAACTAAATTTTGTGCACAAAGATAAGGTCGACAAGACATAAATGCTGCTTGTCATGTACTTTTACACGTTGATTTGATATTTTCAACGTTAGATGCATGGGTACACACACACACACACACATAATCATGATCGCGCGCGCTGCGCATGAACGCATATATATACACACACGCTGGCACACACGCCGCACACAACATCAATGTGCATTTGTTAGAGTAAGAAGAAAAGACATACTGCCTACACTTTAAAACCTACGTCTTTGGGGGAAATGTTTACTGTTTTTTTATTGTCAAATTCAGTCTCGTTTCGTCAAAAACGATAATAAAGAATTCTGATTCTGATCACACACTAAAATCCTCCCACTTGCCCATAATAGTGAAAAAGACAGAAGAAGAAGGAGAGAGAGGGAGAGGGGGGGGGGGGGGGGGGGGGGGGGGGGGGGGGGGAGGGGGGGGGGGGGGGGGGGGGGGGGGGGGGGGGGGTGGGGTGGGGTGGGGGGGGGGGGGGTAGAGGGAGGGGGAGGGGGGGGGGGAAGAGAGTTTAGTCGTGAGTGTCTGCGTCGGTAATGTAGTATATTATGCAGCAGCTAGCAGCAGCAGCAGAAGTAGAGGAACAGAGAGAGAGGGGGGCGTAGAGAAGTAATAGATTGATAGGTTGGTGGTAGTGAGTGTATTTGTAGAATAATATGGGCGAGTGAGTAGTGGTGTGTAGTTAGTAGTAGTAGTAGTAGTAGTAGTATGTTAGTAGTCGTCGTCGTCGTCGTCGTCGTCGTCGTAGTCGTAGTCGTAGTAGTAGTAGAAATAGCAGTAGTAGTAGTAGTAGCAGTAGTAGTAGTAGTAGTAGTGCTAGCAGCAACAGCAGCAGCGGCGGCGGCGGCGGCGGCGGCGGTGGGGGTGGTGGTGATAATAGTAGTAGTAGTGTAGGTTAGTTGTTGTTGTCATAAACTAGCGTTTGTATTCCTACCAATCAAAAGTTTCACAGCAGCTGCCAACATTTTCTCTTTCAGTTTTTCTTTCTTGCTTCTAATCTTCTGTTACAGTCCCTGAAACTAAATCCGCCAGTGAAGCCAATGAAACAGTACTTCACTCAACCACGGACCATCCAGCATCAATGATAAGGGCTCCAGCTCTGCTACTCAAAACCTACTCGCAATTTCCAACCCCTAACACTCCCCCCCCCCCCCCCCCCCCCCCCCCCCCGTGGGAATGCCGGAGGAACCTGTCAGTACAAACAGCTTCCCCACCTTCTGGAAATTCTGTGCAAGGAATTCCCTCTTTTCTATCCCTCTCTTTGTTTTTCTGCCTCGTTCCTTTTCTTCCTGTAACCTCCTTTTTGTCTTTTTCCTGCCTTTTTGGTCCACTCTCCTGCCTTTTTTTCCCAGAAAGACTCGAAATACAACAATTCTCCCCCCATTCCGAAGTCGGGTGCGCTGGGCCTGACTTGTCGGGCGCTTAACAGCAGCGCGACGCATTTTCGCTCATATGACAGAGAACAGTGAGTTGATGTGTGAGTGCTCGAGGAGGAGGAAGAAGAAGCCCCTTAAGACGCTGAGCTGAGACGGTGATAACACTTCTAAATGAACATGTACTGTGTGACATGACTTAGTTTAAACAGATGTTTGTTCATTTAACAAACTTAGTTTTAATCAAGGTGTGTATTTGAAGAAAACTGTAACCTACACTACAATTATATCATGGCATTACTAACTCGGTTTAAAGAGAAGTTTATTGAGAGATAAGCAACAAATCATATCACTAGCTACCTTTAAACGCAGGTTTACTCAGGGGAAATTACTCACTTAAACTGGACGGCATTGCAAACTTGGTTAAAGGAGAAGTGTATTTAGAGAAAATGTTACTAACTTGCTTAATAGAGAGGTTAATTCAGAAAAAAACCCAACATGTTACTAACTTAACATGTAGAAAGAGTGGTTTGTTCAGAGAAAACGAACTAACTTAAGTTTAAAAGATTGGGATAAGCAGAGAAAACGTTGCTAATTTGGTTCAAAAGAAGAGTTTAAGCAGAGCAAACGTTGCTAATTTGGCTTAAAAGAGAGGTTTAAGCAGAGAAAACTTTTCTAATTTGGTTTTAACAGAGAAGTTTACAGAGAGAAAACGTTACTAATTCGGCTTGAAAGAGAAGTTTAAGCAGAGAAAACGTTGCTAATTTGGCTTAAAAGAGAGGTTTACTCGAAGAAAACGTTGTTAATTTAGCTTAAAAGAGAGGTTTAAGTAGAGAAAATGTTTAATTTGGCTTAAAAGAGAGGTTTAAGCAGAGAAAACGTTGCTAATTTGGCTTAAAAGAGAGGTTTACTCGAAGAAAACGTTGTTAATTTGGCTTAAAAGAGAGGTTTAAGCAGAGAAAACGTTGCTAATTTGGCTCAAAAGAGAGGTTTAAGCAGAGAAAACGTTGCTAATTTGGTTAAAGTCGTTAATTCAGAGAAACCGTTACTAATTCGGCTTAAAAGAAGGGTTTACTCAGAGAAAACGTTGCTAACTTGGTCTTAAAGAGAGGATTATTCAGAGAAACTAACAATACTAACTTGGTTTTAAAAGAAAGGTTTATTCAGAGGAAAACGTTATCACAATTGGGGCACAGAAAAATTGCGAGCGTCAACAACAAACCAGTGGTTCTTAGTTTAGGGGCAATACTCCGCTAGGCTAGTAATATAAAGGGGATCACTTTCCTCCCCCCTGCCCACCTCACCTCAAGCATCTACTACTCCTCTCCTTTCCACTTGTCTGTCTGGCACAAACTTGGTTGTCGCTCTCTACTCGTCTTTCTGTGGCTGATTAGATAGATCGTCTGTGAGTGTCTGTGAGCCATAGAAACTGCAATTGCAAGTGCAGTGATATCGTAGCTCGCTGAAAAGATGGCAGAAATATAGTGTGTCTATAGTAGAGTCTGTGATGATGGTGATGATGATGATGAGGAGGAGGAGGAGGAGGAGGAGGAGGAGGTAAGGAGGAGGAGACCGATGATGGGATAGAAACTGAATTGCAGTGAAATTGTCGCTGAAATAGAATGAGGCTTGCAAGGTGGGTCTACGGTAGGATCTGTGATGAAGATGATGGTGGTGGTGGTGGTGGTGGTGGTGGTGGTGGTGATGATGACGATGATGATGAGGAGGAGGAGGACAACAGCATAGAAACTGAATTGCAGTGGAATTGTCGCTGAACAGATGGTAGAAAGAGTATGATGCCTGCAAGGTGCGTTTATAGTAGGATCTGTGATGAAGATGATGATGATAGTAATGAAAACAAGAACAAGGACAAGAATCATCATCATCATCATCATCGTCATCATCATCATAATAAGACTAATCATAACAACAACAACAGTAATAACAACAACGACGACGAAGACGACGACGACGACGACAACAACAACGATGATGATGATGATGATAATGATGCTGCTGCTGCTGCTGCTGCCGATGGTGATGATGATGATGATAAACACAAAAGAAATCTAAAGCAACATCAAGCTTAAAACCTGTATCATGCTCAATCAATATAAGAACTTTTAATGTTTAACACATACACACAACAACAAATCTTCACGGATAAACTGCATTTCTCAAGAACATAAAAATATAAGTAAAAACGTTCAGTATGAGTAATACACTAAGACATTAAGTA